>VZZY01005652.1:0-17672 GCA_013400335.1 Eurystomus gularis
ATGAAGTTGGGCCTGGGAAGAAGCAAGGTGGGGAAGGCAGGGCAAGTGTTCTTCATTTTTATGTGTTTCTCATCTTGCAGCTCCATTTTAATTGGCAAGAAATTAATTTTCCCTGAGTCAAGTCTGTTTTGCCCATGACAGCAACTGGCAACTGATGGCTTTATCTTAACTTATTTTCTCCCCACTGTTCTGTTGAGGAGAGGGAGTGAGAGAGAGGCTGGGGGGACGGAGTGGAGGTTCGCAGCCAGCCAAAGACAACCTACCACCTGCCTAGGGAAAGAAAAAAAAAAAAAAAAGGTATTAACTTATATTCAACTCTCTCTAATTCAATACAAAGGTGGGGAGAACCAACTTCACATGAGTAGGTAACCAGGCTCTTCTCTGCAAGGTTCTCAAGACCAAGCCTTTGCAACTCTGTGCAATGCAGAAGAAAATGTACATCTAGATGAGAAACTGCTAACAGACACATGATTTTAAATCAAGGGAAAGGGTGGAATAATGGCGAAAATACTAAAAATATTTTATTTTCACTTTCCCTTAGTTCTTTCAGTACTAGTAAATACTGGTGGTATTTGAAAAAAGGATACAAAAATACCACGAGAATTGTGATTTAAGAAGTATGTTGTTAGGGTTTTTTCCAGTCTTCCAACCATCTTGGCACCGAAAAACCCATTTTACAGACTGCACTGTAGGAATAAATTTTTAAAACTCTCTGAAATCACCTCACCCAGCTTATTATACAACTGCAACATCAGTGATTTAAATCTTCAAAATCCTTATTTACACTCACCTGTTGTTCTGAGGGCTAAGTCTGGTTAAATAAAAGCTGAATGAAGTACTATTTGCTTATATTTTTGTATACTTTCAGCATGAAATACAGTTTCTGTCACAGGACTCATATGCAAAGTGTGACACTTTTCTGTCCAATGTAGGACTATGAAAAAGGTAAAGCCATTGTCCATTCTCACTATAATAGATTCAAAAGCAGCATAGATGAGCAGCTACAAAGTCCTATGGTTCTTGCAAGTTTTGTGATTTATTTTTTTAAAAAGCTTCTCTAGAATTTTTCAATGCAGCAAAACACAAATACCATGATCTTCAAAATCTTTTGGGGCCGCTCTATGGTACTAGAGACCTTCAGCTACCTCAGATGGCAACATATGGTGTTACCTTAATAGAATTACAAAAAAAAAAAGTTAAAGTCAAAAAGAACTTTCAGAATTCAAAATTAAGCACTCATTTTAACCCAGATTTATCCTTTCCTTCAATGTGAATGGCAATGTTTTATATCAATTAACTGCTCAACTGCAGGCATCATACACTATACTAAAACCAGTCATCATCAGCAATACTGACACTTAGTAGTTTCTTACTGTTAGGATTTTTTAAAAATAGACTGCACTACTGAGAATACCAAAGACGTTATTTTTGCCCCAGGAAGTTAATGCTGATAAAACTAACAGCTTACACTCAAGCTAGAGTTAACATACTGACTACTGAGTAAAAGTTTCTTGTCATCCTCTGGAGCTAGGCATAGAATTCCACAGAAGTCCAAAACTCTACTTGAGTCTGGTTTTTCTTGTAAGGAATGTCATATTATACAAAATGCCAAGATGATAACAAATCTAATGAACTATTCAACAATGTCTCAATTATACTAAATAATATATTGTATTTGATTTTTGTTTTAACAATATATTTTTTTACAAACCTATTTGCAGATTGCAAAGACCAACATGTTTATTAAGAATTATTTTTATGTAAGTAGTTATGCTGCTATGTTTTGAGTGTCTTTTCATTAACAGTGTAAAGAATCACTGGTGCAACTTGCAAATCATTGATACATTCATGCAACTGGAGCAAACTAATAACCCTCTTGACTAAAACCCACAGAGCTGTCCTTATTCCAGTATGTGGTATCTGGTGCATTGAATTAAGTCAGAATACTAAGTTTTCAGAAATAAATGTTACACAGTTTGCAAGGGGAAATCAGCTTCTCCTTCAAATCCATTCCTAAACAGTTCTGTTTTTTTGCATTTCTGTAAAGCACAAGAGGTTAACTTTTCCGTGACTACACAGTATTTCAGAAAGAGGAAAAACAAAATACAAAACCAAAGAAATGAACAAACAAACAAAGCATTTCCAAGAAGCTTCAGTTGGTAAAATAAGGTTTCTAGGACACCTCAGAGTAACACACTGGTAACTCTTGCACCAAATAAACTGACAGATCCCTGCATACAATCCTGCCTGCAAATAACTCATTGCAGAAACATGTCTCAGGTCTCTGCAATTCAGGCAGGTGGACAAAAAAAGAAACTGCATCAACCACCCAATTAATCTGCAGAGCACAGATTGAGAACATAAAGATAAGAGAATTTCCTTCACACTCATGTTCTGAATTATGGTTGCCAACCACAGGCACCCCTGTGAACCCTACTGCCTAACGCTTATTTTCAAAAGTGACTTAGGAAGCTTAAATACTGCATCACTCTGAGAGTGTACAGGCTTCCAAACAAACCTGTAGCATTCTGTTCCATAATATTAGAAGACTATTTGCTTCACAGTTCAGCTACTTTTCTACTGTCCCCTTTGGGGACCCTCCTGTCCTATGCTAACAAGTCACTCTGTACTAATGACATTGCCAGATATGGTTGTAACAGATCAGAAATACTTCGTTTCTAGGAGACCACTGAAGTAGTCAGAGACACAGGTGGCTCCCTCTTCAATCCTCTAGTCAGGTGTAAAGATCCACGCAGGGGCAGATGCATAACTGGAAATGAACACATGGCTGCACAAACAACATCAGCAGAAGGGTTTTAATCTCCTCAAATGAAAGAGCCTGTTCGTCAAATGAAGGATGGCCCAAAAATGCAGAGATGGAGGAGCTGTTCAGAACATTAGTTTAGCATGAGCAAAAAGGCATTAAACTTGTTTTTAAGGGAACTAATAGTGTTCCCTAAACATCAACAGTGTTCACACAAATGCTAAAAATACCAGACCATCTGAGAAGTTCTGCAGTACATCCTACCCAGCACCATTAAACTCTGTGGGACAAAAGTGCAGTAGTAATGTAATAGGTGACCGTTTGTTCATTTAGGGCAACCATGGCAAGGAAGAAGGAGTAACAAGGTTCTATATTGTACTTAAGGAATAGCACATTTATTCAAGAAAACATAAAAGAGTGGACTGAAGTTAAAATGAAAGGCAGGAAGGAAAACAACAAAGGCAATATTATAGGTGAAATACATTCTGAAATTTTGAAGAAAGTACAGGCTTTTTTCTTAACTAGTTATCTCAACTACCCTAAAACCAGCCTATGTTGGTAAAATACAAAAATTCATTAACTAATGCACTGGGTGAGAAAGTGATGCAACACTGTTACTATAAGTATGCAAGGATCCCTGTTGCTTAAGAAAGATGAGAAAATTACCAGGAAAGGACACTTTATTCTGACTAAATATGGAGAAATTAGTGTTGAAAATCAAGATGTGATAGATAATTGTGTCACAGTCACACAACAATGTTTAGCATTGCAAGAACAGCAGGATTCTGAGTGTGACAGGATGAGGACAATGGACTTGGGAGAGGCACCAGAGAATAACAAATAATTACAAAATGCTTAGAATAAAAGGCCTCTGATAAAAGACTAAGGAAATTATTTTGTTTAGTCCCCTAGGAAAAAAGAATAATCAGTCTAAATAGGCAACTAAAAATACTGAGATCAAATTTTAGGCAACACAAAAAAAACCCCTCATCACCAAAACAAAAAAGGCAAACAAACAAAACAAATATACAATGGTAACTTTAAAGGATAATGAAGTTTTAAAACTGATTACTTTTGGAGGCTGTGGAATCTCTTGTCTCCTTATCTGGAAACCTAAGAAGAGATTAGAAAAATATCTAATCAAGGATGATTTAAGTAATTTGTCATACCTATATACAAAGGAATGAATCTTCTGGCTCTATACTTCCACATTAAAATAAGCAGATTTCGTAGCAGTAAGCTTTTCTTGCTTATTAAAACATTTATAGGCTTTTTTAAGTCAAGAAAATAAAGATATTCAGCTCTACATCTTTCCCCATAGTACTCACTTATATTTCCAAGTAAATTAAACAGAAAGACTTCAGTAAGAAATGGATTGTATGTAAAGGAAATTGTGATTAAGAAGTCAAACTGGAGTACAAGGCCTCACAGTAAGGCTTTGCCTCACAAACACAAGGCTCTAGTAAGGAACCATGACAGCCCACAGCAGAAGTGTGAAAAAAAAGCTAATCTGCTGCTCTGGCATGTGCTCCAGCACATATGGTGAGAACCTGATTATGATGAATTGGATCTAGGTAGAGATCTAGGGCTAAAATACAATATTTTACCTAGTAACCAAAAAATTTAAGCAAATTCCAAACACTCAAAACAGGTAATAATAGGTGAATTTTGGGCTGCTGAGACACGCACACAAAGATAACTCTGTTGATAACACTACATAAGGCTTACATTGCCTGTATAACTATATGAAATATGAAATCTGGATATGGATAGAGCAAAACTGGTACCAGTGTCAAAAAAAGTAGTTATGAGAGGACTGTTTACTAGGGAGGAGTTTTGGCTGAGACACGGAGGTGAAAGGCTAATGAAAAGCTGGGCCCAAACTCAGAAAAAAAATGGAGAATAAAATACCAAATATAGAATAAAATGCCAAATCCAGTGGAGAAAAAAGGAAGGTGAGTCTTCCAATAGTAGGTGTGCGGACATCTACAGATTGTACTAACACTGACATGTGGATTCAAGTCCATGACAGGGCTGGAGGAAATCCCCTTAGATGACATGCTGGACTCTCCATCAGGTTTACATTATTAAGATCTGAGGGACATGGGGTGAGAGAGGCAAGAAACAGATTTCTACCTCAGTACTTAGAAAATTGTAATTTAGTAGTAATCACATATGTGATTCCCTAGAATCTGTGTTCTGTATCATTATAAAATTGTAAATTGATATATTTGATTGCATAGAGTACAGACTATTTTTCATAGACTGTTGTCAAGGTTTAGAGCTGAGCAGGCCACTAGACAAATGACAGACGCTCTGCACCAGCACCTCTCCCTTCCCAAAGGGGAAGAGAAAGTGAATAAGGGAGAGAGACTTATGGATTAGAAAACTAAAACAGCTCTATAATAAAATAGAATATACACAAATTATACAAAACCAGTATTGACTGCAGACAGAGACCCAAATTACAGACTCCTAAGGAAGGAACATCCTGTTTGGGCCATTCCCAGAGCTGACCCAGGAGAGCCTCAATCCCCATATCAAGGTGTGAAAGCTACCAAGATGAGTCATCAGAAGCAGCCCACCTTTCAGACTATGTGGTGCTGCTGTCCAGGGGTGTAGAACACATTACGGGATGCAGGGGAAAAGCATTTGGGGACTGCACAAGACTCATTACAGGAGGTTTAAGGGAGAAACCAAAGACAGGAAAAAGGATGGATTTAGGTCATTTGGTGAGGAATGAGTGTAGGAAGATAGAGGAGTAAGGGGATAAAAAGGGCTCATCGCATGTGAACAATGGGCTGGTTGGTACGCTTGTCTGGCCATGCCCTATGGCTGACCAGTGCCATCTGTCCTGTTTTCTTGTTAAATGCCTTTATAACTTGTTCCTGTTCTTTTTTTAGGAAGACACTTGGAAGTGTCTACTTGATGTGTGTGTGTGTATGGGGGTCTGAGTGCAGCACCCAGAGTCAAATCAACAGATGGAGAACCCGCGTGTCTGTGGCACCAGCCCCACAGCACATGCAAATGAACATGTGATCATAAGCAAAGAGGAAGCCAGACTAGCTGGTGAGCAGAGGAAGGGGCCCAGGAGCCAGGGGCAGAGAGGCCTCTAACAGTCAGCCCTGGGTGGGAGACAACCTGTGCGTCTCCAAGGGTGAGAGCACAGCAGGGTCAGCAACAGGACCAGGGGAGTCCTGGTCAACTCTTTGTGTATTTGTGTGCAAATGACACGGGCAGTACCAGCAACACGAGAAATGCTGTAGCCTTAGGGGTTTATACGCCGTCATGTCAGTAACCAAGACCGAGGGGCAGCTACAAAGCAGACTGAGTGACCCCAACTGCTGACAGGATCCACAGTTCCCATATATATATCTATACGGGTCTCACTAGGGGATTCAGTCTGTCCTTGTGAGAGACAGGAGCAGGATGAGGCCCCTTGTGCTGTCTGTGCTTGTGTGAGCACTCTGTGTGTCCAAGTCGTGTCTGATCCGGCCATGTCTATACATACACATGTGGTGTTCACATGTGCTGCATGCGTCCACCAGGAATACAGGCTCAGCCTTGCTACTGGATGGACGTGGTGATATAAGCAATAGAAATAATTATTGATAGATACAGGATACTAACATGAAAAGTAGAATAAAATAAATCATTACACTAACCACTTGAAGGAAAACAGGCTGAATTATTAACAGAAGCTAGAAGTGGATACGAAAACCAGATGTTGTTATTAACACTTCAAGCAGGAACTGATAAACTCATCAATAAAGGAATGACTAGTAAACATTTACTGACAAACTTATCAGTAAAGGAATGACTAACAGAAGTTTTTCCCAAGACAAAAGCTAACCAGGACTGCAAAAACTTGCAAAATCACCACATTCCAGGAACATCTCAGAAGACCACCTGCTCTCAGAGATCCCTGCCCAGGATTATCAAGAGGAACTACCCGAGCCCAGGACTGATAAGCGAATTATAATACGAAGCGAGGAAAGGCGGGGTTAGGTAATAAACGTGTATAGGCGTCATAGCATTTTTCTGTATAAATGTGAGAGAGTTTGCCTCTTCGGGTATGCACGTTTGTGGTGGAGCGATCCCCCGTGCATCTGCGCGCAAGAAACATACCTACTTTATAACCTTCTGGGTTATAGCATCTGTTTCCGCACGTCAGTGGGACCATCAAGCAGCAGCAACCTTAGGCTGCTAGTCTACCATGATCTATTTTCCTCTAATCATGTAGTACTAAATCAAATATAGACAAGACTGTACCTGCTCTATAAACCCAATACGCCAGCAATACACTGTGCCTCTACCAAGCTAATTCAAAATCTGTTTCACTTATATTAATATGGGTTAAAATTTTATTAAATAAAAATAGTTTTAACAAATATGGAATATTTCCACCAATCACCACTAGAAAAGTGTTTTTGAAGAAAGACCAAGAATCCAATTTTCTCAATGAAGACTTACAAATAAATAAGTAGCTGCAATGCTTAAGCAATTTCTATGAAAAACATTGTGCCACTGCTTCAAGTTTGTAAAATTTTGATTATTTCTGTACTGAGAGAGAAAGTGATGCTCCAAGAACATAGCTAGCAGTCAGAAATTCTTGATTTCTAATCCCTTCCTGTCAGTGGGCAACTCACATAAACTCTCCTTTACCATCCCTATATATAACAAGCAAACAGCATGACAAAAAAAAATGTATCAGGCTACTAGACTGCAGTGAAAATTAATCAGTGCTTATTTGTAGCTAATTCTGAAAGTGAAATAGAAAATTTGCATCACTGAGGAGTCTTAAAATGACACAGCACTGGCAACATGAAATACAATCAGGAAGAGGAAGAGAAGCAATCTTTTAAAAATATAATTTCTATAAGCATAGAGTTACACCCTATTTCCTTCATCTATTTTATTTTGGTAGCAGGGACAAAAATAAGGCTTAAAACAAGGCCAGTCTGCTTTAACATCCAGTTTATAAATACAGAAACAATGTAATCCTGAAACAAATCTAAATGTAATAATCTGGGACAATTTATGAGAAAGGTGTACTTGGTACATAAGTGCATGCAACAGCAGTAATTAAATCAAACATATCTCAAGCACATTAATCATACATGATATGAATTTTTCACTTCAAGTTAAATCAGGTGTACTTCAGCTGACAGATAAAATATCTATAAACAGGGACCACGAATTTAACTGTAAAATGTTTCACCAAACTCTCTGTGCACCCTGACAGAAAAGCAGGAGGCTAGGAATAGGATTATTTTATCTCTTTAAATCAAACTGGGCAGCACTTGAAATCAGGTAGGCTTACAAGATCGTGAAGAGGTGTCATAAATGGACTGTTATTCTTTGTGATGCAAGACCATAAGGTCCTCCCAGTATTAAACAGCTGAAGCAGCAAGCTGAAGTGGTACCCCTTTTTGTTTTAAACCAACGCTAAATTTTTCAGCACAAGTACAGAATTTCTCAGTTTATATGGTTTAGGAGTGATCACGCAGTCCTAATTGCTGTGGCCTCACTGAAGAGAATGGGCATCAGGAAGAGGTCAGATGCCATGTAAACATCTCTACGTATTATGGGAAACACTTCTAACGGCAGAGAGCAATTCAGCAGTTTCACAGCACAGCAGTTCCACTCCCACCACAGGGCAGACCCAGATTCTCTTCAGAAGGCTCACAGGCTAAGACACAGGCTGATCCCCTTAATCCACGTATGCTGCCTATCTAATCTTGAAACTACTTTGCAAGGAAAACTGCCAGTGGCTTCAATGAGAGCTCTAGGAGTGGCCGCAAGCTTTGTCACTTGATACACAACACTTAAAATCCCAGTTCTCTTTCCTTTAAAAGACCTTTTGAAAAAATAACATGAAAATGACAAATCCTTCCTATGGTAGATTTCAATAATGGCATTTCATTAAAGTCTACTCAACTTAGCAGAGTGGGGTGACAAAGAGAAAAGGCTGAAAAGCTTTCCAAACATAAGTTTTGTGATAACAATGCCACCTTACAAACCATTTAAAAAGACTACATAGCTTTCAAGACATAGGAATTAAAAATCTATAATCTTACAATCACTGGCCTCAAAACAATAGCCCAATTCAACTTTCTTGAATTTTATCAGGGATTAATGTCACCTGCTTTAAGCAATTTATTTTCTAATTCCATGAACATTGGGGCAAGCAAGCTTAAGAGAGTTTGTTCCCGGAAAAACGGATCAGATCTTTCCTTCCAAACAGTAATCACAGATATCAGTCCCATCTTCTCAGCTAACTAATCCCAAGGGATTGGACTTCGGTGGAACCATAATGGGCAGCTGTTGGCTTCCGTACAAGTTGGCTTCCTGAAACACAGACTGCTATTTCACACGGCAAACTTGTGCACTGTTCCCAGTGATGGTATACAACTAATTCAAGGTACGAACAACAGGTTGTCATCCAGACACTTGCTTTCTCAGTAGACAGCCTCCTCAGAGCTGAATGCATGTGGAGACACAGAAAACAATCTATATTTTAACTACTTAGAATCAAAAGCTGCAGGCACAGTAGCAGGCTGTATATAGACAATGATGCTGTGTGGAAAAACTTACAAGGTCAAGTCTATTGCTTTCACCTTTCTCAAACACAGCTGAGTGACAAAATAACCTCAGTCTGCAAACTCTAGCCTCAAAGACATCAGTCATGCAAGCTGACCCCACAGACCATGCTACAGACAAGCAGATCTCAATTTATTTATGGAAGGATCTGTTCCTGTCATCCTCCCTTTGATTCAGGAGTCCAGCAAGGTATGAACCATACACTGCACAGCATATAGCTTTACACAAGGCAAATACAACCACACTGGCAAAAACAAATTCCATTTTTTTTTCAGTTAATTTTAAGTATGTTTTCACAACATACTTTTCAGAGGTGTCCTGGGAAGACTGAAAAGGTACTTTCAACACCAGGGATTTAGTCTGAAATACTTTAAATGTGAAGCATCTTAAATATAGCATTGTGAAAAATGCTGACAATGTTTCTTGCTTTCTTCTCCCTGGCTCTAGCTTCAGAAATACACTGAAGACCGTTTTTCTGGATGCAAGTATTGTTTTGCCATTCTGCTCTATACTTCATGTACCAAGTCAGCATCGAGTGAAAAACCCCAAAGGATCAAAGTTTAAGTTTCAGATAAAGATTACTAGGCACAAAGAGGAGCGCAGAATTTGCAAAAAAAAAAAGGAGAAATGTGGGAATCTATAAGACCAGGATAATAAAGGTAAAGATACAATTTAGAGGAATGAAATAGCTAATTGCAGCGATTTAATCACTTAGACTGCTTGTTTTTTGCATGTTTTAAAATATTTCTAATGCCCTCTAGACTAGTGCATCTTCAGATTTACTGCTCGAGAACTAGGCATCAGTTTTAAATGCTGTAAATACAGCTCCATGGGCCAAGAGGGCAGTTAATGCACTCCTTCACACATAAACCAAAAGGAAATAGTTACATCTATTCAATACAGAGGGTTCTCTCAGCCTGTGTAGGCCAGGATTGCTTCTGTTTGGAGTTTCCAGGAATAGAGACTGGAATTACAGCAGCAAACCAAACTCACGACCAAACCACAAGACCTCGTTCACACCTCATCTAGAATCTCAGTAAGAAACAACGGAACAGGCACAGAGGCAATGCACAAGGATGTAACTAGGACAAGCTTTTCAGTCCCTTACAAGCAGAGTCTAAAAAAAGCTGAACTTGATCTTAACAAAATAAAAACCCAAGAAGTTGGAAGTAAAAAAACCCTAATCTTTTTAAACTGAAGGATCTTGTCAGTAAAAGGACAAATAAGCATAAACAAAATCCAGAGAGGAAGTAAGTTGGTTCTGCAGCAGCTTTCAAATGAGAGTTCTAGTGGAAGCAACAAAAAACCTTCAGCCTGGGCTGTTCTTAGAACATCAAAATTTAATGTAAGGTATTATCTGAGATATCAGAAACTGATAAAAACACACCAAGTTGCTGTAGCATGGTACTTCTATGTAAGCTTCCCTCTCTTACTTGTTTTGAAAAGATAACTGTACTTCTGAATTAGTAGGTTCTTGAAAGGCTGTGAGGTTGAGAAAGCATCACAACACATTCTCTGGTTTTACACTTTTCCCTAAGCTTTCATGGATATTTGAAAACAGGATATTTGGATAAAGAACTTTACTAGCATTGCAGAACTATTCTTGTGGTCATCTCTTACAATGTAGTTTTGTTAGATTTTTGCAAAAATCAGTAATGTAGTGTAGTTGTTCATATCTTAACTGACCAGCATTTAGCTAATCAACACTTTCACAACATACAATTTAGCTCTCTGCTGACAAGACATATCACAGGCTTGCTTTTCAGCAGTTGCATTACACAGCAGCTGCGGCACTGTTGCAGGCAAAACAATCTTGACTCAGGGAATTCTACTTAATTTCACTTATTGCCAATTAACACAAACTTTTGATTACTGATTTGGGTATTGAGAAAAAAAAACCCAAACAATTAAATGCTTACAGCAAAACTTCTTTTCTCCCTCCGCAGGCTCAACTTCAGTTCAGCACTTTTTCCTCCCCCTTCCCAGTCTCAACTTCTCTTTTTTTCACCACATTACACTTACTTCCTCCCAACTCCTATGGTCAAGCAACAGGCAACACAGGACATTGGAACCAGTGTTGTATGGTTTCCATGGCTCCTTTCTTCCTACTTGCCTTCCTCCACTGCTGTTTTGTTCTAACTTATTTCCTTCACTTCAGCTTGAGTTCCTCCATGGGTTCGTCAGGGGTGTTCCTGGTACAGGTTCTCAAAGACCTGTGATCTCCTGGGGCAACCTACTCCAGCCTGGGTTGCTTGGGAGCTGCAGTCCCTTGGGAGCGATGCTGGTCCAGCGTGGGCCATCTCCCTCCAAGAATGCATCTCCTGCCACATGTCTCCCCTGTTTCTCCTCCCTTCCAGCAGCCACTCTCTTAAGTAAGTCTGAGCAGCAATGCTATCTGTGTCCCTGACGCAGGGCTAGCCTCTGTGAGAAGAGACCAGGGGCTGTGTCATGCCATGGTACAGAGCAGTTCATGAAGGACTGTATTCCATGTGAGGGAACCCACACCGGAGCAAGGGAACAGTGTGAGGAGATAAAAGCAGTGGAAACTGGCCACAAATCTCATTCCCCATCCTCCTGCACTGCACAGGGTGGGGAGAAGGTATGGGAGTCATGAATGGAGAAACGAAGTTGAGCCTAGGAAGAAGGGGTAGGGAAAAAGTGGTTTAGTTTTGTCTTGTCCTACTCTATCGTCCTACTCTATTTTAAAATGGTAATAAATTAATTTTTCCCACGTCAAGTCTGTTTTGCCCATGACAGTAATTGTTAAATCATTTTCCTATTCTTTATCTCAACTCATGAGCTTTTCAATCTTAAGTTTCTCCCTCTGCCCTGTTGAGGAAAGGGGAATGTGAGAGCAGCTGAGTGGTCAGATGTCGGTCAGCCAAAGTCAAAACCAGCACACTGGCATAGGATATTTCATGGTCTCTGCAGAACTGCTCTCCACCTCCGTTTGTCCAATCCTGTGTCATTGCCAGGGTCTAGAGTAGGGCTCAGCCCCTGTCCTTTTAAAATTTAATCAGGTCCCTGTTGTTCCATTCCTCTGAACAGCAGCCATGCCATCCAACATATTGACCGGTCCCTGCAGTATGGTGTCACTTGCTAAAATTCATGTGAGTGCCTTTGGTCCTCTGCTCTGGATCACTGACAGAGATGTTGAATACAGTAGGTTCCAGGACACACCTCTCTGATACCCCTCTTGACACTGGCCTCTAGACAACACATGACACATTAACCATGACCTCAGAGCCCAACCACCCAACCAGTTTTTTACCCATCTGGTTGTCCTCCCTCACAGAATGCCATGTCCCAGTTGGATACAACAATATCGACCCTGTCTTCTACAAAACTTTGCTAGAGTCAAGGTAAGTAACATCCACTGTCTGTAAACCTGGTCATTTTATAATAGAAAAAAATCGGGTGTGTCAGGCATGATGTCCCCTTGGTCAATCCGACCGTTCCTGATGACTGTCTCCTCCCTCATGTGCCCAAAAATGTCTTCCCACAGGACTCACTCCAACATTTTTCCAGGGATACAAGTAAGGCTAATCAGGCTGTGGTTTGCATGACTGATGTTTTCTTTTGAAGATGGGTGCAACGTTTGCCTTTCTTAAGTTGAGGGGGACCTTTCCGAATTCGCAAGACCTTTCAAAGATGACAGAACAGCCGTGTAAATCCTTCTAGATTAAAACTTGATTTCTGGAACACAGACAGAATAAATGACTTCTGGGTTGTTGCAAACCATCCAAAACTAAAGAAAGATGTAAAACAGTTGTACCTGAACATGAACAATCATTGATTGCTCAATTCTAGCACTCATTTATTTTGCTTTTTCATACCATTGTTTTGCTTTTTTAATTCAAATTTGAAACACTTCCATAAATTTAACAATGCGGTTCCCTCTGAAAGCTCCAGAAACTTTATACCACACCAGATAGCAAGACGTGCCAAAGTACAATCTGGATTGAAATTCAACATACAGAAATCAGATAAATTCATTATGTTACCCATTCCTTTATACTGTGCCCCTCTAATACTACAGAGAGAGCCATAGCATAAGAATCCAAGCAGGATGGATTTATGGATTGTATTTGCAAAATAGTACCCAACATATTGCAGTTCACTCTCCCTTCCTGCATAAGTAATTTCCATTTGTGTTCTCTCAGGCATAATGTTCTATTTGTGACATGAACCGAATTATGTTGCTATTCTCCATTACTTAGAGATATGACAGAATTTCGCACCAAACCAATCTCCTTTAAATTTCTTCATTTCCTCTGGGAATTATCTTGGACATTTCCCCTAATGTAGAATCACTCCATAAGCAAAAAGAGCAGAGCTGGGTTTCGAGACAGACCCAGAAAAATTGAGGAACAGCATCATCAGCCTCCAGGCTTCCATTGTGGCTTTGACATTACTAATTTACAAACATCTACTCTCCTTTTAAATCACATCACAGAACATGCATTCAAAGAAACCAAGGAAACAGGCAGGAAACAAGCCATAATCATAGCTCACAGACTGTGTCCTGACCCAATCCATGCTCCACCATAAATTAAAGCTTCTTTTCAGAGTAACAACCACACAGGATCAGTGTCAGCTGAAAATACTTTATATGTATAGAGAACTGTAGAGCCTTCAGATTCTGAGAGAGAGAGGCTCAGCCAATCTAAGCTTTCTGGGATTTCACATCTACATAAAAAGCAAGAAAGCCAGACTCCTTCCATTCTACCTACAGATACCCACGTAAAGAGGAAGCTCGGATGTGTTACAATTTCTAACAAACACGGGACACTGCTAGCATTCAATATAAAATACAAATCACCAGGTTTAAAATACTAGTAAACAAGCAGCCATTACGCTCACTTAAAACCATGAATGGTAAACAGAATCCCTTTTCAGATGCCTCCTGGGTTTATGTCATAAGATTTCAGCCCAGCTTCTAAATTATATATTGGAAATCACCAGTTGTATTTTTGACCAAGCCACTGGTATTCTCTCCAAAACATACATGGTTCTTATCTTGGATGCTACAGATTACGTATAAAATCTAATCTTGGATGCTACAGATTACGTATAAAATCTAATCAGTTCAAAGGAAAAAATAATGGCTGGAATTAAGAGTGATAAATGTTATATATGAGTATTGGCTTGCAGGTACTGTTTCCATGAACAACTGGGATTACTGCTTCATAAATTAAAACAATTCTGTTGCTCAGACAACTCAAAAGAAGTTCAAATCGTTGTGGCTGTCTATTCTCTGTCTTCTAAACCACCTTCTATTATTACTATAACCAAGTTAATTCTAGCACCTGAAGAAATCCTTATCAGACATGAATTAGAAAAATCTACAAGTCCAGAGCTACACAAGCAATAGTAGTCCAATACACACAACTGCCTAGTCAACTGGTGACTGCCAAATTTATATTTAAATGAGTTCAGCCTGTCTTTTTCTCAGAGGATAAAGTCAATGCATTTTCCCATTATCTGATAATCAGCTTCATTAAAAATGAATGGCTTTATTTATTTTTGAGGTCTCAACAGTTCTTCTAAATTTGGCTGGAACTAACCAGCAAGGGTACTGCAGGGACAAAAAAGGAAAATGGACGCTTGTGTAAATTTATCTATGTCTTTATAATACCAAATTGGAGGGGGGCAGGATGTTTAAACCTGTCCAGCGCACTGATTTTACCCATGTCTACAAAAACAATCAAACTGCATGGTTACATGACAGCATCCCAAAAACTCTGCAGTCACTGAGTCATATCTTGAGATACTGTCTGACACAGTCATATCAATGTCCCTTTCCCTGAAGTCAGCATCAGTGACACTGATGACATTTCTGATACGTATATTTACCCATTCTCAAAGGCCTCCAGGCATCCACGGTTACTTGGTCAGATTTGAGTGCTTCAGTGTTCTGACTGTTGGTAAAGTTTTCCCAAGATCTCACGCGACTCTTGACTGTTTCAGCAGAAGCTGGTTAGTTATACCCAGTCCTGCCAAACCAAGAAGAGATTGCCCAACACCTCTTCACTGCAGCTGTTTTCAGTGCCCTGTACAGACTCTCTCTTCTTTGGCCTAAACAATCCCCACTGGGTAATAGGGATTCACTCTTCATGTTCTTGCCTGTCGACCTAGAGACTTCCAGTACTCTCCTTCAAACTCCTTGCCACTTTCTCCAACACAGCTTGCCAAATGGGATACACCATCTGAGCCCTCACTGAGCATCCTTCGTGCTGTATCCCTTTTCTCTCAGTACAGCAACAGCCTTTCAGCAGCAATAGATCACTGACAACCCACCTTACACTGTCGTTAGCTGCAACCCTCACAGAGGTTTCTGCAGACCTGCTACCTAATCACCTGCTCCCTCACCACAGTACCAGGCACCTTGCTTTGTTTCCTGCTGAAGGGCACCTCTCTGTCCCTTCACCCTCTGAAGACTCATTGTGATTGTTTTCCTGTCCTCCAAAACCCTGGTGAGGCCCCCGAGACTGCCGCCCCTCTACTCAGGTTTTCACACCTCTAATGACAACATTGAGGACTACTGACAAAACCCTGCAAAATCCACCTTGACGCAGGTTTCCATTTCAGCAATGAGTTACTAGATGTGGTTTGCATAATGTCATACAGCCGACATTAAAATGAATCCCACAGGAAGCACAAAGTGGAGTTCACTCAGCCTCTTCCCACTGCCACTGAAACAAAAAAATAAACCTAGACCTGAAGCGTACCAGGAAACCTTCTGCAAAGAGAAGAAAATTCCTAAATTTATAACAAAATCACCCAAAGAAAAGTTGGCTTGACTTGTGGGACAAGGATACCTCTGTACATCACACTTACAAAAAAAAAAAAGCAAATTTGAAAACATTGCCAAAATAATCCATCATCAAAACAGTCATAGTCTTTGCACAATCCTCCCTCAGGAAGTGGAATTGAAAATGTAGAAGGCAGTAGGTTAATAAAATAATACAATGATAAAATAAAAAGAAATCTTTAAAATTCTTTAAAAAGGAAAAAATGGTAACTTTATATGATTAGAGTCTTTCTTACATCTTTAACCTGCTTTTTGAAGTAAATCTTTTGATTCAGTGTTGACAAAGAACACATGCATCTCCTTAAGCTACTTAACCTAGTTCCACAGTTCACAACCTCTGAAAGCACTGTGTCATACCAGCATAAGGCCCATGTAGTTTTGCACAACACTGAATGTGACAGAACTTGATGCATCCTGTTTTAAAGCTCCTACAGACTGAATCGCTCTTTCACTACACTAACACACAGAGCTTTCACAGAATCACACAGAATTGCTACGGCTGGAAAGGACCATCAAGTCCAACCATTATCTGTCTCTACCAGGCCCACTTCTACACCATATCCTTGAACAAAAGTAGTATGTAGGCACTTCACAGAAGAGCACTGATTTACAATAACTAGCAGCAGGCTAAAATCCCTTCTGCCACTAACCAACAAGTTTTTACCCATGAAAGACGTGAGAAAACAGGGACCAAGTGCACCAGTTCAGGTTCAGCCAGTAAACCCAACACACCTGGTTCTGCGCTCCAGCAGTAAAACCCCCAGTACTTACAGAGTGCTGGTGTGTGATACCACCAAAGGGCATTTCTGACTTCTGAGATGTAACGAAGTACCACCTCCTCCATGAACGATAAGTGAACAGCATCCTCTGAGAGAGGCATCAAAGAAATCAGCAAGTCATTCTTCAAATCAAACAGGAATTGAAACACTAATGCTAACAGAAGGTAGTATACTTAGACGTGTTCAAGATGGTGTGGGACTGTTCTTTGGCATTCTTACGTCTCCTGCTTAAGTGGAATTAATAGCAATTTACTTCTGAATGTCAGTTCATTGACTGGGAAAGAATAATGGGAAATTCAATAGAAGGTCAAAGCACTGGCTAGAAAATTAAAGAAATTCAAATATACCGAGATCCAAACAAGCTCAGTATTTAAGTTTTTAAGTTTAGCATTAAACTCGTAACCAAAAAATCCCCAAACAAACCAACCAACCTAAAAAATAAATAGCCTCCACAGCAACTGCACACTAATGGATATAGCAGAGCTCTTTCATAGTCTACCTGACTGATTGGACATACAGAACAGAAATACCACAGTATTGTAGGAAAAGAATACATATGAAGAAATTGTGTTGGCTTATTTGGTAAGGTGGATGAAAATGTTAGCAAGAGGCATTCTCAGTTATCATCACACTGCTGAGAATAAAAAATGTCCACTGTATTCTCAACCGTCAGTTCAGAGGCTAATAGCCAAGTGTCCCGGTTTGAGTTAGA
>VZZY01005653.1:0-30863 GCA_013400335.1 Eurystomus gularis
GGAGTATTTCCCTCCCAGGCTGTTTTCACTCCAGCCAGTACATATCTGAATTTGGCATACGCTAATGCATTGATTTATGTAGCAAGAACACCTTTGCGCCATTAAGGGGACTTAAGCAGGAGGTAGCAAATAATGTAAATTGAGAATCTTTACCAAACAAAGTAATTCCCTGAAAAAGCCATCACCATGTTATCCAAGTAGATCTCTATCAGCTAGAACTGATGTCACTCATATGACGTACAAATAGGCCTACTCTTTTATGAATGTTATTTTACCTCATAAGAAACAGTGCAACCACAGAACTTCCTGAGATACTATTCCACCAGCAAGAAAAGGAAAAATCCTGTTTAACACCAATGTTTTATTATGCTAAGGCAAGTCTGCATGTACTTTTGCATGTACTTTCTGCTCATTGGGTTGTCTAAATTCATCCCTGTACGCCTTAAGCTGCTGGCCCCTCTGTGTACACCAAAATCTAGTGCATGCTTTCCCTCTCTTTTACAGGGTTATAGAAACAGCAGCCTATCTGAGCCCTTCAAATAAACAGCAAAAGAAACTTGTAGACTTCTATCTAGGGCTGCCGGCACACACATGGTTCCTGATGGCTCACTCAGCACAAACTAATCTAGGATAGATTCAGGTCAACCTGACCTGAAATGGATCTTAATTGAGTTAGTACAACCAGGTCTAGAGTATCCCATTGCCATGGTCTGATTCACCCCATTAAAAACAGAATGAAAAAAGCCACTAGCAACAAATACTGGCATTATGCTGGGTAAAATTTTTTTTGAAAACTGGAGTCAAGTTCTGAGAACTCAGCATAATATAATACTTAAAGGAACACAAATGGATCCAAAGGGTCAGAACACAGTCACAGTTTATGTACCCATGAGGCAGATTCAGGACAGGGTTGTGTGCAAGCCAGAACTGCTGGAATAAATTATCAGAATTTTATTACAGACGCTCTCCCCATAATTCACCTTACTCAAAGATGAAAAAATTTTCCTTTTACAGAGGAGTTTTGAAGGCCATACCAACTACACACTATTCTCTTGTTGATGAGACCACATACTACAGACCATAGCAAGAATGAAAAAGAGGAAACCCAGGAGGTTTCTTTCTTGATGGTGCATTGCCACTGCTGGAAGATGCTTAATACAAAAATAATACATTATTAAAATAATACATAAATATCCATCACTGTTGCTTTATCGTTCCAAGCTCAGTGCTTTTCTGCTCCATTGGGGGGCACCGATCAGATCTGTGTTTTTCCATAATGCAAGACAAGAGTGTGTCATATAGGAGTCTTACCCACATTAGCATGGAAGGAAAACCAGGAGAATGCCCTAGAGGGAGCAAAGCTGAGAGGAAGGGATGTCCAATAAATTCATCACCCTTCCCCCCAACCTCTGTGATCCTTACCCCAGAGAAATTCCTGCAGAACTTATTGTCAAGTCAGCTGGGATATTCACTGCAAATTTCCCTGCAGGAGAACACTAAGGAGGAAGAGTTTTTCCCAGAGATACATTTGCTCACTTACAGTTTCCAAAGAGGTTCATTTAAATATAACCATTCTCTGCAAGTGAACAGGATTTATATTGAAAAAGAGCGTATCTTCCAGTATTGCCAGCTTCCCTTGTAAAGAAAGAATGTATTGTCCACACAAAACATTGCTTAAACGCATCAGTTATTTCTCCATATACCTCCCACTGACTGGCTTTTTAACAATGGTTAGCATTTTATCCAGTATTATTATCCAACTCAGTGATTCTTTTAGTTTTATTTAACAGAAAATTCAACCAAAAAGCAGATATCAATAGCTCATTGTAAAGTTCAACACCCTAATTCTACAAGAACAACTAAGAATTTTAAGCAAACCACTCACAGATCATAGGCTGAAGCTTTTTATATCCCCAAAGTTTGCTCATAATTCAACACTGCATTCTATCAAAAAAGTAAAAAGGTCAAATTATTTCATCAGTTGTAGTCAAGCAACACTAAAAAGTTCAGAATTTGGCCTAATTTTAATCATTACAAATAAGCAGACTTACTGACTTAGAAATTTATTAACTATGATCAATAGATTTCATACAACAGCTGCACAAAATCAAAGAACAACACAACCTATAGAGAACATTGCAAATGTTTGCTCATTAGGAAATTACTGTTGCTTCCTCTCTTCCTTCCAAAAGATAACAATATTGCAAAAGATTGTTTAGTCAACTATTTTAATGCTAAAGGTGCAGCAGTTCTATGTACACAGCAGATTACTGGACACTCCAAATTGAAGGGGAATCAGTTCCAGATGTTTTCCACTGATTGAATTCAGCCCAAGCAAGGTTAAGTAAATGACAAGCAGCTGCTTTTCTTTTTTGCAACAGTCATGAAAAACAGAGCTCTTAGAGCTCTGACTGCTTCTAACAGGCAGATACATAGTACAGCACCTATTTCCCTAGGTTTTCACAATTAACACAGTACGTCGACAGCCTTCAGAACACCTAGTACTTTCCACCTCCAGTCTGTCAGATCTTACAAAGATCAAAATCAACAGGAAGAAGTGCAACAATGAAGAAAAAAATCATCTCTTTAGAACATCACAATCACATACATCCCTAAGACACAGCCACTCTGATTGCATATACTACTTCCTACTGGAGTAAGTAGAAATAGACAGTGAAAATGCTAACGTGTCACTAGATCATTATGAACAGGACAGCAAAGTGCATTGGTTTCAGGTCCTCATAAATAACATTCATAAGAACAGAAAGGAGGTTGTAGCAAGGCTGGTGTTGGTCACTTCTCCCAAATTATTAATGATAGAATGAGAGGAAATGGCCTCAAGTTGCATCAGGGGAAGTTTAGATTAGATATCAGGAAGAAATTCTTCACTGAGAGAGTGGTTGGGCACTGGAACAGACTGCCCAGGGAGGTGGTGGAGTCACCATCCCTGGAGGTGTTTAAAAAACGAGATACAGCACTTGAGGCTATGGTCTAGTGGCTAGAGAGATATTAGTATGAAGGTTGGACTTGATGATCCTGGTGGTCCTTTCCAACCATAATGATTCTATGATCCTATGAAAGAATCTTAGCCAGCAATAGATGCAACAGGTATAAATTCAGTTATTCAATTGTGAAGATGCACAGCAAAAGCAAGACCACTTTAAACGTGGGGATTGCTTAGCTATGTCTAGCTAGCCCTTTGAAAATTTTTTGAAGTTTTACTTGCAAAGAACAAAAGATCATTTACTTGAATGTGTCAGTTTTTACTGTGTACAGAGGCTGAAATAAAGCTTTACTTCTTAGCAGTGTCTCCTGTTTAAACTCAGATATACAGAGGTTTTTTTTAAACACCTGATAGGATTAAACTGACAGAAAGGTGTAAAAGTCCCTTGTGCATGTATCTTTAGGCAAGTTGACAGGCCAGATGTTTCCATCACAGCACTTATTCCAGGTTGTGTGTAGAAGCATTTCCAAAGCACAGAGGTAAAATTAAAGATTCCCATGGATTTGTGGTTGGGAAAATCTAGAAAGAACACCATGCTTCCCTGTGTATCAAAATTATTTTCCAAGCATCAGCTATTAGACTGCAGAGAGTATGCTATGTAAAGAGACACATCAAGCAAACTAAAATTATTTAGAAAGTGGCCAATGCCTGGATATCTTAATAGGGAGCAAAATTTTTTTTTTTTTAAAAAAAAAAGGACACAAGTTTTTCTTCTCTAATTTTAAAAGGTAATGGTCAGTGTTGCATATACATAGCTACATATCTATATACATATAAATACATACAAAGAACCAAAGTTGACTTCTACTTCTGAAATCTTCAGCTTTCTCAGCTGACATACAAGGTAAAATATATGCTTTTCAAGCCATATTAACTCTCATATTCAGGGTGAAAAGTATATTTAAAGCAGTAGAAAAAGTATATTTATTACTTTACCATTTCGGTAAATCCAGTGAAAAAAACCATAACTTTTTAAAACATGATGCTCTGATGTCCCGTAATAATGTTTTGTCGTTCCCATCAGAAAGAACAAACTTTTGCGGATAGAAAGTAGCTTTACATTCTGGATTAAATCATATATTATTTTGCCCAGGGAGCATTCACTACTTTTTCCACAAAAATCAGCTTCTCTTCTTGCAAAAACTGACATTCCTGATTACCACCACTCCTTGTTTATGCTAACAGTAATTAAATGCCTAGGCCTATGTTTAATACTGCTTTGACTAATAGCATTCTTCACTTCTGTAATGCTGTGTCAGTCTAAAAACACTTCATAAACAATTAAGACTCGCAATATCTGTGTGACAGAGACAAGACTTATATTCATTTAACAGATGACGCAATTGAAGCACAGTGAGTTAATTGTCTGCCCAAGGTCACATAGCAAATCAGTAACAGAGCTAGGAACAGAATCCAGGAACACTGACTCATGCAGTTCTCTCTCCTCAACAGGAGATGAGCCTTTATGTACAGCCTCAACACCAAAACAGGGTTTCCATTGCAGTCCAGCTGCCCATTACTACATGCTGGAGCTTTGTAACTGGCTTCCATTTTCATTTTAGCAGTTTCTAACTGCCTCTGCATCTTTTGTGGAAAAGAGTTTGAGGCAAAAGCTGACAATCCTTGGCTTTTTATGAAACCAGTACACATACAAAAAGGTAAATGCAAAAAGTTGCCCTTATTTATAACATGAAGTACTTGCTTCTTGCCTTCAGCAAGCAGGCCTTGAGGTGGCTCAGAAAGGCCTTCACTTCCATGAAGTCACTAGTGAACTGCAATGGAAAAACCTCACTGTCTACAGTACTACAATTGCTCTGTATGTCACCACTGGCCTAAGTGCTGGTCAGGTTTCCCCTGCCACCACCACCACCACCTTTTCTCATATACTGGATTGCATAGAGATGTACCTTGCATTTTGAAATTGAATTACTGTTGGTTTAAGTTTGGTCTTTGGCATGTTAGACCACATATTCTGGGCTGCTCTGGAGTGAGACTGTTTCTACCTCACTGAAACATTTAACAAAACAATGACATTCTGAAGGAGGAGTGGTGAGAAAAATCCAAGTTGTGTAGCACACATCTGTGCCTTTCAAAGGTGAGTTTCATAGACTGTTTCCCCAGGTAACCTCCATTTATACGTTCATTTCCCATTCCCCAAGGCACTATTATAATTCCCATGCCCCAAGGCATTATTATAATTTATAAGGAGGCATTATAATTTCTAATACTGTTACTTGACTAATTATAACAGAATTAGAAAATCATGGTCTTAATCAATTCAAGCCCTCCCTGAAAAGGGAAACCTTAAATCCCAAATTGCCTTTCCGACCCCCCACCCTCAAAGATTGCCCTCACTTCCCCAAAATAAATTGGACTGTATGACCTCAAAAAGGGAAGATGATGCAGTGCTATGCTGTACTGGAAAAGGCTCTGCCTGCAAGGGCTCATTTGAGTGCAACACGTGCCCCAGTGCTGTGCAGCAAGGGCACTATCTTTTCCACGCTGCAGCATCATGTACCATAAACAGGGACATGTGGCATCACGTACCATAGACCAGAGACGAGGTCAAGCAGCTGCCTCTGTACTTTATATCAAAAGTGTGGAGAGAAATCACTGCAGTGAATTTGTGAGCTACAGCATTAGCGAGGGAGCACGAGACAGGAGCCAATCACATGAGCATTGCTGCTTCTGTGGAAGGCTCACAGGCTGTCTTCCAAAGTGCTCTGAGCCACTTCTGAGACATTACCAACTGCATATGGAATAAAAATTTCTGTCTAGTCCATGATCTGACCCACTGATGGGCTTATTTAATAGCATCAGGCTCAGAAACCTCTCTAAACACATTTCTCAGTTACACAAAACCTATGGCTCAGTGTTAAGCATCATGTTCTAACAAGATTTCACCCCTCTTACAGCAGCCTAAGCTAATTTTCTAGGCTATAATCTAGATTCTATGTTTATGCACATACAAGGATGAGACAGGAAAGATTTACTAAAACTAGTATGTAACCTACCTTCTGCCTCTCTCCTATCTAAAACACACACTGTCACATCACAGAAAAACACCCCACATAATCTGATGTGATTGCTCCCAACCAATTAATGTCCACTGTTATTATATTTCCTTATTACTGTTTGGTTTGGGTTTTTTTTATTAAAAAAAAAACAACAAACAACAACCTAGTTTGACCACTCCAGCATTCTTCTAGGAAATGGACTTTCCTCGAAATGGAAATTCCTGCTTCCCAACCCTCCAAAGCATGCATTGTGTGCCCTTTTATAGACCCATGCATCTCACCAGCCTTCTATCAGTCCTGTCAGTGGCTTTCAGGTTGTTTCTGATCACTCACTCCTCAGCTGTTTACTCTGCAAGCCCAGATAACTAAAAGCAAACTGACTTCAGTGTATCTTTCCTGATACCTTCTCTTCTGTTCTGACTTGATTTGCTCACCACTGAATTATCAGCCAAATAATAGCAAGTGACACAATTTGTAGTGTCAGTTTTAGCAAATTTGGTGTTAAGTGAAAAGAAAAGAAAACATTAACTATTTCCTGACATCACTAGTGTCCTTTATGCTTAATTGGGCCAATCTTTCATTCTGCATAGATTTTAATCTCAAATTTAGGTCATTAAAAAAGCTCACCATTTATCCAGCTTGTTCCTATCTTTCCTATATTTTGGAAGAGTGACAGCTTGCAATATTCATGTGAATTCACTGAGGAGCTCCAAAAGCTCCTGAATTCTTCTGTGTTGTCCTGTAGTAGTAGTGCTAGTAGCAGGGCTTAAGCTTTGTACTGAGTTTGCAAGATCCAAGGAACAAGGTTTCTCAGGTCTGCTCTGTGCAAACTTTTCCTGGCCTGAGTAACTTCGCTGTGACAGCAATTTCTCTAACTGACCACGTGTCTACATCTAACTTGTTTTACGTCTGTTTTTGTGTTGTACAACCATATTTTCATAGCTACAGTAGTAACAGCAATTATTCTAGTTGAATGTGATATTTACAACTTAATAATGGCATTGTTTATGGAAATACATGCTGAGTAGAATATCAGAGGCCTTGAGAAGTGGAAACACAGGACGTGGTGTATAGGAATACAGGCATGAGATAACAGGGCACATGCTTGGCACTGGAAACTCCACAGACAAACAATTCAGTAATGGTCAGTTAAAGAAAAGTGCTGTCCCAGAGCAGGACAAAATTGCTTTTGAAGGTAACAGAGAACAAAGAAATACTACCTCACCTACATAAAGGGGAACAGACAGTAAATTCAGATGAATTTAGATGAAACCTGGAGCTGCACACCAACAAAGAAATATGTAAAAGTTTTAGGAAACATTTGTAAGTGGCCCTAAGTGGGCACCAGGAGAGGAAAAAACTATCACCACAAATATCACATTCCTCCTCACAAAGGACACCAGATTTCAACTCATTGTACGACTTCTTCCCATGCAGCAAATGAAACCTTAGGGACCAGAGGAGCATAATTTCTACTTATTTTCCTGGCATTTAAGTATTTGTTACAGTTTTATTTCTTACTATTATCACTAGTTTTGAAATATGCAGAAAATATTACATTTGATTATTTTTTGTAACTATTAGATCTGGACTAATACCAATTAGATCTCAAGGTTTCAGTTATACTAGAAGTAAACATTAGTTTTACTTTTATGTGTGCTTCTTGCTTATAAAGATGACTTAGAGCATAACACTTCCTAGTCTTGCTTTCCACCTACCTTATCCTTTTCCTTTCACTCTTGAAATCACATAGCTATTTCACTTCTCTTCTTCCCAGTGCTGGCTATGTCTATCATTTTATGGATACTCTCCAACATATCTTTAATGTTTTTAATCAAATCTCCATCAGCACAACTCGAAGGTAGAACAGTCTCTCCTCTACTTCCACTCTCCACCTTCTTCACCAAGGCTACTGAAGACCTAGCTGAATAATATGTTTTTCCAATGCATTCCTTCAGACACAGATGATAGGAAAACCCCACAAGGTCCTGTATTGTGAGAATATTCTGCTGGTTGCTCAAACAAAGAAAAAAATTGATTTCCTGTCTTTATGGTCAACGGTTGAATTCTCCCTTGACACTGCTATGACAGGGTCTCGGATTTTCTTCCTTCCTTCTCTCACCCAGAGACTTACACAGCAAGCCTATCACAATGTGTGATAATTTATCAAAAAAATTATCATGGCCATATCAGTACCATGAAATAGATTCCAAAATCCATACAATCATTAGATCAATTTAATCTCACTTTAAAAAGCTGCCTTTGCTTTATTAGGCAACATACTGCCTCAAATACAATTTATTTGCTTCTTTAGTTATCTACATTTTTAAGGTTTTAACAATTATCTGAAATATTAATTTTTGACCAAAAAAAAGCTATTCTGAGGCATGCCTTCCTTTGCAACTCATAATTATATTTTTCTCCACTGCTGAGAGTGTCTTTTTTCCCCATTTCTAATAATCACAAACACCACTGCCCCTAGTCCTTGGTGGGCAGGACTTCTGTTTATTTGGGGTTTTTTTAACTCTATAGCACAAACCTGTCATTCACCAGGTGCTTACCCTAAGCCGACATCATCATAAGGTCTCCTACCATGCAGGGAAATTCTTCTCCTAACGAACAGCAAAATTCAGTCTTACATCACAGCTGAAGTTAGTTGGAACATTTACAACTAAATGAAGTATAATCTAAGTGTACTGTCTTTAATGAAGAAAATGTTCTCAGGACAAAAATGTCTAAATTCAGTTTTACTGATATTACCGATCAGAAAAAGTTTTAGGGAGCTGCAAATTCCTTCTCTCACTATGCACTCCCATGATCTCTAGGACCATCTGGTACAAAGTCCCTGCTCAAGTCCAGCGTGACCTGCAATCAAAACTGTGGCCCCAATAAAAATAGAACAAAAATAAATTTTTAAACCTCAAAAGCTGCCAGATTTAATCAGAAGTATGAGTGAGTTTAGCAGAGGCAGCTGTTCTCTTCCTCTTAGCCTCCATCTCCCCTCACACCACCTCCCACCCCCAGTTCTACCATCCACTTTTGTCATTCAAGATAAACCACAGAATTCACTGAAAGTTCTCACTCAGGACAGCCAGGGCTGAAATAGCAAAGACTGAAAACTTTCTGGTAGAGGCATGCAGGCATGTTTCCACAATTCTTACTTATGGGCACGTACCATTAGTACCTACCAGTCCTGAACTGACTGACAAATTCAGAAGTTAAACAGCCCTATGCTGAATACAGATTCTCAATGAAAAACCACCAGCATCTGCTAAACTCACCTTCTTAAGAGCATTCTGTTTTTCCAGAAGCATGGTATCTGGATACTTTCTCTTGCTAATTTGGAGCATATTTATATTTATGCTTTTCTTGCTTACTGACAGTTATGCAGGCCTTCAAAAGCTTTAGTGTTTGCTTTGTTCTGTTAATTTTAGCCGCATGTTTTTTCTCACCTTTCAGTCAGCTTGTCAGCACTGGAATCTATGAATCCACTTCATTTAAAATGTTTGCTTCTTTATTATGTACTGCAGATTGTAATCCATCTACACCACTGAAGGAAAGCAGCCCTTTTTCCCTAGTGGAAATGCAACCAGTTTCCAGGAACAATCAACCCATTACTAGACAGATGAATTCTGTAACGTCAGCATCCAAACTAGCATTACAGACAGAATAAATCAACATTAACACTATTACACACTTTGTATAAGAGAGCTTACAAAGGTATTCTGGGGGTCATTGAAAATTGCAGTTCTCTCCCCCCTCCTGGCGAAAAGTTACTCTTGCACAGCTTTGCTTTGATTAAGGCAGGGGGACATGGAACATGTCAGCATGCAAGAAACTCCAAAAAGAAAACAGAAAAGCACAGTGATAAATAGGGAATTTTGGTTTTACCCCAGCAGAGATTTATCACTGGGAAAGTCTTGTGACTTTGACAAATTCTACAATAATGAGTTGTGTATACAACCTACAATAACTGACACAGAATAATACATTCCATCTGCTGGAGATGTCCCGGGAGGCTGACCTTCAAGGTCCAAAAACTTTCACATTAATAATTTTTTTCCTTCCTAATAAAAAGTACTATGAAACAGCTATTTATTTTGAGAAGCATACATTGCAGTAAATAGCTGTTACTTGAAGATGAACCTCAAGTGCATTTAAAATATTTCACTTACCCTCAAATGTTATTTGTTTTTCTTCTGTTTGGATGAGTCTTTATGACCTGCCACTCACTCCTGCCACCATAAGTAACTATCATCTTTGATAATTAAGTGCCTTCTTTTAATCTCACAGGAACATTAAAGATGCTAGAGAACTCATAGATGTCATCCTGATAAAAGATCCTACTGCAGCAAAGTATGTACACAATGGTTGACAAAAGTATACGTAAAGATAAATTTCAAGAGTCTAGAGAACAATTATGGCTATAATCTCAGGTGAGGATAAAATCCCTGAGGGTTTGAAGTGCTAGAGCCTGAGCCGTGGGCCCTGAGTTAGAGTTGACCTGTGAGTGAGTCACAACCTAGCAGAATGTTTTGGTTTTCCTTTTGGCTTCATGTTCCAGAGGCAGAACATGGCCCACATGTGTTGCTCAACCCTCCCCCAGGTGGTCATGGCTGGGGTGGTGAGCAAGGCCAGGGCTACTTTAACCAGGAGCCAATCAGTTGGAGGAGCTTCCTGTTGGGTGTGGCTTCTGTTGGGGCTGGTCACAACTTGCTAAGCTCTCTTAGTGGTGTCCTTTCATGTGAAGGGCCACTGAGGAGCCATCTCTGCCTGTTGTGTCCAGCAGGCAATGCTGGCACCACAGTGGGCAGCAGAGGAGCTGGGCCCACAGGAACCTATGGCAGGATTGTTTGAAAGAAGACTTCTGAGGGGCTGTTGCTGAGTTCAGTGTTGGCCTGTGTGATCAGGCAACTGATGGCAGCATAAAATGATGATGGCTGAACCAGCACAACAGGGTTTTAAATCACTACATGAAAAAATTAAACCATACACCCTGGTATGAAAGAGTTCCTCAGTAGAAACAATAGATATGTTAAAACAGAGCAATAGGACAAGAGGAAATGGCCTCAGGTTGTGCCAGGGGAGGTTTAGGTTGGATATTAGGAAAAACTTATTCACAGAAAGGGTTGTAAAGCACTGGAACAGGCTGCCCAGGGAAGTGATGGAGTCACCATCCCTGGAGGTATTTAAATGATGTGTAGGTACGTGTGGACATGGTTTAGTGGTGACTTGGCAGTGCTGGGCTAATGGTTGCACTTGATGATCTTAAAGGTCTCTTCCAACCCTAACAATTACATGATTCTATATCCATGGAAAGAAAATACCACACTAGAGTATCTTCAACATTGCAGTTATTTTCCAGAATTGTTTTTCTTAAATGCACATTTGCTTTAGTAGTTCCTTTTAAAATTTCTTTCTAAATAGGTTCCTTGTTTTGAAAAGTTTGACTTCAAGCAAGGAAACTTATTGTGAAAATCTTTTCATTCCAGCAAAGATCGTCAAGTTCTTAGGGTTACAAAGCACATTGTGTCAGTCAGACCCAAAACTCCACGCATGGTGCAGAATTAAGTCAGGAACTGTTTTCCTTTCAGGTTATTAAGTGTTTGTTTCAAGATTCCATCATTCATGGTATGTAAAGATTTCATTTCTACACTATGCATTATCCAATACTTGTGTATGTGTAATAAAAACCACGTATCTCAGAAACCTTAATGTTGGTCACATCTATAAGCTTTATAAGGCTTCCCTTTTCTCAAATGTTTTTTGTATAGAAAATGAAAGAATTCTTGCTTAGCTTTGAAAGCTATGTCTCCTAAGCAAGTTTTGAGAAAGCCAGGAGGCTGCTGGGTGGACACAGAAACATCAACAGAATATCCTAAGAAAAACCTTATTTTCATCAAAAAAGGTATGCTTACACAAGTCACTTCCTGAATTAAGGTAAATCTCTCCTTTATCAAGGAAATTTTAACTTCAGTCTATTTCTGCACAGAATTTTCTTAGTAGGACTCTTATTCTGTTCCTTGCACTTGCCAGGCATTTATTTCAGGTCTCCTGACAGTCTCTCTCACAGCAGCAGATTAGAAGAGCTGTTTTAAAGCAACAGCTCTGCCTCTCCTAGGTCAGGCCTATAAAAAGTGATCTAACTCAACCTCAAAGTTTGCCATCATCTGTAAAACATCTAGCCTTCACAACCAATGAGAAAAAACATTCCACTATAGCAACACTGAAATAGAAGCTGGCATGGCCCTTTTCAATTGCTTTTTTATTATCATTATTTTCTCTGCCTTTTCTACTTTCAGCTTTTTAAAGAGGAAAAAAAATGCCCCCATTTACAGGCTTGAAGTCTAGTACTTCCATTTCCGAAAGAATAGAATATTAGAATAGAATATTAATTCTGGCAAGGAGAACTTCACTGACAGAAATCCGGTTTAAACTTTTGAGAGGTGTCAAGAATGTTCAGTGAATTGAGCAATTGAGTTAGCCAGCTACATTCCTGGAAGCTTTGGAACAGAAGGAATGAATCAGAAAATAAAATGAAGTGTGACTTACCCCTGACACTGGCTAAGGCAAAACATGAAAGAAAATGAAAAATAGATAAAACTTAATTGGTAAGGGAATAAGAGGCATGGCTATCTCTCAGAACAAGAGTAAGTTAGACCAGCTATACCAAAAGTACAACAAGAAAACATTTTCAGGAAAAGTAGAATAAATTCTTTCATTTTCTGCACTACCAAGCTGCCAGGCAGAAAAAGGTACAGCCTTGTCTGTCCAATCTCTTTCCTCTGACGCACAGAGCTTTGCTCGGACTAACTATGAAGCTTTAAGGAACATAGCTTCAGTTGAATAAATGTGCCGTGGCAGTCAAATACAGACAACAGTTTTCAACGCCTTAACTGTCTTCAGCACTATTACAAGTTACACAGCATCTTCTCTCCATCACCAACTGATACCACAATATCAAAATACACTCAGCAAAATCTGCTACTACATGGTCAGCAAGGGAAGCCGCACAACTCTAATAAAAAGAATGCTATATTAATTCTCAGCATGTTAAGAGACATGTAGCTAAAGCAGCAACTTTATTGATATATCCTTCATCCCCTTTCCCAGAACCCTACAAAAGCACTGGAAATGCCAAACAATTAAAATACCACCACTAGAATGGTTTGGGTCAGAAGAAACCTTAAAGAACATGTTATTCCAACTCCACTGCCATGGGAAGGGACACCTTCCACTAGATCAGGTTGCTTCAAGACCCATCCAACCTGGCCTGGACCACTTCCAGGGAAGAGGCATCCACAACTTCTGGGAAAGCCGCTCCAGTGTCTCATCACCCTCATTGTAAACAATGTCTTCCTCATATCCAGTATAAACCTACCTTATTTCAGTTTGAAAACATTACCCCTCATCCTATCACTACACTCTCTGATAAAGAATCCCTCAACATCTTTCCTGTATGTCCACTTTAAGTACTGAAAGGCCACAACAAGATCTCCCCAGAGCCTTCTCTTTTCCAGGCTGAACAACCCCAACTCTCTCATCCTGTCCTCATAGGAGAGGTGCTCCAGCCTCCTGATCATCTCTGTGGTCCTCCTATGGACCTGCTCGAGCAGGTCCATGCCTTTGTATTGGGGACCCCAGAGCTGAACACAGTACTCCAGGTGGGGTCTCAAGAGCAGAGTAGAGGGATAGAATCCCCTCNCTCTGCAGGGCTGCTCTCAATCCACTCATTGCCCACTGTGTATTTATGCTCAGGATTTGCAACTTAGGTGCAGGACCTTGCACTTGGCCTTGCTTAACTTCATGACAATACTATTTCATACCCACATTTCTATTACAAACTTAATTTAAAAAGAATTTTACAAACAAAGCAGCGTCTTAGTTCAGCAGTGAAATTCAGACAGTTTCCAGGTCAAAATACAATAGCCACTTATAGCAATACACAATATTGTAAAACAAACAAACAAACAAAAACAAACAAAAAAAACCAACCCACTTATCAAAACCTCTTGGCTGACTGTAGGTGTAAAAATATTTAGCTGTTCTTATCGGTTTATTTGCACAATGTTTAAGCAGGTGTTATAAGACACCTGGTTTATTTTCCTTTCTTCAGGCTCCATATGAGGTAAAGTTTAAAGGTGGGGTAGATCTGAGGAAGCTTTCCATCCACCCCCAAGATAATTCAAAGGAGGAGAATTAACAATAGATCCAACATCTTGAGTTAACTTTGGTAAACAAATAATGCTCTTTTGATGTTCACACCACATGAATTTAAAGACCTTTTAATTTGTCCCCATATTTTGTTATGTCGTTATCCCTGATTTGTGGCTTCTTACTTTACTGATTTGTTTAAAATTATTTTTTCAAAGAAATTTTATCTTCATCAGTTCAATTCACTGTAACATTCTCTTTAAAAATGGTAATCTGAACACAAGTAAAAGTAAATTACCTCCTGGTTCATCAATGTAGAAAGACACATCTTTTTTGTCTTTGTCTTCATCAATGTGATCATAAGTGATTTGTGGAATAGACAAGGCATTCTCTCCTGGGTTTATTACAGGTGCAGAACCATTACCACAGCCTAGTTTCCCTTTTCTTTTATATCTTCTAGCCTGTGGTAGTAGAAATGGAATGAGATCAGAAGATAATATCAAAACCAGAAACTATACATGTGAACTTCACTATACACTAAATTCATGTGAGGTTGTGGTTGTTTTTTTCTTTTTAAAGAATGCAATTGAAATCCAGTGAAAGTGTTGCAACCTTGGTTGACATTTTTAAAGTGGCTGATTCTGAATTAGCAACTTAAATCTGGTAAGAATGTGATTCATAGGAGAAGATGTCGAGAACACTTTGAGAAATCTTTTGAGACTTAATTTTTCAGACCTGATCCAAAACACAAGGCATCCAAAATACTAATCACTTGTATGCAACATACAACTCAATATATGAGTATACAACAGCCTGGTTGTAACATCTTTCTAAAGTTCTAATTCAACAAAACAATAGACTTTGAATTACAAACTAGGTATCGTGCAGCCTTTTAAACTGAAGAAAATTTCACTTTTTACCAAAAAAGGCTGAATTAGGCACATAAGGAGAAGATAAATCCTTCTTCCTGCCTCCAGAGTTGAAGTTCTCCTGATTCTAGAAGCCAAAGAGACAACCTAATAAGCACCCTACAAAGGATACATAAGAACGAAGAATGAAGGTTTGGATTCAACTCATTCCAATCAAGGCTGGTCTCCATCTGCCCTTGTGACTAGAAGTGGCCAACATAACAGCCACTCGTATACTGACATATACTCCATGGCCTGTGCTGTCTGCCTCCTGGATGCTGCCATCATTTAGCTGTATAAATACTACTTCTCACAACATAACATTTATTTCTAGTCTTCATGACTACCTACCCTTTGGCTCTAGTCCCACATGGTTCTACTACCCACACACCTCAAAAGAGAGGTAAGAGACATACTTTGATTTGCCTCATGTTCCAGTAACCTTCTGACAAGGAGGTGAGATCTAGGGCTACTGTACTCAATTCTGCAAAATACTCTGGCCTCTGACGTGACCACTAAGCTGTTAGAGATAAACACCACCAGAAAGAACAAGTATTTGCACATATTAACACAAACAGCTGGGGGCTCAACATATTCACAAATAGGACAATGTTACCTGGTCTAAGTAAACCAGTTCTTATTTTATTATTGTCTGCATTCAGTCATTTAGAATTCATTCTTCTGTTCAGCTCTCCAGCAATTAAACAAAAGCATGAAGTTAATCAAACTGGTAAAAATGGTAGAAATGGCAATTTCTTGTAGACAGTAGATGCACTACCATGCATCAAAATGCTTCTAAAGGCAAAGATTATTGGCTTTCATAGCTGGAAAAGAAACTAGGAACTCTCTGCAGAAGAAAATGCTACAGCACGCACAATATGATTAATATACATTTCAGTCTTTAAAATAACAGTGTAGGTAGAGAAAGAACAAACTAATCTTTGACAAGGGAATTTTTGATAAGAGATGAAAGAACCATTACTATATTCTTTAATTAGCATTAACAGTTCACAGGGAAATTAAATAATATTAAGGAAATCCCTCTCACTAGAGAAAACAAAGGGAAACTACTACAGGCACTAAAAACTATTTTTTCCAGCTCTCCTTCAGCAACGCATACTACCCAGCCTTATTTCAGTTTTACCCATTCTTTTTGGGTTTTTTTCTGCCTCTAGTTATGAAGAAGCTAGTCTCATGGCAAAGCTACACTCCGCTCAACACTGAGCAGATCACACTGGTGTAACACCAACGCATACACATGCACAAAAATCACACCAACACAGCTTTCTAAACATGCTGTAGGGAAATTCTACTGCAATTATCTGCTGAGCAACAGGCATCAGTGATATTCACTGCCTAAAACCAGGCCTCTAACTTTACTTTAGAAACCCTGGGTATATGAGCTAGACCTGCTGCAGTCCTGAGCCTTTCTAGAACGGGTGCTGAAGGCTAGGCAAGCTTGCCAATGAAGCTGTGTAACTGTTTAGGCAATTCTATAATTGCAGACAAACACTATTCTGACTTTACTGCAGCCACAGCTCAGGAATTTGCCCAAATTTCTACACACAGCCCCAGAGAAAAGTACCATGGAAAGAAGTTATTTAAGCAAGAAAAGTGTAGATACTGGCAGCCACGTGTTGCATGTGAACACATTTTTAAGCTAGCCTTCTCCTTTCCTGTACGAACTACTATGCAAAATAGGAAAGCATCATCGACTTACACTACCCTTTGAGAAGGTAGAGGAGACTTCAAAGGGGATAAAACAGTGGAGAACTGGTATCTGTCTGACCACCAGGGCAAATTTAAAATGAGAAGACATTTATCCCTCAGGAATATTTTAAGGAAAGCTAAACTAATCATGCTGTGGCATGAGGAAAACAATCAAATATCCTATTATAAACGCCTTTCAGCTCTCCAAATTCTTACGATTCTTCATAAGGATTTTGGCAAGCTATCCCAACCAAATTAAAAGGAAGAACAGAATCGAGCTCTGCCAACACTCCGTTACCTGCTTTCTCAGACTAGGGCTAGATGGCGCTGGTGGTTTTTTGGGATTTTGCACCGGTGATGTAACATAGATCTTCCATGTTGCTGTAGAACTGCAGGATTTCTCTGCTGCATAGCACCGCCACAGAGTCTATAATGAAACCCAAACCCAATAATCTGAGTGAATAAGCAGTCACTGTTTTCCTGCAGGACTGGCAAGTCAGATTTTGCTGCAAATCAAACTGACAGCAAAATCTTCAATCAATGTAAACAGGCTACAAAAGAGTCTGACTGCAATCACTGTGCTCTAACTAACACCACCAGGCCTAATAAAATAATATTTTTTTATGTATATAACTGTGATGAATTAATTTGCACCAGGAAACATACACTAGGCACACAGTGACCTTAAGTATGTTCTCTGTAGCATTCTTCCTACAGGCTGGAGTCTAACTCTGCCCACATTAAAAAACAAAACAAAACAAAAAACCCAAAACCCTACAATATAAACCAAACAATCCTCATAGAAGTGAATACCCACAAGTATCATAGAATATTACCGTTTCCCTTTTTCCACAGCATACCACATTTTAGTATTTGTGTACAATGCTACTGCATTCTTTACATTACCATATGGAATGTTATGCTAGGACATTTTTCTAAACTGATGTGTGTGTATACACGTATATGTATACAAATTCATCACCTCAGGATTGGGCAGATGCACAGAACCTAAGGGACTGTAAAGAAGGAGATAGGAATTAAAGATTATAAACACAGTTTTTTTGCTCTTCATCAAATAGACTCATCACATCTAGTCAACGTCATCATGCCTGTGAATATCAGGTTAATAAAGCCTCCTACGCTCACTGATAAGAGCAAGGACAAGCAGTTATCTAATTCTTCCTAGTGACTGAAATGGATCAAAAAGAGAGATTAAACACAAATTCTAGATATATAACAAAGTCTAGTAACCATGATTCTCAGTACTTTATCTACTAAGCCATGCTCCCTTCTCCAATACTCTCCCCAGGCATTTTACTGTCAGGGGCCTTACCTGAATTAGAGAAGCTGCAGCTGGGATTTGTCTATTGAAATGCTTCTGTCGTTGCTTCTGCTGTACTTTCAGGGCAAAGCCAGACCCCAGAATACCCTAAATATAACCAAAATTACTAGTCAGACTCCAATATGGCTTCACATGCCTAAAGCAAATACTTCGCATATGAAATAAACAGGCATTTTAGAAAAGACTTTCCTAGAAAAAGGTCTGCATTTTTAAACTTCCACAGTTGACAGAATTCTATTTAGCCCAACAAATAAATCTGAAATTGAGCACATTGATATTGACATCAAGCAACTCCAATGAACTGCATGTGTTTATTGCTGTGATCTACAGGAAACATTAAAGGCAGTCATGTTCCACACAATGGTGGGAGAACCAAATGCCGGTGTCACATGACTGATCTACAGCTATTCTTTGCACTTATTTTTAAACCCTTTGTCACAAAAACAAACAAACAAACAACAAAAAAACCACAACTAAAGTCAGAAGCCAGTTTGATTTTCCAGGCAAATTGAGCTAAGAAGCCAAAGATACACTTTGTAATTTCAGTGTTTCTGTTAAAACTGATAGTTACTGAAGAAATACTTTTTGTCTTTTCTAATTGTTTTGATGAAGTCATTTTCATTTTCCTCTTATTCATTTATTTGAGGATCCAAAAAGCCCAACAATGCTTTACAGTACCCTGTAGAAAAGCAGATGCAGTTTCCTACATCTCTGCTTCATGCCAGTGTTCTCACAGGACACTAAATTATATAATCACAAAATAGCAGAAATGAAAGAAGTTTCACCTTGGGCATTGACATGCTGATAAAAAACCCCAAACCCTCTCTTTTTCTTAACCTCAGAAAATAGCTTCAGTTCTTCAAGCAGTAAAAATTATTTTTACCTCTTTTCTAGGCCACATGTCTCAAGTGACTCTAGTAAAGATTGAGCAGTTTCATACATGTGTGCACAGACACACAAACATACACTTGAGGATGTATGTGTACACATTCTGAAGTAACACCTAACCCCATTATTTCCCATCAAAAACACCAAATTAAAATCACCTAACCGTGAGTCCAAGTCAGATAGACATTAAGAAAGGGATTCAAGTTTTACTTACCGCTGGCAGAGCAAAGAAAGATATAGCAAATACTGAAAAACAGGAAGCTATTGTCTTCCCAATCCATGTCTGGGGAACTTTGTCTCCATAACCAATTGTTGTGACCGTTACCTAGGCCAGAAACAAACATCTGATTAACTTCAGTGAACTAAACTTCTGATTAACGTTTTTTCTCCCAAAAGCTGGAAAAAAAAGAAAAATAAAAATGTAGACAAGCATCAGGAGATACATACAGATTAACAACATTTCGATTTGTGCATAAGGAAACCACAGGAGTACACTAAACATCCCTGCAAGTTTATCCTGCTTCCTCCCAAAACTTGAAGTATTGGCCCTGGGGGCTTAAAACCATAGGCTTGCAGTTTTTCTGCTTTTAAAAATGTAGTTCCACAGGGTTGAAAAGAAAGCCTCGAAAGCACTGACTTGCACATAACCAGTACACAGACATCTGCCAAACTCTGCAGTTAGAGACGCTAGCTATGACAGGGTAAGCCATGCCTTATGCTTGCAGGAAGCAAAAGGGATGGAACTAACACCATTCCAGCTTCTCCTTCACAGCAAGGGAACACACAACCATTGCAGGATGCATTATCTCCCAAAATAAGTACACCAGTAGACCAAGAGCTATGTACAGATGAACACCATGTTCAGCTTCCCGTGCATTTCCGTGCATTTCCCTCCCCCACTCCCAACACAGTTCGTCCTCACACAAATTGCATTTAAGCTACAGGATGCCTCATATTACTATACCTGAGTCTGCTCCTTGCTTATCAGGGTGTAGTTCCCAATCCCTCAGGGATGGGGAGCCCAGAGTCAGGAGAAATAACACAACCTGCAGGGTAATGCTCCCCCAGGCAGGACCCAGTCCCACAGCACTCTAACCAAAAAGATGCAGAAAGGGCAGCCAGGTCCAACCAGGAGTCCAGATTATAAGGCAATATCACAGCAATGAGGTAGGTCCAAGATCAAACCAGGAAGTCCACCCACAGGTCAGGGTTAGGATCAGGTCCACTGTTCAGCACATGAGTCTACAGAGATGAGGCCCGTGGATTGAAGTCAGGATCAAGGTACTCCAGAGTCAGACATAGCTGCAGTCAAGTGAGTGAAATCTCTCCTCTAGCAGAGTGCTGAGCTTAAATAGAGCCCCTGAGCGTGGGTGGAGGCCACAGGTGATGCCAGTCAGAGTCCTTAGGCCAATTAGTGCCTTCAGGGTCTAGACAACAGCCTTCCTTCTCAGCAAGGCAAGTCCTCACACAGGTCTGGGATCAGTAGGGGCTTGCTAGTTCTGTACTAAAGGACTGTGGGGATGCCATACCACCCCTGAAAAACCACAGAGGCAAGGAGGGTCTGAGTGGGATGGAGATTTTGGGCTGTTCCTGATGAACCCCAGCAGAATGGTAGAGAATTCATTAGGAGCCCGGTTCTGTGGGGGAATCAGAGTCCAGATGAAGGCTGGTCCATCAGAAGGGTTTGCAATGTAACAAGGGCCAGCTGTTCCCCAACAGGTGATCCCAAGAAGGGATCCCACAAGCCAAGGGAATCCCACAGCTAGCCAGACAAGAGCCTTACCACCGTGGGCCCAGCTGGGATAAACTCACAGACAGCGGCTGTGCCCAACAAAGTGTGTAAATCATATTGCAATATCAAGATGATAAGTCTAAGGTAGAGTACAGAAGTCAGCTCATAGGCTGAGCTCCAGAACACCACACTATGGCTGAGCTGGAGACCATCTCTCCTCCAACACTGCTGAGGGTGAGCCTAATTAGAGGCCCTGGATGTTGGGGTGGCCCCAGGTGTGGCAGGTCAGAGCCATTAAGGCATTCTGGCATACTCAGAGCCCTGACACTGCCATAAAACACTGGGTGAAAGATGACTTATACCCCTGAGAAATGGAAAGTTTCTGGTGAGGAAAAGAAGAATTATGTCACCAACACCAACCACTGGGGAGAGCTTTACGTAGAAAAAATGTACTTCTATTTGGGAGCACCAGCCCTGAACCCAGTTCTATTCCCTTCACTTTGCCTTGAATGGTAACAGAAACACAGCCAAAACAGACTTAAAGGAATATGTAAATTTATACTGACTACAATAGAGGTTGTGGATATACTGCCTTTTATGGGAAAAGTTGCTGACAAATACACTGATATTATGCAAAAATAGGCTTTTCAGAAGAAACTATCAGCAATAAAGGCATGGGAAAAATATATTTCCTCCTCTCAGAGCAGGAATATTTTCAGGGAAAAAAGACCAACTACTGTCAGAAAGAGTTTTTCAAAGTTCAAAAAAAATTCAACTTGTGTTTATTCATCATGAATTTCCCACTTGATGAAGTCAACATTGTAGTATCTGTATCCTCTAATGAATATTGTTATTTTGAATGGCAAATCACTCTCAGCAGAGGCTCTGTCTTGCCAGGTGTTTGTCCAGATTTAATGTGGCTTGCCCATGAAGTGATTCAGGAGTTCTGTACTACCAGCCCGAAAAAACTCAACTTTGAAATGCAGTATGTGTTAGTAGGGAGTGGAGGAAGTTACAGCACTACTTTTCTAACAGCACTTCAGCTCCTCAGGGCACCCAGATGACCCCTTAAAGTCTGGGATTTTTCCTTCCTTTCCCCCTCTGTTTTCTTATGAAAGGCTTCTTGCATTTTTGTGGGTTTGTTGGTTTTGGATTTTTTATTATTTTTTTGAGTTGTCCAGTACTCAGGACTTACAAACAAACTGCAGTAATGTTAAGCTGCCTTAGCGTGACTATGGAAGACAGCATGAAAGCTGTAACCACAGAAAATATTATTTTCCATCTCTACAGCAAGCATTTAGCTGGCAGATTCCTGCAGGTGCCTGAACATGTCTCAAAGTTTCTCCCTGGCTACCTTAAGAGGGGTCCTTCTTGGTAATCTAATTAGTGCACTGAAGAATGTGGAAAGGATTATAAATAATGTAATTCTCTGGCTTTCTTAATCACAAACAGAATCTTTTTCTACTTGTATATCCAAAAGTTACTACTTATCTGCTCAGCGTTTGATAACTAGGCTTTGGAAAATGAAACCTTTGTAACACAGACTTACTATGGCACATTCCAGCTGGCATGCACATACTCTAATACAGGCTCTGAAAACATATGTGTACACTTCACAAAAAGAAGAACTCTAATTTGTAGAAGTCAACAGAGCTTTTCACATGCTTTCAGATAGGCAGGTGTCCTGGAGTTCGAAGAGTCAGAATGCCATATAAAAGAGTTCAAACTGCTACCTCCGGCATGGAAATTTACTACAGGAAATTCTTAGCAATTGATCCCAAGTACCTTTGCCAGTTAACACCAATTTACTGGAGAGACTATTTAACTCAGGTTTAATGGTACAGAATAGTCCAATTTGCAGCAAAAACAATAAGCATTACAAGTAACAAGAGATGCGCATAGAAGAACCAACAGAAGAGAAGCCTCCTACATGCCCTTCTACTTTCCTCAAGAAAAAACACCCAGAAAGGACAAAAAAACTGCTGTGACATGGGTTGCAATTCTGGCAGACCAACAGTCCTGTGGGCAATGCTTTTGCATGTGTTCTAATATGGTACAACTTCTAAAAGTGGCTTCATATAAAATACCACAAGCCTTTGATATGTCTTTGCAGTTTAATCAATATGCCTGCCAAATCTAGGTGAAACAACCTTGCACTTAACTGGAGCGGGTGAATGTAGTCAGCATTTAATTCCAACTCCCATTCATTCTTTATTTTCCCTTTTCTTAATATTTAAACCTTTCAGGTCATTTGTATCAAGTTCAGCAAGCTTGCACTTTCTACTCAAAGCACGTTACCCATAATACACTCTGTGGTTTTTGTCAGACACATAAGACTTTCAAATACTTGCTACCAAGATTTTTTTCCTATGGTTCAGTTTTGAAAGGCAAAAGTGAAATCAAATTTCACTCCCTAGTAACTCCACATCTGTGTTTCTATGTTACAGAAGATTTGAAAAGAAAAAGAAACCGATTCACTTTGTCCTTTGTCACTGTTCCCAGCTGTGAGCTGCACCTGCACCGTGACTCACTAATGCTGAGGAGGCCTAGACGACAGAAAAGCTTAAACAACAATTTAAACAGTGTTCTTCATGTGCCTCACACATCTAGAGAAAGACAAAGCTGATTTTATCTTGCTTTTACACAAAACAAGTCAAGATTTGGAAAACAACAACAAAACCTATTGAACACTTCGTAAGGCATACACATATACTTTGAAATACAGATTCCAAGTGTCATTCTCAAATTGGTGACTTTTTTTTTTTAACTTTTTACTTACTCTGAAGGTAAGGTACATTTTAAACTTACCTGTTTGTCTTCATAACTGAACTCCTTTTAAATTCCTTAAGTCCAGAATATTAAGAAAATATGCTTATATAAATACATCCTGAATTTTTCTGACCTTAATTTTTCACTCTTTACTCAAATCAAGGCTGTAGCTTCTAGCATTTAAAAATATTTCTAATCCATATCTAACCTTTCATTGCAACTCATAAAGCAAGCTCTGGATAACTAAACGTAAAAAAAAAAATTTAAAAAGAGAGAAAGGTAGAAAAAGTACACTGGCTTTCCATAGAAGTTTTATTACATGCAGGAATAACCCATGCATGAATATACATGGGCGGAACCGGATGCTAAAAACCATAGCTAGTTCCCAAACCGATGGCTGAAAATCCTCATTTTGTTTTCCACTGTACCTAGCTGCCCTCAGTTTGATATGGGTTTCTTACTCCCTCCCATTCAGTTCTGAATTTGGGCATTTCTGGCCTTTTGCAGTTGCAGGCCTAGGAATTACTTTATGTAACGCCAAAGAAAGAGTGCAGAGTAAACATGAATCACCACCCTTCAATGATTACATACTAAATTAAGACCTCCTTATTAATAAACTATATGCTTTGTATTTCTTTCACTGGTGTTATTCTAATTCACATGGTACTACAAACCTGCTTGGAACTTCACTTTGCTAGAAAAGTTTATGAGATATTCCTCATAGATTCAGCTGAACTACTATAAACTTTTATGGGAGCTCCTAATGCTGCTGAACTTTGCACAAGCAGCCCCACTCTTAACTAGATGTACTTCACAGACTACTTGGCTAGACCATTAGTCAAAACAGAAACAGTAGCTGCTTCCACTGCCTTCAGTCATTTGAACACTGGTATTTGAGCTGAATTGCTCAAATAATAGAAGAGTAAGTGAGCCCATGTACTGGCTTGTTTTCTTAAAGTAGACATGGGGTATCTTTCATAACATCAATTACATCCTGAATTTTTACTTTAGCTTTTAAATTATAGCACAATCTCAGCTTCTGGGACATTTATTCTTGACCTCCATTAGCAAGAGGTTATCTCATGCCTATAACCGTGAGGTTTTATGTTCTGAAAATTTTATCATATATCATATTGAGGACTTTGACAAGTGGTTGTTGTATGGGCTAGTTCATGGTTTTGCTTCTTCCCAGCATGTTAGATAATCATGTCCATCTGCCCATTTAGTGGATTTTTCTTTTTTTACTAGATTCTTCTTGTTTGTACTATTTTGCACAGCCATAGGTGATATTCTGCAAATGAAATGAACACCTGACAACCTAATGACAGGAATTTAATGTTTAAAAGATTTTTATATGGAACCACTTAAAAAGTAGTAACTCAGGCTACATATAATATAATCCATATTCCTGTATACTTAATTGACGTAGAGACTTACGCAGCATCTAAGTTAAGGGTTAGAAACACGTATCTGTTAGGAACATTTTGTCTGCCTTCCCATACTTAACAGTTTATTTGGATGCACATAAACAATTGATTTATGGCCTATAATATTGGAATTTTTAAAGCATATCATCTAAGAAAAAATCCAGTCTATTGTGTTTCAAATCACTCTTGAAGTATATCCTTCCCTCTCCGGAAGTTGGTGGCTCTGCATCTGTTCTACTCATCTCATTTTTCTCTGTCACTAACACTGATGTGATGGATCTCCTTGGGTTTGTTATAATGAAACAGCCAACTCTTACAATGTATGAGCTGTCTAGTGGGGAAAAGGGACCACAACAGAGAGATGGTTCATGCAACAGCTAATGAGGAAGGAAAGCATGAGTCACAGTGAGAAACATCATGAGAAGAGCCATATGAAGGGAGTGTAGAAACTATCGGGTCTCTTAGTCTGATCTAGCAGAATATTTTGTTGTTTCTGCTGGCTTCATGTTCCAGAGGCAAAACCTGGTCCACCTGTGTCTCTGTGGTTCCACCCTCACCCAGGTGGTTGTGGTTGGGGTGGTGGGTGAGGCCAGGGCTACTTTAACCAGGAGCTGTGGGGGCTGGTTGCTTCTTGCTGAGCTCTCATGGTGGTGTCCTTCAGTGTGAAGGGCCACTGATGGAGCCATCTCTGTCTGTTGTGTCCAGCAGGTGATGCTGGCACCACAGTGGGCAGCAGAGGAGCTGGGCCCACAGGAACCTATGGCAGGATTGTTTGCAAGAAGACTTCTGAGTGGTTGTTGCTGAGTTCAGCTTTGGCCTGTGTGATCAGGCAACTGATGGCAGCATAAAATGATGATGGCTTAACCAGCATAACATCTCTTGATGATTTTTTTTCATTATTTCACCAAATATTTGCACTGACCCTGACTGATGATTGACAAACGAAGTAGTTGATGAATCTGTGAACCTTTGCCAGTTGCTTTTGATGGAGCTATTTACCTTTACAGTGAATCATGGAATTAATAGAAAAAACCCAGGAAGCTGGAACCTGCATCAAGGTCTGCATTACTACTGAGGGAGTGAGCTTTATACAAAAAGATAAAAGTCACTATCCCATCTGCCAGAAATAAAATACATTTTCAGAGTTCTGCACCTTTTGCAGGTAACTAAGTAGAGTTTAAAATAAGTGGTATGTGTTCTGGTATATACTCTTTGAAATGTGGATTTCAATGTGTATACTCTTTGAAATTTGGATTTCAAGGAGGACTTTTTGTATTTGTAAATATTAAATGTCCTTTGCTAAGCACTTAAATTCATGCTTTCACAAAGAATTTTAATATAAAATAATTTTATTGTATTTTTTAATATTTTTTATATTTTTTCTTTTTAAAAGGTTGTCAAGTTTCCCCACAGAAATACATTCTGCAAAGAAAAATGCTAGATTTTTTTAAAAGATCACAACTTCAACAGAAAATTTTGTGCACTAAGTTTATATACACATTTTGTTAGTAAAGACTTACCACACCCCACCAAAGGGCATCAGCGTAGCTGGAGAAACCTGTCTTTCCATCCTCATCAACTGCATCCTTCTCAGCAAGATAAACAAAATAGGATGAAAAAATTAATCCCAAGAATCCAATGTACAACGTGGTTATGAGTTCCTGTTAAAAGAGAAAGCAAACAAGTGCATAAGGTTTGCATTGTTCCTAGTCTATCAGTGTAAAACACTGGGAATATCTAGCAGTTTTTTGCATCACAGTAAAAAAATTAACAAATTATATTTCAGGTATAAAATTTGCTTCCAGTAAAACAGGTAGTTCAGTAACTTGTGTTCTAGTTATATCAGACTAAATAATTCAAGATGCCATCATTTATACAAGATCATTTGGACACCCAAATGTAGGGTGGGACATGTTTTATGTCTTGTGAATGGGAATAATTCCATTTAACTGTCCACTTAAAATCTCAAAGGCTAATTCATTTTAAGATCAGTAAAACTGCTTTAGAAATGCACTTAATGAATAGTATGCTAAAATAACATTTAAGAAATGACAATATCTTGTCATTATGACCGTATCTAAGCAATGAATTTCTGTATTTGATATTTACATTGCTTAAGACTAATATTGATGCATTAACAGTTTCACGTTAAGATAAAATAAAATCTTAAGATAAAATGTTAGGTAGGTGTAACCTCCACTTCAGTCCTGAAAAACAAAGACTGTTTGAGGCTAGGCCAGTTTATTATAAGGGACCTTTGTTAGGGCATGATATAGTCCTTATGAATGCACCAGTTTCTCTACAGATGTTTGGATAGGAAAGTTGTATCAGAACTGATGTGACTTAAATACAGGATTTTTACAGTCTTCAGGAAAAATGTGAACATCATAACAAAATGAGATATTCACCAACCCTCGGGAAAATTCAACACCTAGCTGTGAGGGAAAATAGCTTATTTTAATTACTTTACAATGCTTCAACAGTTAACACTTCTATTCTTTGCACATATTTAGCCATCTTTATTATGAAACATTGCTGTACTACATATTCATTAGCATCTTCCTTAAATTCTTGACAGAGTTATTTAACTTTTCTTGGATCCAAACCAATATGGGAATTGAAATATTCCATAAGATAAATTTAAAATTAAAACCTGTCTAAGAAGGATTGCCTCTACTTAAAAAGTATGTCAGGTTTTCACAGATTTTTTTTTTAAGCAACTCAGGTTGCTTAAAATGTTTGCGAGGGAAGGTTCAGATTTTATCATCAAACTTCCCTCAGATATTTTTATTTCTTTCTTTTCATTTCTGAATAACCGCTTCCTGGTAACACGTAGCCCTGGTAGCTAGAAATTGCATTCAGCAGCAGGAACTATATATGCTCTTCCTTCTGCTATAGCACTAATTAAAATCTAGGTTCAGCTATTTTTTAAGCAAAGTAGGTGATTTTTCTCTGATATTTAATAATGACCTGAATAATGAATTCTGATAGTATCCAATTTTGCCCATGGGCAAGTCTTTTAATCTCAGCCTTAACTTTTTTCAGGCCTATTTGCTAAACAAGACATCTGAAAGAGGAAATAAAAATTGGATTTTCAGTAGTTCAAATTTCTGTACTGGTCACCATTCTTTTTCCTCATCTTTTTCTCCAATGATAACAGTAAACCGTGTACTTGTAGATATGACTTCATTGCTCTGAAAAGTTCCTTGTGTTTACATTGATAGTTGACTATTTGCATTTCTCTAATTTTTCACAACTCTTTGGTTTGCCTACACAGTGTTTTTTTAATGCAAGATGAAACTGTTTAACACCTGGAGACTAAGTTCAGTGATCCATAGAAATCTACAACAGAAATGGACACTAATTCTTGTTGCCTTCTCACAAAGAAAACACTCTCCTTTCATCTCTTGTAGATTTGTGACTTCCTTCCACATCAACAGAAGTCTTAGTTACACTTGACATGTTGCTTACATCTTAGATATTAATAGATTTTTACATGTTATTGAGGAATACCTTTCTTTCAATTTTGTCCCAGAGGATGGGGTTGGAGAGTGGATGATAATCAGAACACTTCTGTGTTAAGTACTGGCTTTTTGAGAAGCAGGCAAATGTGCTATGCACAGACTTATGAGATCGTTTCAAAGTAATTGAATATACTCAGCTTATTTCACCATTGGCATCTCTCAGATCCAGTTCTATTCATCTAAAGACTGAACTCTTTTTACATAAAGCCCTGATGAAAATGTAATTGCCTTAGATTTATTCTAAATGCCACTCCATGTTACATTTGTGTAGAGAGGCAACGTACCACATCCCTATATTTAATTACTAAGAACAATGGCAGCAATCTAATACATACTGTGTTTAAGAGAGATCATAGAAGATTTTAAAATAATACATCCTTCAAGAAATATGGATAGGTTGGTGTCTACCAATGTCAAATAGTATGAATTGATACATAATCTCAGGTAAAGAGCATTTTGCAGAAATCTGGCCTTAAAACTTCTCATTTAGATGATTTTTTTAATAGATATGAGCTTTAGAATAAAGCATGTTGTCTAATACAAAGGAGTGTTTTCAGCAAGGACTTTCAGATACCTATATGCAAAGGAAACAGCAAGAACAAAACCGAAATATGCACAAAGGTAAATTTAATACTGGGAGACTTGAGTCAACACTTAATACAACTTTAAATTTGTATTTTCAGTTACAGTAAAGACTACACAATATAAAATTCAACACTTGGGAAAAATACAAGACCCCAAATCCATAAGTCATTAGTAAGTCCCTCCTCAAAGCAGTAGAAGACCTCACAAAGCGAGGTGAGCAATAAGTAAAACTGATTTAGAGGTTTACAAGCCAGAGCTGGGTTGGCTAACTCAGTTTTTCAGTAAGCTGCATGACTTTTCCATGTCTTTCCATCACCACATGTGACACTGACTCATGTTTTGTTGCCTTTGGCGAGAAATGCTTGTATAAGCTCAACAAGCTGAAAATAGAAGAGCATCCTAGCCAAATCGAGCCTGAGTGAGCTAATACAGCTATATGTAAAATTCCAAAACAAATGGAAATCATTGGTGACAACTTTAGTAAGCTCTTCTGGGCCCACAAAGGTCCGAGTGCTTGTTATTTTCACAGGTCAAAGACATGAATTTATTTTCTTGAGTTGTTTAAGGGTTTAGGGTCCCATTTGTTTCTGAAAGAGTACCAAACTCAACAAATAAATGAGGACCTTGTACTCTGCTGTTAAAGCAGCTGAGGTGTTTTTGTTTGGATTTTTTTTTTTAAACAAAAATTTCTTTTAGAGACTGGACAGGAATAAAGGTTCCATTTTCCCTTCCATTTGGTACCGTGTTAGGGTTTCGGCTGCACTTGTCCAATGTCAATACAGAACTGTGTGTTTGATTTTTTTTGTTTTTATTAATGTGTTAGTGGGTGATCTGCTTTGACACATACTACAGATCTGTAGAGTTTTATATATCATCATAATCACTTCTCTGGATTAGCATAATTTCAAATGCATTTATTCATAAATTCACTTCTCCAAGGGTATTTTTTTTTGCCTTTTAAATCATTCAACTTACTTATGTTTGTGACATTTAAATGTTATATTTTAGAGATAGTATTTCCAGATTCTTCACTAAAACTCTCAAGACTCATAGAAGAAAATTCCTCTCAAACACCTCTATCAGTCAGGTTAGCATATGTTGAGAAACTGTTTGGATATCAGCTCTGCCCTAGCTAGATATCCAGGCAATGCAACCATAATAAATGAAAACCACAAATACTTGGAGTATTAAAAGTCATCCTGTTGTACAGGGTGGAAGTTGACTTTATACTAGAGTACTCTGGTGTGCAGCAATGCTGTATAGCCATCATGACAGTACTTGGGGGGGAAAATAAAGGGAAGAAAAATAACTTTGAATATTAAATTAGTATTTTAGATTAAGTACCTCTCATTGTCTGCGCAGAACAGTTTTCTAAATAGCAAATGAAACAATGTCTGTGTGAAAATCTGTAACTATTTGTCAATATCTAGAGAACAAATCTACACTCATAAAGAGTAGGTTAAACAACCACCCTTACAAGTCTAATAAAAGGAGCACAGTGTTAGCCCTTCACAGTACTGTATGATATGCAAGATTTAAAGGCTGATGATAAAACTTGAATATAACGTTCATAAAGCTAAAGACAGCTTTTCCCCAAGAGATTCTATGAAGCCCCAAAAAGAAGCCATAAATTAGACATTTAGTCTTCACTAAAACACTTAAGCTTTTGCTGCTTAATGAACTTTTACAGAGAATAAATATTTCAAAGCTTCAACAGATATAAAATTATTTGCAGCCAAGTTTACTCTGACTACACCCCTGAAAAAGTAACTTTTCTTACATAGTATCATAGCATTTTTTTTT
>VZZY01005656.1:344-216919 GCA_013400335.1 Eurystomus gularis
TATATATCAAATGATAGCTAGGGGGTGTCATTCTATACAGTTACTTGGGTTTCTGGAAAGTAATAGCTTGTTCTGTGTCAGCAAAGTGCTTCCAGAAACTTTAAGATTGCTTCACACCACAAAATGTATGATCGGGGAGTATTAAGTGTGACGTTCAGCCCCATGCTGTGGCAAATAAATTAGGGTTAGAGGGAACAGGTGCGTGTGCAGGTGTGTGTGTGTGTGCACCTACGGTGGTGTGAGACAGACTTGGAATGACTCTCTCAAAGGGGAATGGACACGGGAGGGCTTTATTTTGGTTAGATCAGGATGGAGTCTCTTGAAGCGCGTGCAAAAAAGAGCAATTGTTAATAGTATCCATCTCCTCCAAGTCTGTTCTGGCTGCGAGAGCTGATAATTGATAAAGCCTTACCGTCCTGGCTCCAACAAAACCAGCGGAAAGTCAGGGAAAAAAACCTCTCAGGTCGGGCTAAAAATGCAGGTGGGGGACAGAAAAGGGTATGGTCAGACCAAGATGGTCCCAGTGCTGCCTGCCCAGGAGGCAGCTGAATTTTATTACTCACATAATTTGCAGGAAGAGCTCAGTGATTTCAAATGAGCACATGCAGTACACTTGTGTGTTTCTCTAGGCAGTGGTTGCAACAGCAGTAAAATGGGCAACTGCTCAGGGCTTTAAGTAAGTTTAATCATTCAGTGGTTGGTACTGACGGGCGTCTTTGAGGGTGTACTTTTCTGCCTTGCAGCACTGCACTTTGACTATGGAAGCAGAGGCTGCTGATGGATATATAACATGTAAGTAGTCATTTCATTTGATTATTCTGAATTACTTTTTCTTTTCCCGCTGTCCTTTCTGTAATGTAGGCAACCTGAAACTTCAGCTTCCTTCTCCGTGGTCTTGGCACTGAGATGATACAGAATTAACAGCATTTAAACATAAACTTTGTGTGTGGCTGAAAGATGCATGGGGATGGGCACCTGGGTGAGCACCTCTGGGTTTAAATATTTCCTGAAGATGAATGAACTTGACAAAGGAGAGAGACTTCATCTTCAGGAATTCAAATTGCAGTCGAAAACTTTTCCTGCCTTTCACTGTGCATTTCACCTGTTTTCCGTGTCGGGGTTTGTGCAAGTGCTTTATTTGTCAGTTAACCCAGAGCTTTGGGGGGGGGCAGGTCCCTATGGTGAAGTACTTTTCCAGTCTTCTCCTGCCCAGCCCGGGCTCTCCGTGTCTGCAAATGGAAAAGTGATGCTGACTCCTCTTGAGACAAAGCAGCTGGGGCAAGGTTTGTCACAGGTGTCTGCATAGAAGGCATTAGGTTTGAGGGGGGCTCTTAAAATCAGTCGGTCAAACACTTGCTTCTGGCCGCTGAGAGTTCAGTTTCCACAGGCTGTAGAAGATCCTGCTAGTAAAGGAGGGAAGGGCAAAGGGAGCGAGCGAGTTGTACTATTTAATCGTTGTGTTGCTCTGCTGAAGGAAGGGATGGAAACTTACAGGGGACTTGTTTTGTGAAAGCAGGTGACAATGAGCTTTCGCCCGAAAGGGAGCACTCCGGCATGGCCATTGACCTCACCTCCAGCACACCCAATGGGCAGCATACCTCCCCCAGTCACATGGCAAGCAGTAAGTCTCCTCTTAAACCTGTTTCTCTCTAGCAGCGGGTTTGGGTTAGTCTGGTCCTCGGCTTCCTCACCGGGTCTTAACCACTACTGTAGGCGTTGCTAATAAAAGAAGAGAAGGACAGGGTAGATTTTTTATTTTATTTTATTTTTTCCTTTCTTGTTCATGCTAGTGTCTCATCTAAACATGAACGGGATTACTAGTCTGAACTATCCCAAGGTGGCATTTGAGAGCTGGTCCTTAGCTGTTCCAGGTAGGAAAACACTAGGCTTGACATGTGCTGTGTTTGTTTCATCAGGTTTTGAAATCCAAATGGAAATTGTTGTTGTTGTTGTTATTATTATTATTACTTACTGTGCTTCCCAGAACAGCTTGAAGTAGTTTTATTTGAAAACAAACACATTTTATTTACAATAAGGCTTTCTGTAGCAAAAGTATAACGTTAAAATATCTGGGTTTGGTGGCAGGTTGTATTTTACTGTTCCATGTAGAAACTTTAGAATCCTGTTCATTACCTCAGCTTTGCCTTGGCAAGTCCAAAAGTGGCTGGGGTAATTGGAAGTTTATGGCACTCGGTAGTTGACTCTCTAACAAACTGAAAGGATTTTGTTTTAGAATGTCAGGGGAGAAATTGAGAAAATGTAGGGACATTTGGGAGTCTACCCAGTTTGCCAAGTGCTCGAAATACTTTCATAATGATTTTCATGCTCTATTTTGGAGGTGGATAAATGTAGTTTACGCACATTTCATAAAAGCAACATCCTTTCTTTTCCGTGTGTGTGAGTGCCAGAGCTTGTTTTACTATTGGTTACAATATTACATCAAGATGCTTACCTTAAAGTAACTCTGTACTTGTATTAAAAAATAATACAACATGCTTTCCTTCCAAGGTATTTTCAGAGGGTTCCTCTCTATGTGATACTGATTTTCTTTCCAGCACGTGTACTAGATGCATATTTATCCTTTTAAACTGAGTGTTTGTATAATAACCCACCAAAACTTGTGAAAGAGCGAGCTTCTAGGGTTGCTTGCTTTAAAATAGGTAGTGTATTGCCTTCGGAGTCTTTCTCCCTGAGAGAAAGATGTTACTTTCCTTTAAGAATTCTGCTTTCCTCCTGCAAATTATGAGTAAAGCGCAGTTTTTATGAGCCTGTAAAACTGAGGGTTATTATGAAGATCTCCCAATTATATACATGTTGCTAGAGAATATGATTGCTAATACTCCGGACTGAACTTTATATGACAACCGATCATAATTCAGCATCTTTAGACAATTCCAATCCTGCTGCACTGGGATTCTGATATATTTTATTATGTTGTAAAAGTTTTACTGCTCACTTTCTTCATTTTCTTTGTTTCCTTTTTATTAATGGGAAGCCTTCATTGGAAGGGAGAAAAAGCTCCCTGTTTTTAAATCTTCTTTATAATCTAGACTAAAAACCAGAGTCAAATTAGGGAATAAAAAGATCTAAGATGAAGTCATGCAAAAATACTTTAACACATTCAATATTTTCCTGCTCATTGTGTTAACATTTTTAATGGTTTTTAAGCTTCGTTAGTTCTTGCAGCACACATGGATCTGCAGCCTGGGTGAATGTCTGTCTTTTTTTTTTTTTAAATGTGTCAAGTGGTATCTCACAGGTGTCTCAGCTGCTTTCATCAGTGCACTCTGCATCAAGTATGTGCTGCTGTTGAAAAATGAAGGGCTCTGCCTGAGGTCCTTAAGCCAAGCAAAACTCGAGCTTCTTACATTTGTTGTAATTTATTTCTTCTTTGCAGGCATCAGAATGTTTTGCAGAGAGGTGGTTTGTTCTGTCTTAAACATGGAAGGTATTGATTAGAGGTTGTCGGCTTTTGTGGCAGCTGTTATGTTGGTTCATTTAAGGTTTTTGGCCAAATCTGGAATCTGGTGTGTGTAGACTAAATCACCAGGCTCTGCTTTAGAGCTTTCCACCTGTTTTGCAGGGTATAGGAAATCTTTTTAAAGGCTCAGTAACTTGTTTTAAATTTTTTTTAAAAATTCTTTTTTTTTGGAGGGGTGGAGGTGGGACAGTAAGGAGCAATGGCTATTTAAAATACTTTGTATTAATTTGGTAGCTCCCCTTGGATCGATCCATCATCCGTCATAAGCGGAGGAAGTGGCTGCATTGCATTTTGGTGTAGTTCAATTTCTAGTGGGGTCACAGGAGACCGATGGATCTACCGCTGGCCTGCCAGCCTAGCAAAGCCCAGGGCATGTCAACTCTGGCTGGGCAGGGTTTGCTAATGGAGGAGCTGGTCTGTGGATCAGACCCCAGTTGTCCCCAAACTCCTGGTTTTGTTGGAAACCCTCCCCACAACACGGATGACCCTTTTCAGCTGTGCGCTCGGGATGTGCACCTGCAGGGCAGAGATGTAGGTTTTGACCCTTGTTCTTGCGTTCCATTGACTCGTTTTGAAACACGGCTCTTCATTTAGCCTTAATTTGTGTCTGGCTCAAACAGAGACAAAACCATAAGAAGCAGATTTCTTGGATCTGTACCCAAACGACCGAGCAGTGCTCTCCCAGCAACAGTAAAATTATGTGCTAGGTAAAGAGTTTTCGATGTTCATTAGCCCCTGGCAATCCGTGTTAGCAGGAGTTCTGGCTGGGCTACTGATGTTTTCAGGTTCTATTCCAAAAGGTTTCAGGTTAAATATTTTGGCTTGTGTTGGGGAGTTGTCTGCTGCATCCTTCAACCCATTATCGTTTTCAAGTATCTAGACGGTATGCATAGGTTATGGATGGGGCTGACACTCCATTTTCCTTGTGAATGAGATGATCGTGAAAGATAAATCACAGTAAATCGCCTGTCATAGCTAACTAATGATCTTACATATCCCTTACGGTATGTAGCTGCCTTTAGCAGAATACTGTATGTGTGTTGGCAGATGCTCTCTTCTAAAATACTTTATTGTAGTTTTATGTAAGCAAAGATTTAAAATGCGTGTAAATAGTCAAAGTGAATAGGTTGGTAGATTATTTCGCTTTCCTCTGCAGCAAAAGACAAATTAGTGCTATACCTGCTGAGTAGAGATGATACGTTTACAGAGCCCCAAATCGGGAAGTCCAGATTTTCCTCATGTCTTCTGTAGCGTAACTCTTCCAAAGGCTGACACTCAGAGCTGGGCGTCAAAGGCCTGCTCGGTTAACTTCGTGTGGGTACTGGAGAGTTCCCTGCGTGGCCCTAAGCCCTCCTACAGACCCTGCGGAGTTCAAGGGAGCCTGCCTTGCCTTCGGTGAATGTTGAACTGAGCTGTAAGTGATCAGGAACCTCTGAATCGGAGCTGGCGTGCTAATTAAAAGTTGATGGGGAGGCCTTATAAAAGAGGCTTTAAAAAGAAATAATGACCTCCTCTTAGTACCACACTGAGCTCCTACTATACTTATTAGATTATTTTTTTTTTTAACTGTAGGTTAAAATGAACTTAGAAGAATATCCTTTTTAGAAACTGCAGGGGCACAGTTGTTGGATTATTTGACTTGATGACCGCTTTGTACAGGATGAAGGATACTTCTCTAAGACCACTTTCCTGGTATCATATGGAAAATAATACCAGCAGCTATTAGCACCTGACAGCGACAGAGGACGTTTCCTCTTAAATTAGTGACTTAACAGTGGGTGTCCCAGATTACTTTCTTATCTTTGCTTTCATAGACAAAAGGAGCCCTCTAAAACAGAGTCAGAACAATTGTAAATATCAAACCCAACATCTGATGTTTGAAACTGATTAAAATTGCGGTATGCTTTCAAGAGGTGTTTCTAATAGCTTAAAGTGTTACTAAGTTATGAGAAATTAAGAAAACGTGCATCATTAACCAACACTGTTGCTGGAAATAACGAGGCGATAGCATTTTCTCCGCGGTGGGGAATGATCACGCTGTCTGACAGGATAGTTATTGGGACAGTATCAAGTGTGAGTGATTTCAACAGCAGCATTTAAACAGAACTTGGGCAAGGTCTTACAATAATGTAGCCGATGCTGTATTCCCGGGGATCAGGGCAGACTGGGGTGGCCCATCAGTTGCGTTCTTCCTTTTTTTTTTCGTAACTTCAAAGCCAAAAACCTTTCTTGATTACTTTTGGTTTTCAACTCTGCCATACAAGCCCTGTTTTGTCACAACAAAACTGGGCCTCCCCTGTTGCCCCGAGTTATCAAAGTTTTCACGTACCACAGCTGTATCAGCGCCACATCTCTATGGATGAAGGGACGTAACGGTGGAGCCTGCCTTTTGGGATGAAGCTGCATGAAATCAGAGGTTGCTTCATGCCTCAGCTACGCAGCAAACAAGCCTTGCCATCACCAGAGCCTACTGCCCGGGCACGTGAGGCAGGGCCTCGCACTGCCGTTCTTTTTGGCTCAGTCTGTGTTTTTTCAGTAGGATGAGGGGATGGAGGCTGAGCCTCGGCAGGAGGCTTCTCTTTAGGGAGGGTGGTTGAAGCTGGCTGGGCTGGGCTGTGGAAGGGCGGACTGAATTAGTGCTTTGAGGCAGTTGCTCTCCTGACATATGCGCTGGGGCATGAAGAGTTCTGGCAGCCAAACTGCTGTGCTCTGAAGTGGGGTTTCAGGTCTCCAGCTCTTCCAACTATCTTGGAAAGTGTGAAACACTGCATGTGATGCTAAAAACTTGGACTGGATAACCTCAAGTTGCTGAGGAATCTTTCCTCGGCAGCTTTTAAGGAGTAGGGTAGGCAACATCTATTGGTCTGGGTATCTTTGAGCTCACCTCAGTGCAGGGAGGTGGACTTTTGGTGGTCACTTGAGGTGTCCTCCAGTCCTTTGTGTCTGACTTTCCAACCTTGACAACTTGGTGTTTAGAGAGCTCAGCTGTGGAATTTTCACAATGATGCCTGAGACAGACCTACCTGTGGTTTCACAGGTTGAAGGGCGGTAGAGGTGCACTATGCCAGGATGAGCTTAGACATAGGGGATGAGCTCGCTAAAGTGTGGTAGGAAACTGGAAGAAGTGAGCTCCTTTGACACTTAGAGGAGCACTGACTTTGCTTCAGTCTTCTAACCTCAAACCCCCTGAGAATTACTATGGATAAAAAAAGTTATCAAAGTTTTAACTGATGGGTTTAGCTTTCCTGAAGTTTAAGGAGGAAAAATAATAAATAAAAGGGTGATGATTAGGCTTTCAACAGAAAGCTGGGGTTTTATCCATGCCAAAGAAACCGAAGCTCTGCAGGGTAGTGTTACACTGTTTGTTTCTTTATTTTTTAAAAAAAAAAGTTACGTGGAAATGAAATACGTGCTGGGAGGCACCTTGGCTTGTTGGAGCTTCATCCACGTCAGCGTAGATTTTTTTCACTATGGTAAAAATCACAGAATAGTTCCTCTGATTGAAACTCTGCACGAACGAACACCGAGTAGCCACCAAAAGCAGTAGGTGTTTAAAGTAACTGCTGTTTGTAGCTCACACTCCGATGGCAGAGGGTTCCCCTGTGTATTTTTTGTGTCTTCTGGCATTCCCAATGGAGTTAGATAGTCGGCTGCAAAAACATTCCTCTCTCTCGGTGAGCGTTATAACGAGGGTGGAGCAAAATGATCAGTTAATCTCATTAAATAGGTTTTTATTCATTCAGATGGAAGTCTTTTGAGAGGTCATCTGCCAGGGCTTTGTTGCAGCACACACCTTTCTTGGGGAGCTTCTGTTATTCTCTTGGACTGTCAGGTTCAGTTAACTTTCCTTGGTACACACCCTGTTACAACACCCGATGCTCTTGCTAGCTTGGTAGTCAGCAAGTTTTCAATGTTTACTTCTGGAATTTCAGTTCCCTTTCAGACATGCCAACAAAAAGAGCACTCCTCATCTTCCTTGAAATGTGGCGCATTGATAGCTGGCTGATGAGATACCCACTAGAGAGCACTCTGCCTTTCCCATCCCTGAACCTGGGGGAAGGTGCTTCTCCTGTTGAAATCGATGGGTATCTTCTCCTAGGAAATTGGATTGAGGGCTTGTTTCCCATTCCTGTGGGCCAGAGCCTCTGTCTAGTTCTCCAGCTACATGAGAGTTGGCAGGACTAGGTTCTACAGGTGGAAACGCAGCTGCCTGTGTCATCTTTGTGCATTATGGTGGGTGAGTGGTGCTCATCCTCCTTCCAGTGCTGAGAGGGCACCTTGAAGGAGAGATGCTATTCTAGGTAGAAGGAAAAGGCATCGTTCCTCAGTGACCCCAGGGAACAAAACTCCTTGGAGGACTATCACGGAGAAGCAAGGAGGACTGATGGGCATGGTTCCGGGCTGGGTGATGGCAGGCCCAGTTTTTCTCCTGACTCTTCTCATTATGGGGGTGTCCCTTCATGTTTCTGTGCTGTTGTTTTTCCCCCCTCAAGCTTTTTTTTTCTGAATCACTGAGGCCATAGATCACTTGGGATGGAAGTTTGGATGGTACTTGGTAGGCCTTGTCCAAAGTCAGAATTTTATTGCAATATCTACTTTGCTTAGGGGTTGGTTTGCATTTAATTTTCGCAGCCCCACATGATGCCTGAAGTACCTTAATGCCCGTGTAGCTTATTTCCTGTCCTGCGCAGGAATAATTGCGGTAGTCCTAAAGCACCCTGTTCTGGTGTGATTACACTTGAGCAACCACAGCATTTTAACTCTTCCCATACAGCTGAGCGTTACCAGGGCCGTGTGTGAGTAAACCCCTATCTGCGCTACCCAGCAAAATGTGCCCTTGATCCAGAGCCAGGTCTACATTACCGGCTTCTGCTGGCACTGTTGTGTCAGCCTGTGGCTTTGAAGAGCTGTAATCCCTCACAGGCAGAGTGATGCTGGCAGAAGCTCCGGCTGTGAGCATAGCCCTGGCTGGCAGGGTGACCTGGAAGTCGTGTTACAGGTGGTACATTGGAGCAGATCGGAAAACAGCAGACACTGTTCCTGGAAAAGCACGGGTTTGATTGATCCCCCTCGTTTCTGTGTTGATAGGTCATGCAAACTTCTAGTGAATTAGAACCTCCTTTTTTTTTTTTTTTTTTTAGCTGACTTTTGCTTTCTCCACACCTCTTATCATTGCTTTCTGGTTTGGGGTTTATTCCTATAAGGCTGTGTGGCCGAGGCACGGCACCACAGCGATGGTGGGCTCTGCGTGCATTGTACCTGCTCTTTAAGCTCATGGTTGCTCTGTTTGACCTGTCCAAAGTGGTCACAGTGCTCTCAATCTCCCCTCCGGTGAAGCCAAGATTTCTAGTCGGATTCCTGTGCCCCTGCAGGAACGAGGGACCACCTGTAGGTGGTTGTAGGTCAGTCCTAGGGCCCAGCTGTGCTCCCAACCCCGATATGAAGGGTGTGAAGATGCACACCTACCAGCCGGTGGTGAATGAAGAAGACAGCAAAGTTTAAGTGCATCATCTCCCTAAATAGGTAGGTGCCCTTCTTCTTGGCAGGCTGTGGGTTTTACACAAGGCAGGAGCCAAGGACTCTGATTCACTCCAGACCTACCTCCACTCTCCCCACCTGGGGAAGCTGCAAAGGCTGTTTATTTTCATCCCCTCTTTCTGCTGTGGTGTTGGTACCACCTATGAGGCTGTTCTGGGCACAGGTGTAGTCACTGCAGCAGGGGAGAGAGGAAGGGACAACTAATGGTAATATTCAAATCCTTCCCTGTCACTGGGCTGGAGAAAGCCTTTTGAGGACTCAGCTCTACTTACTGTCCACCCTGAGGCTTTGTGTGGTGGGGATGGAGGACCCAGCCACATCTTGCTGCTGTCGGTATCACGTCCTTTGTTCTGGGGAGCAGAAGTCTGCAGCACTTTCCAAAGAAGGCAGGACATACTGAAGCACAGAAAATCCACTTACCTTCTTTGCCTGTCCTGGCTTACCACCTTTTTTCTCATGAAGTTTCCTCTTACACGAGGAGGCAGGACAGCCCGTGTTTTATCACCCAGCTAATGTGAGATCTGGGCAGGGCTTACAGAAGAGGTGCTCTATTTGCTGTTAAACCGCATATGTGACAAAGCTTGAGTTTCCGATGAGGGATATTTTTTTGTTTATCCTCTTTGTTCCTCCGCTTGAACAAAACAAGTGTTATTCTGACGTTATCAGTGCTGGGACCTTCAACAATAGGCTGGGGTCTTCTCAGCTCCTTATTGGTCATGTTTCCCTTGCATTCCCCTCAGCCTCCAAAAAAACCCTAATTCCATCATAAGAAAGTGATGTCCTGGTTTTTCTCAAGGGACCCATCCCCTCAGTCCATGAAAGTTATGTTGGTAAGTAGCCCAGAACGCTGGCTGGAGAAGCCTGTGATATGCCCAAGTCCACGTTCATTTTTCTGATCATTACTTTTTGATCTGAGAATGCGTGTGTGTGCAGTCATATGAGAATTCACACCTACCTTTTCCTAGTGCTCTGCTCAACCTTCGGACATTTCATGATTCCCCCTGCAAGCGAATGTGCGCTCTCAGGCAAGGGTCTAGCCATAAAAAAGAAACTGAGAGGATTTTTGGTAACTATCTGGGCGTCCTTTAAACTGCAGCAGCGAGAGTTAAACACCCGCTTGTGTCCAAAGAGCAGCAAACAGGATGGTGTGAATTCCCTTCTTCTGAAAATGAAAGAAATTGCCTCTTTCTGTATGAAAACAGCATGTCTTTTTACACAGAAGAGCTATGATGTCTATTCATTTGGGGAAGAGTAGATATTCTTTTGAAGTCGTGGATGGTTTAAAAGTTTCCAGGAAAGGGTTGCAGTAGATCGAAGACCTTGTTTTGGTTCACAGCCAGGTCTGTGACAGGGCAGGGCTCAGGCAAAAGAAAAAAACAGGGTTTGGTTTTGGTGAGTTTTAATCTTATTTCTTGAGAAATTGATACCCTGCACTGATTGTTTTGCCTTGTCCAGATAATGGCCTCTGAGGGGGAGCAAATGTTATTAATGAGCGGTTTTAAATGCTACTTTTAATTGTCTGCTCCTAGGTATGGCCATTGTAGTGCATGTGTAGTGTCGTGGTGAGGGGCCTCTCTCCTTGCACCTCTGGAGAATCTGCAATGATCTGGCACCTGTGCAGAGTTTGCACAGGTACAGAAATATTTTACAATATTATTAGACTACTTTATTATAGAATTAATAGTATAACATTAATATCTAATTAGAATATTTTAGATTTTGCTGAGTAGAGAAATAGTTTAGAAACCACCTTGGGCCCTAAATTCACACCATGCCTTAATCCTCATCAGATGTAGGCATGTCCTAGATGGAGTTGTCTGTAATAGTTTTATGGTTTAATCTCCCAAAATTGGGTCAACTTTAGCAGTTGTTTTGACCTTGTTACCAGCACAGGTGGTTCCTCAGTGAGTTTAATACATCTCCAAGCAGCTGCGTGGAACAACGGGGGATACTGGCTTTACTCGAAACCTCCTGTTTGAAAACTTCCTCTAGCGTAACTACACAGGCCTCTCTCTCCATCACTGTTAGGTATAATCCTTTGGATAATCTATTCTTGTAGAGTGTAATGTAATAATATTGCCTTGTTATATCATGCTTTTCAAACAATAGATCTTGAAGAGCTTCACAAAGGATGCCAGTTGAAGAGATACAAATGGGTGAATAAAATTATAGGCTGAAGAGGTGGAGAAAAATTAGAGAAATCAATGTTAGTACGAATTCAGCTCCTATAGGTGGGAGGCATTCGGCTTCATCATTTGTGCATGTGACTTCAAAATGTCAGATTATAGCTAGCTCTCAAGGGTTCAGAAGAATGATGTGCTAGTTGTGTATTTAAGGGTCAAGTAGCGTATGACGTTAGCAGACTATGAGAGCTCTGTGGGTTTATTCTTGCATTCTTTTAAATCTGGATTCTGTCAGTTGCAGTTTTCTTTATTCCTCCAAAATCTCGTGCACTTACATGTGTTCTTGGAGTATAAATGGCATTACCAGTCAGCTGCCCCCAAAGTAACTAACACCAAGAGTAGAGAAGGTTGGCAGCTGGAGAAAATGATACTAAATTGGTGTCCAGCCCTAGTTTATGCCAAGCCTGTACATGTGTGATGTGTGTAAATACAAATGGAAGGTACTTGCAGAGTTTCGGTCACGTTCAATAGAGATGCACAGGCTTGAAAAATAGTGGATTCATGCAAGTCTCATGAAATTAGGAAGCCAGGAAGAGGAGAGAGGTATGTGAGCTGTGCCTCTGCTGAAGGAAAAGCTATTAAGCGCCACCCTTTTCAAATGTCAAATGCATGGGAAAAAGTCGCTGGAAGCCAGTGTCTGGTAAGTCTGCTGCTCGCAGAACCTACTTTTTTGTTAGATGTTTGTGCAAAACCACCTCGCTGGTCGGACTGTGAGACCAGACATGACTCAGGCTATCAGCACGTAACGTGGTTTCAGGTTGTTCTATTACTGCCCTTGCACTAAAATGCTGTAAGGAGGTATTTGCTTTTTTTCTCACCCTTTTAAAGTGCTTCATGTATTTAATTTCATTAGCACTATTGTTACTTAAATTTAGCTTCTGACTGGTAACCATTAAATATTTATAGAAAGATCAATAGTAGTGAGATTTTTGCTCTAGTAAATATATATCACATATGTATTCAAACCCAAAGCAAACTGCAGTGCATTCCAGGAAATAATCTATAATGATGCTCTGCAAAGTACTTGCTCATCTTCATGTCAAGATGCTTTATCTGTGTCCCAACTGCAGCCATTCCTGCAGTGGAGCCCTGGCTGTTTTTCGTTGGTTTTTTTTTTTTTAAACAGCCTAGAACAAGAGTACAGTGCCTTAGGAAAAGAGTAAAAATAGTGTTTTCATTGTAGAAATGTGAATGACAATAGCGGTATAATTATCAAAGGTTCCTTAGTGACTCTATGTGGGGAGATCCTTAAGTTCTATCTTCTGCTGATAGACAGCATCCCAGCAACAGAAGAGAACTGCGCTGGGGTATCGGTTCTGCTTTGCTTCTGCTGATGGCTGTCATCCGTTCTGTTTTCTGACACACGTGAATGTTGTGCGGTGCCCCAGCTTGTCGTGTTTTCCTCACCTTTGCTGTGGCATCTGAACACTCTTATGAAACTAGTGGCGTGTGAGAGTCCCTTTGAGGAATTTCTGACGTGTCTCCTGTTGTGAGGTCAGAACTCGGGGCTGGGTGGAGGCAGAACCAGCTCTGCATTTGGGAAGGGGAAAGTTTTTGAGAGAAGGTGGCAACGTGGCAGCTGAAGATGATGGTTTAAAACCCATGTCTTGCTAAAAAAACTAGGGCTGTGACCTTAAACTGGCTTCAGGAGGCAGACTAGGGTTCGTTGGAGGGGTGTTGACAAAGATATGACTATGTCTGACACATGGAGAAGACTATTTCCTCTCCAATTTGGGTCTCGGCATCGTTCTCTTGTGCAACTGGAAATGGAATAGGTCTTGGTAGGCCATCAAGGAGATGGCTTGAATTAATTGTTCTGGCCAGGTGTTTTGGAAGGGGGGAAGCTTCCTTACGAGCTGGCAATGAAATTTCAATTTATAATTATGACTGTAGTTTATAATAATAATTCTAATTATATATGTAAACAGTTCAGTCTACTATAATGTAATATGGTAACATTTGCTGAGCTTTGGCTGCTTTCAGATAGTGAAAATGTGCTGGTGGTTGTTGGCTGGGATTCAGCAACATTTGTCAAAATTTTGTGCGCTATGTGAACAACAATTTTGTGTGGATTAAGCAATTATTAATTCTCTCCCATTATCCATCAGATAAAACTACAACTAACTCATTAACCAAAATTAATTGTAAATAAAGCCGATCTGTTGTTGAGAAGGCTAATTAGAACAGTAATTGTGTAATGATGATGCATTTCATTTCAAAATGCAGATTTAAGAGCTACTCCTTTTGGCAGTGATAGAGCAAGGTGTTCTGAAACGAAGCGGGATGCTTATCGCTGTCATTGTCCTCTTAATTAACACCACCAGGATCGCCTGTGCTTTCAGTCTTACTGCTGTCCCCTATAGAGCACGTGGAAATGTCCTAATTCTGCTCACGTTGAAGCCGGTGGTTAAACTGCTTTTTTTACTTTAATGGGAAGAAGGTGCTACGTGGAAGTGCTGGTGTAAGACGTTGCACGCTCCTGGGTTTACTACTGTAGCAGCGCATCCGCGTGTCAGCTCTGGGAATACCGGCTGCGCTTTGGGATTTGCTACTGACTTACCATGGAGATAGGTCTGGAGTTCCAGGCCAACAAAACTGAATTGTGACTCAACGTTTTCAAAATGATTTGAGTGAGTAATTTTCCACGCAGTTTCATTACAGTACCTTTTGCCCCAAGGATTATTTACTGTCGATTAACTTCCAGCCGTTTTCCAATGCTGTATGTCATCTGGAATTTTAATAGGAATTGTTTCAATAGGATAGTGGTTTTATCCGAAATTGACTGGTTCCGATGAGGAAGTTAGCAATGCTAGTGAAATCAGCAGTGGTACCCATTAGCCTGTATGCACACTTTCTCGATTATTATTTTTTAAAGTTGTCAAAGTGTATTAAATTCTATTATGAGGTGTTTTTAGCACACTGTGTTTTATTTTAACAAACTACTGCTTGAATCATTAACAAAGAAATGGGCACTGGATACAGAATACATGATTCACCTTGTCTCATCATTTGTAATCACTCTACTGATTTTATTTTTCTCCTTCTGACTTGGGTTAGAGGGAATTACAAAACTGAAGCATTGAATTAATCTTGAATGTTCCTGCTAATCAGACTTGAAGGGAATATTGAGCATAAATACATTTTACCTATTTTATTTTTAACTTTTCCTCTGTGAGGGTTGTTTTTTTTTTTTTCTTGCGCTTCCTGGTTCATGGGGAGAAAAACCCTATGAGCATGTTTTAGTTACATCACTAATATTAGAACTGAGTAATCGGGTGGCTTTGGCAGCAGTCTCATTTATAAATTGTTGGTGAGCAGATGGCTCACCAAGTTGGCATGCCAACTCCAAACTTTCACAATCATGAGTCAAGTTTTATATCGCTAGATTGCTTTACGTGCCGTAAGATTATTTTGTGTGTGTGTGTTTAATAAATGTAATTCTCAATGTACTCTCTTGTTTCTGAGCTGTGTTTTGCACTGAAGCATGGCTTTTCCGCATCTCTGGGGTTGGGAACGCCTTTTTTTGCTTAATTTAATGAAAGTGGAGACTCTGGTAGTCACTGATCTGAAAATTTCACTGCTAAGAAAAAAACAGGAAATATTGGGCTAAGGGACATAAAAGTGACACTTGGCAAACCTGGCTAGCATCAAATAGTTCAAATGGTTGAGATCATTCACAATTATACTTTCAGGAACTCCTGGTTTGTATACACAGTAATTTGCTAGAAATAATTTGCTGATATCTGTAATCCTGGTTATGCAAATCCGTGCCCATTTGTTTGTTTCCTGAGTGCGAGGCTTAAGTCGTTAGGCGGCATAGAAGACAAATGTTAACGTTTTGAAATGCAAGAGTGAATATTTTCAGTAAGCAAAATGTAGCAATAAGAAAACAGAGCGGAGCTGGAGTGCTCAGATGTTCTCCTTGTGAATACAGTGAAGTTCCAAAAGGGTCAGATCTTGATCCACTTGAGAATTTGGATGAATATTACTGGAAGGATTTTTTTATTATTTCTTTTTAAGCTACTCCTTCAACTAAAATTAACATGGTATATGTGGGTTATAATGCATTGTGGGACCTGTTACAGAATGATAATTAGACCTTATTTCTAAATGATTCCACACAAAGTGTGCTGTTGTAAATGCTAAACAACAGCGTTTCATCCATAATCATGTAATTGGTGTGTGCAGCTAATTAGTGTGTGTTCAATTGAGGCCCAGATTTTTTGGAAATGTCTCCTGTTCTGGTCCTGATTTAGCAAAGCTCTTAAACAGATGATTATCTTCCATTGGCTTTAATAGGACTTAAGCACATTCTTAATCAGGGCCAAATCATGTCTCTTGGTGACAATCAGAACAACCTGCCAGAGCCGTAGTAAAAATATCTGTAGGTCCTCCTTAAATTTAGATTAATCATTTCTTTAACTTGTGAAGCATTTTGTTTCAGAACCTGAAACTGTGCAGATCTCTCCTTCTCTTTTTTTAAGCAAATGGTTATTGTCACAATCTAATTGTATGTATAAAGTTTAAGGATTTTTAACTAGCTTGGCAGGAGGCTGTTTACATCAAATCTGCTCAATACACCTTTGAGATGGAGAAGAAGAAAATATGCAGCTGAGAGTGCCTCGCTGGAATATAAATGTCAGCGCTGATAGATATCTGTGATAGAAAATTTGTGTGGGAGTAATAATTTAGTAATAAAATAGGTCAAATTAATTCTTATGCTGAAGGGGATACCTTACAATAACCATTTTGTAATTTTATGTTTGACAGTTTGCTCTGCATTATGTGGATAGGTGGAGCTGAGATAATGTAATCCATTTCCAATTGTAAACAAGATTGCTTTAAGAGCTGCTGTAGTAAGATGCATGTTGGCTGAGTTTAAGCTGAAAGGTAATTGCCTCTGAATATTAATGTTCATGTGGGGATTTTGTTTTTAATTCTGGGATTTCATCTTTGCCCTATAGCAGCTCTGAAGAGGCCCTTGTTTTCCCAAACCCCACTTTGCTGCTAATTGGAGCTGATGGCAAGTGTTGCACTTTGGGCCCTTTGCTGTTATTTTATGTGGCCTGTGTACTTCGGAGAATGCTGCTTTCTGTGGCTGGTTTATCTTTCTTTTTTTTTTTTTTTTAAATTTGTTTGGGTTTTTTTGTTAACCACCTTTTGAGTAGATGAGGATTTTTGGAGATGCTCTTGCTGTCCTACAGCAGCTACAGCTGGTTCCTGGGCTAGGAGAGGAATGATAGGTTATGAGAAGGGAAGAACTTGCTGCACTAATTGAATTGTAGCCTCTCAGAGAAATGAGAGTTAAGGTGCTCATCCTGTGCTGTGTAGGTGGAGAGCTTCCTCAGGAGTAATTTAGGACCTATCCAAAGGTCCTAAATATCCACTGCACTTCACAGGAGGTTCTCTGTCTAGCTCCATACGCTTTTGGAGCAGACCTGTATCACAGGGGCAAGCTGTAGGTAGTGACAGGCTTAGTCTAGGGGAACATCAACTGGCTGCATTTGGATGTGAAATTGTTTTAGGCGTGGAAGGGAACAGCCAGATTACAATCGAGTTGTACCTTGTCTTCCATTTCAATTCTAGCACTTGGCTTCCACAAGCTATTCTATTACCCCTTGCTTCCAGCGAGGCTCAGCGCTGGGTAGAGAGGACTGCTGCAGAGCAGGGTCTGACTGAAAATGGGTTTTGGAGCAAGCTGCAGTCAAACGGGGCTGCAGAACCACTGTTGGGTGCTGGGTTTTAGCCTGCATGTGTTTTAGTGGCCCTGGATGTGTGGGCTGTCATTAGGACTGTTTAAAGCTGTTGTGACGGTGAGTACCCCACATGCCCTTCTAGCAGAGGTGACTGTTCCTAAGGCAAGTGTTCAAAGCAGAGTTCACTGTGCCTTGTTCTTGGTTGCAATGCCAGCAGTTTTTCTAAAAAAGAAAAAAAACAAACAACAAAATGGGATATTTTTAGCTTGGGTCGATTCACTGATCCAGTCTACTGCATGGTCTCACACAGCGAGCAGGGGTGGGAGCTCCTGGTGCTGATGTTTCCTGCAGAGGCAAAGGTACGCTGAGCTGTGCTGATGCCTGGAGCTAACAGATCTTTAAATTGTGTTGGTCAAGGAGGCAGCAAATTGGCTTTTCTGCTGCCTCTGCCCCAGAGCAAAGGATGGTCAGCTCTTGCAGAGAGATGGGGCCAGCAGCTGAGAGGCACTGGCTTCGCAACCAGCCCTTTTTCAGGTCACCTTTAGCTCATGGCTCACAGTTGGACTATAACCTCATATAATGGCTCTAGTTAAACAGCGGGCTGCAAATAGGTGGTGTTATGGGTGGCAACCACTGAACAGAGCCAGACTTGAATCCTCCATGTTCACGCACCTTGCACAAACTATGGGGTACTGAGGTTTTTGTTTTAGGATTATTTTGAATTTCCATAGAGTCCCAACTCTAGTGATTTGGTCTGACACTTCTTGAAGTCAAAGGGAGTCCTTGTGGTAATTTAGTCATTTTTGCAACGTGATGCTGCTTGTAGCAAAGTTGTTTTATGGATGCCTTTGCTAAAAAATTACTTAGCTACAGAAACATTTGACTGTGGGCTGGTAAGCAGAAAAAGTGAGGGTGTGTGGGTTTGTGAATGTATGTTGCCCATTAAGGAGTCTCACTCTATGCTGGGGCTGCTTCATTACTATGATAAAAATAACATGAAGGGATGCTAATAACTAATTAACTTGTTCACTAATGGATCAAACATTGGCTGTCTGAAAGGCAGGAGTTTAAAAGAGCCCGTTTTTAATGAAAGTTGACTGGAGGTATGTCCTGTGGCTATTACAAACTTTGTTTTATAATAGCATGTATTTTTCAGTAGCTCCTTGCCATCCTGTAATGTGGTTGGAGTGGGAGAAATAGAAAACTGGCCATTTCCCGGCAGATAGCGATAAGTTTCTACTCAGTCAGAACGCTCTATACACTGTGATAGGTTTATAATTATTATCCTAAGATTGATGGGGGGGGGGGGAGTGTAAATTTGTGCAGCAGTAATCCATTAAGAAATCAATAATCATTCCATCCTGAAATGCAGTTTCTCTACAACATTATAAATACACACCAAAGATTTGAAACTGGGCTTGTCTCCCTTTCTCCTCCTCCCTTCTCTTGCTTCCCTCAACTCCAAGTTCAATGTCCTTTACTCTGCTGGAGAAGCAATTATGTGGTAGGACTTCTCTGTTGGAAAAAACCAAGGATGGTAGTATTAGCATAATCCTGAGAGCCAGTTAAACTTCTTAGCGTGAAACTTGCTTTTCTCCAGTGCCCTTTCGATCTCGGGGAAATTCCCCTTCTCCTCTGCCTCAGTTTCATCCCTGGTAGATGGGGATGATGAAGATTCATGCCTTATTTCTCTGTAGAGAACTATGGAGAGGAAGCATTGTGTAAGTGTGAAGTCGTGGTATGTGTACACTTCCTTTTCACTCCTCCTCCTCATTCAGTCTTGGTGCTTCATGTAACAGTGCAAAGTTTTGACTATCAGAGGCCAGCACATTCTGCAGGACTTCCCGTTTTCCTCGGAGTTCTACCCAGTTGGGCAAACACATTTTTGAAATGCTGCTGTAAGTTATCCCCTGATCTAGAGAGCTGGAAACCTACTTTATCTCAGAGTGAAGGTGTTTGTAGCTGATAAATACTAGACTGTATGAGGGAGACTGGGAGTGTTATTTATGTTTCTCCATGGAATGCTAAATTATATGGAGTGAAGTGTTGGACCAGTCTGGGGTTGATGTTGTGAAGAAAACTGTGGATGGGGCAGAGAGATGCTATTACCGTAGGAAGAGCCACAAAACATGAAGTACTTTTAATATGACATTTCCATTTCTTTTATTTTCATTCTTCCTCTATTTCCTTTTTTGTCAGAGCTGGTCGAAGAATCAGTTCTAACAGAAAATACCTCTGTTTTCCATTTGGGTTAAAATTCCTGTTCTTTTTAGCCAGCTCTACTGTTGATAGAAAAATGGGTCATTATTTAATGACAGATTTATATCTTTCATCTATCATATCTGTTGTCCAGGCCTCATGTCACTCTGTTTTCTCATCTGCCCCAATAAAAGGCATGCTCGGCTTGGGATGGGTGTGATAACTCAGTACCTGCCTTTTACTCTTCTGAGAACATTGTCATCTAGCGCGTGGATGCTCACCAGCCTTTTCAGCTTTGAGAGGGAGAGAAAGACCAGTGTGTTCATCTCATCTTTCCTTTTGAGATTTGAGAATCTCAGGTTATGTCCAGAAGTCTAGCAAGTGTAAAGCATGAGTTTTGCTTGTGGTCTGGCACACATATACCTTGACTATGAGCAGACTATGGGTAGAATTATTCATGTATTTCGGTGTTCACAGCCTTGTGTCTTAGGCAGGGGGTGTGGAAGAGCTAGTGATGAGCAAAACCAGACACTTAAAAGCCAAATAATGTTTCTCTTGTGCGTGGTTGCTCTAAAACTATCTAAGGCTACTGTTGTGGTGAATTCCCTCACTGTATGGGAAGGGCTTTCATACAGTCCTGTATGGGGGGAGCTTTCATACATGGCTTGGTTGTGGGACAGCTTCACTTCCACTGGTTTGCACTGGGAAATGTGAAGTTTGGTGCTAATAGGAGAAGACCCAGATGCCAGCAAAAAAAGTTGGTCTTGTCAATTGTGCGCAGTAGGTTTCCATTTAGCATTGACCTTTTGTCTGATGAATTGGGTTTTTCTGTTGTTTTTTCTTTTTTTTCTTCTTTAACGCCATGAACCTCATACTGGGTTGCTTTCACATCAATAACAAGTATTTCTTCATCTACCTAAAACTGTTCCTCTTGCTCAGATGTTGGTAGCATATGAGTTTAGCAAGGGCTGGCACTTCGTGCATTTTGACTCTTCTTAATTCAAGACCTTGTGACTTGTGTCGCTTCTCCATTGGCCCACATACTGATCAATGGCTTTTATGCATCAACACAATTCTTAATTTTGAAAATTGCTTTTTTCTTTTTTTTTTTTTTTCCCCTCCCTCTGGTCAACTTGTGATACAGAAGCAGCAGCTGATTGACAGCTGATTTTTCTGCAATGATTTGCTGAAGTGTTCATGCAAATGACATGTGGCTTTTCAGCGAAATAGGAAGACTTTATCACATCTTTTGGGGTTTTACCCATTACCATTTTTTTCCAGTGGTTTGCAGAATGGTGAGTGCTAAAAGCCCACTATCAGCTCACAGGATGCTGAGTTTAACAGATAGGGCTTTATTAGCTCTCAGTTGCATTCGTCTTTACTTCACAAGTCTCTATTTAGAATTACCTGTGAGTGGTTATTTTCCAGTGTGGTTTTCTAAGACAAACCTCTTTTTGCTTTTTGTTGTTGCTGCTGTTATTTTGAACTACTAGAAGCTCATCACCGTGTCTATAACTCTTATGAATGTGTATGTGTTCACCGGCAGCTTGAACAGCAAGTAGCAGAAATTGGTGTAAGTGGGTCTTTGGAAAAAAAATTCTTCAAAGAGAAATATTTAACAAATTGAACGATTAAGAGATGCCATCTCAATCAATAAGTTGGAATTAATTGGCTGTGTACAAAGCATTTTTAAACAACTTCCCTGAAGGTTCTGAACATTAAGCTTAGAGTGCCTTCCCAGTGAGGCTGCTTTCAAAGGTCGGTTTCTTCTAAAAAGTGCTAATTTTATTTTGTTCTAATTTCCACCAAACCATTTTGCATTATAGCTATGGGTCTCACTGAATGAATTTAAGACTGTTTAATAAGAGCTTTGCATTCCTTTTTGTGTGCGTGCCCTACCCCTTGCTCTAGTGTCTGCAAACCTGCTGCTCTAGAGAACAGTCACTCTCAGCACTTGGGCAAGAACAGGGCTGCAAATGTATTGTATTCAGGTCTCTGTCACCTCATTTCTCTATTTCTGTTGCTGTGAGCATTACTAAAGTCTCCCAAGTGCAACACGTTGACCACAAACCATGTGCTAGGGCCAACGGTCCTAAACTGCTAGTTCAGCTTCATGCTTGTAGGCATGGCTTAAACCCTGTTGGCGTTGAAAGGGAAAGAGATCCTCATGCCCCCTTATTGGTGCTAGCAGGTTATGGATAAGGTTTAGAAAGAGCATGTCATCCAAAGGTTTCAAAACCCTCTTTAACGATGAATCAGCAGCGTCCTCTGTACGTTCAGAAAGTGAAGGTGGGAGAAGAGCTTACCCCTTCTTAGGAAGAGCCACGGGCCTTTGGGATGCCTCACTTAGGATTCTGTAAGCCTGACTTTTAGTGGTGGTGTGGATTGCTAGGCCATTTGAAAATGGGTCCAGAATACCTGAAGTGGGACTCCTGGAAGAATTGGTGCTAAGTGACTTGGTCAGTGACACCCAGTGAGTCAGCAACCAAGTCACAAACAAGCTGAAGCACTTGTCTTCCAGCTATGACTTCACCTCACCAAACCAACATTCCTCTCTGTGTCGGTTGTGTAGAAGTGTTAAATGTGTTTAATGAAGCTCCCTGTCTCCTTGTGGATTTTTTTTCCAAGTGTCAGCTCTAGAAGTCAAAGTAAACTCTAAGAAAGAAATAATGCCCTAACATAAAATCAGTAGAATCAAGTAGTTCAAAGCAAAATGCTTTCTCTGCCTTAAATGCTTGTTGTTGAAATTGTTCTTCCCTCTTGGCCCACCAAAGGTCCTCACCGAGACCATAAGCTGAAGGAGGGTAATAGTTCTCAAATCATTTGAGCAGCGCTGTATTCAAATAGAGAAATGTTAATAAATCTCGTTCTGGCTAATTCTCCCTAGCTCGGTTGGGAAAAGGAGGGGGGAGTAAATCATTGAGTAGGTCTATCTTCCATTCAGCAAGAGCTGCACATGATGGGATTATTAGTATTTCTAAACTAAAGCCCCTGACAGATCTTTGGATGCTTAAAGCTGTTGTGATGCTTTACCAGATGGTTCAGAAACTCAGACTGGAATATCTCATTGGCTGGTGCTGAACAATGACATTTCAAACCCACACATTCGTTTGGATTTTAATTTTCAGGAGGATTAAAGCTTTTTGGGATATGGGCTGTCTCTTTCCTTATATATGCTCAGCACCTTATGTAGTTCAGATGCTTTTGCAGTGTCTTTCTAATTCATTGTATTACTTAGGAAAGAGCAGCTTGAGCCGTTGCACATTTTTAGCCCTGTACCTGGTCCAGCAAAGTGCGAGTTGTCGCCTCTCTTACTGCAATGAGCGTGAGGATGGCAAGTGCTTTGCCTTGTGTCTGGTAATTGTGTGAACAGGTGATTATGCAGAAACGTGCCATTTTTGATGCTGTATCCCTCTGTGCTTTTCAGTCTTCAAATCTTTGTCTTTGAAGCAGTCCTCCCTGGCTGCCTGCATGGCTGTCCTGCTTAGAACTGGGACCTTTCTACTACTTCCAAACAGCCTTGGAGCAGGGATGGGAGTATTACTATTAAACTCGCTTCTAAATTCCTTAGGGCAAAGATTTGCTATTTTATTGTGTCTGGATATATCAGGTGGCGGCAGGTTCCTGTGTAAAAACCTAAGTGCACAGATGATTCTGGGATCGGGGGAAGGATTTGAGCTTAGTGTTTGAGGAATGGAAAACATAACGCTTGTCCAAACAACAGTGTTAACAGACATTATATAGAGCAATGCACCAGGATGCTTTGCTGACAAGTCTGAGAGGTTTTGCTTTTTTTCTTCCCTTTCTTACCCCTGACAACTCTACTAAGAGAAAAGCATCGGTGAGGAAAGGGTTTGGTTGTGTTGAGTAGAAAAAGGACATTTTATATAATTATTTTAATGTGTTAGACTGGTACATTCAATCCCATTGTTCTCCATATGATTCATTCTATTTGTACAGGACTGTTGCATGGTATTAAATAATGTGCAGGGTTTTTTTCTGTTAAACAACTATTCCCTTAGCTTGTCACAAAAAGCTGACACATGTTCGTTCTTCACTCGGGGAGTTCTGCATCTGTCGACACTTCAGACATAATCAGTTTAGATTTCAGCAGCTGATTAGTGCTCACCTCTAACCAAACTGAGAAGCTGCTCCTCCAAATGTTAACAAATAATATCCTAATTAGTCCTCCGCATAACGAAAGCGGGAGTCTGAGCTGAAAGCTACTGATCTCAGAGGCCTTTCTGTTCTAGTCCACCGGCTTTACAGACTGTTATATCAGCATTTGTGCTGAGCTTTTATTCCCCCTGCCTCAAAATGCCTCACAGAGCAATTAATTATGCACCTGAAGATAGGCATTAGGCACGCAATGATATTCCACACACAGTGGTGAACGTTTCATTAGTGCCAGTTAATTTATGTATGATTATGAAAGCAAGAGCAGGAATGCTGGGCAGGACTCCAGGATTATCCTGTAGCACTTGTAGACATTAAGTGTCCCTGTGAAGCTATTTGACCTGGCCCAGCCGGTGCAGACGAGTGCAGCTCACGCTGCCTTAAATACCGGTTTGCTCAAAGCAGGAACCCGCAGAGTGAATGGAGCAGAAAATGAAGGGAGGAGGACAATATGGAGAGAGACTCCTCTGTCCTCTGGTGACTGGCTGGTTGTGACAGCACCAGGTTTCACCAGGAAGTTTTAAATGGGTTTATGCTTTTCTGAGTCTGATTAGTTAGTTAGCAAAACATGCCCATCCCTGTCTATTAAACTCTGTGTACTTCCTCTTAGCTAATGCTATTTTGCACAAGCCTGGAGTTTTAAAATAAATGTCCACAAAGGCAGAATTTAATAAATACCACTCACAGGGGTGGAATATTATCCACTGGCATATCTCAGGACCAAAGTCATGTGAGCAACTATAGCTGGATTAGTGTGACCTCAATAGTACGAAGAATTGAGGAAAGGGAAGAGGGAGAGGGGATGAGGGGAGGACACCTTAAGATGCCTTCAGGAACATGTGCAACCAAAGCTGTCCAAAGGCAGGCTGAGCAAGCTGAACGCCCAAGTGCATAAATATCCAGTAGTATAAAAAGCAAGTTTTAAAACGTCAATTGGATTTTCAGGTTCGATTCAATAACTTTTTAAAACCTTGCTTAAATTTTGGAATTGAGAGAGCCTATTTTAAAACGTAAATCGACTGTAACGGAAAAATCACTTAAATAACAGCAAAAGTGCTGTTTAAATATTTGCTGCGGAAAAGTTAAAGAATGTCTAGCTACTAAAATTGAGGATGTCACAAAATCGGCACCTAAAAGCAGAGCTTGTTGCTGAAAGTGCTTTATTACTATAGTTGCTGCTGTTTCTGTTGGTACAGGGATATTTTCTTCTGTTTATTCAGAGTTAAGTCGAAGTGGGTAAGATGGGTAGGAGATGAAAAAGCAGAAAGATCTGTTTTCCTCTCCAAGCTGGTGAATAAAAATTGGTTTGAGAGGTTGAGGCCAATTCCAATTTATGTTCAGGACACGGTTGACATTAATAATAACTTTAAAAATAATCTAGGAAATGAAGCTGTTAATTATCTTTGATATATTAACATGTAAAACAAATGTGTGAATAAATGAATGTTAAGCTTTTAAAATAAGTACATGGTATATCCCCCGAGGTAATAAAAAGACGTGCCTAACCTACTATAAAGCTTACATTTATTTGCAGAATCGCTGGTCTCTGTGGCTAATGGATTTTGTTTAGAAAACAGCCAAGTCCAAATGCAAGAGTAGGTTAAGCTACAGTATTTAAACTGAAGTTTCCTTGTTGCTTTCTTTAAATTCCAACTTTAAAAGGTGATTAAATCACTTGATTATGAATTGATTCACCATGTCTTTCTCTTTTAATAAAATACACTTACCTTAGAAACAAGAAACACAGTACACCTAATCTAGCTGCATTTTGGGAGAGCAGCTGATACGCTATTACACAGAAAGTTGTTAAAATAAGAAGATGGAAATTAATACGGCTATTATAAAGCACGTGAGAAAATGTCTACATGGGAGATCATGGCAGACTATAATAGATGGGATTTATCAAGCTACAAGAAGGTTGTGTGCTCCTTCTGATTCAGTCTCAAAATGGATTTGCTTCAAATATTAATTAATGAATTGCCATTAAAAACAAGGAGGTACTGATGTATCTTCCAAGCCAAATGGAAGGCAAGAATCAGAAGGTTGAACAGAAAGAGGTGACACACTTGGGCTGGAGCAGTGAAAATGAGATGAAACGTGATAGTGTGTGGTGCGAGGCTGGACACATGGGGACTTACAAGAATTTCTGTTGTAACCTGTGTGACTGAAAAAGGCGGAGGAGGAGAAAGATCTGAATGTTTTTAGGTGACACAAGATGTTGGTCAGGCACCAATGCGATAAAGTTACGAAAACGGCACATGCCACGATGTGATATTGCAGGTAAAGCGTTTCCAGTGGAGAAGGGAAATGTTGACGCTGTTGTACAAGCCTGAGAACCAGGGTAGCTTAGCCCACGCAGAGGTCTGCGCTTCAGCGACTAGACGTCTTCCGTTTCATGAACTCCCTTCTCAGACTAGATCCGGAATCTCTTCTCTCTGTCAAGAAATGAAGGTGTATTCTGCCACGTCTAGTCAGCTTGGTAAATTAAACCTTTTGAAAGGGCGTGAGATCAGGTCCATTGAAAAGCACAAGAAGGTGTAAATATCAGATAGGGTGGCAAGCTATTTAAACTTACAAAATTGTCACGAGACACAGCAGACAACGACTAGAGCAAAGTTACCCTTTTGCTTCTGCCAGAATGTGGGCAGGGGCTGACACATTTCTGAATGGGATCATATGGCATGATGGCCTGACAGTAGAGGGCTCAAAGTCACGTAGGGCAACGAGGCACCTTTTCACTTTACAGAGGTCACCAATTGTATGTCTTGTCTGGAGCCATAAGCAGTGCCTTCCTTATCTTCTCAAATTCTCACTCAAAGGCTGATGGCAGCCCCTCTCTACTCTGCAATCTCTGTGCCCATGTGTGTGCTTTTCATGGGCCACAACTGAATTGTTCAGCAGCAGAAATACCATTTCCATGTACTTGTCACGACTTTCTGCAACTCTAGCATGAGTTTGCTCCCCGATGATTGACAGAAGCTCCAGTAGGAAAACCAGGGTTTTCCTTGGCAAGGCCTATACTAAACCTATAGCGAGGAAGCAGTTGCTTACAAGAAGCCCCGAGATACACGGAGGCATGGTTATGTACTCCTGTGAGTTCAAGGAGATGTTCCAATTTTACTACAGAGCTGGGGGAACTTGGAGTTAGTGAGGACTGAGAGTCTATTCCTGGTTTTCCTGTGCCACAAGGCAATGCAAAAATGAAAGTCTTCAGACGTTTGTGTTTCCTCCTCTTCTGAGGAGAGGAAGGTGCAAGAAGGGAAGTCATCTTGCTGAGCAGCTCGGGAAGGAGTCTCAATGGTGTGATGTTTTGGCACTGCTCAGCGTTGCTTTTTCAGCTGTTGGGAGCAAGGTGACTTCCCTTCTCTATAATAACCCTTGCTCTCCAAACTCGAGGCCAGCCATGCAGCAGGCTATATGTTTTGAGGAAGGGAAGAATGAGTAAACAGCATTTTAAGCAGTATGTCCCTATTCCTAATAGTAATGAAAATACAGAGTTTTTAGGCTGATGTTTTTCCCTTGAAAATTGTTTCATACCACTTAAGCGCGTTTTAAGCAACTTTCATATTATTTTCTATACTCAGAACCTAATCTTGAGTACGTGGGAAAAGTTAGAATGAGAGAGTAAGTCTGAGGGTTCGGTGTTCCTCACTGGTGACGAGTGACAGGAGGTGTGGAGTTTGAAAACCTAGAGCGTTCCTCTTTCCACTTACTTTGTCAGGCCCATCTTCAATGAATGAATAGTGGCAGAAATCAAGGCTCAGGCCTGCAGGGCACTGGAGATTTAACTCTCCCTTGGCTAACTGAAGTTCTAATAGCTATGAAAATATTGACTGAACCATATATAATTCTTTTATAAAACCTACTGTAAGTTGTGTATAAATATTCTGGCAAATTTTGCTTTGGTTTTTATGGGAAGCATTCATGCAGATTAAAAATCCTCTGCTGGTGCCAAATTTTCATGTGGTGTGAAGTGCCATAAGTATAGATCTAATATAGGGCTTCTGATTTAGAGCATCTGATGTTCTAGTTTACTAACTATCATTTATTTTGTTTTTAAAAATGTGCCATCATTTTTAGTTAACATGAAGCTCCATAATAAAGCGTTGTTTGGTTTCCTTTCCCATATATTTATTGTACAAAGGGGAGGGATGCCAGTCTTCTCTAGTATAGTTGAAATTGTGATTTCAGTCCAATGATCAAAATTCAATTTTACAGTCTACTGTGAAATAGGATGGTGTAAATTGTTGGACCCCCAAGGTATGCAGCCCAGATACTACATGAGATGAGGGATTCATTGGGGCTGGCTAACGGGTATTTTTGGGCAATAGGTAGTAGGCCAATGTTTTCTTACAAGGAATAAATTACAATGTCTTTGAGATTTGTAAATGTGCGTGTTAATGCCAAAACAGTCTGGGATATATTTTCAAAGCAGTGTTTGCTAATCCTGTTAAGAAATAATGGGATTTGTGTATATACCTCCCATGAGCTGCTTTGAAAACATACCCCTAAGTGTCAGAAGTTTTGTGGATACATGTTTAAGATTTACTGTATTCTTTAAAGACTAAGATGATCTTGGATTTTATTGTATCTGAAGTACATACTCAAAGAAACAACAAGTGATTTGTTAAAAAAAAGTACCTCAAAATTATCTTTTAATGCAGAATTTTCATACTTCTGGGCTGCCTGACGTGACGATGAAAGAGGCTGAGCATTTCTAGGAGACAAATACGCTCGTTATATTTATGTAGGAGAATATATCTATAGTGCTGTTCGGGAGAAAGGCTGTTCTAACCACTCTTACCTCAAGATACATTGTCTGTCAAACCCGAACAATAAGAAATTGTGCATGTATATGCATTGAATATAATTTGGTGTTTTGGTGGGTTGTTTTGGGGGTAAGGTTCACCACAGATTAGTACCTGCTCACCCTGAGGTTGGTTCTTGGAATATGATAATTCTTTATCTCATGGACAGTGTGACAAATGGAGATCAGTTCTCGCATATTTGTTTCTGTGTCTGCGCCTCTTTCCACTGCTGGGTTACTATCTTGACAAGAGGAAGGAAAAGCACATTTTGGTAGAAAACTACCGCTGAGTTTTTACCTGTTTCTTTTAAATGGAAGAGTGAATATAATGTATATCTTTTCTTTTTTTTTTTTTTTTTTTTTTCTTTTAAATCAAGAAGTTTTAGACCTCGAGGCAAGCTGAAAAATAGCACCTGAGGTCTGTGGGTGCAGGTAGACCTCAGTGTAATACAGCATCCTCTAAATATTGCATTAGCAGTATTAGTAAGACCTGATGGGTTTGGGATTTTTCTATGCCAATGGCCGGCAGTAAAGCTGGAGAAAAGCAAAACAGTTGACTTTAAGAAATATCTGTGTCTAAACGCAGGAAGTAGAGAAGCATCTTCCTCTGTTCTCATGGTGGTTCTGCTGGATGATCACTTGGCAAACAGCCGTGGCATGTTAGAGAAGCTCATGGTTGCAGTTTAGGTACAGGATATTTTGAGAGACCAGAGGCTTTGCTAACATCTAGCTGGTCCTGGGAAGTGCTGTGTGATAAGAGCGGTAAGTTTCTTCTTTTTCTTAAACCATGCCAGTGATCTGCAGTATCTGAGATACTTAGCTCTGGTGATGCTTTTGTCTTTCTCCTGGTAGAACCAGCAATATTGAGGACACTTTAAGGAAATGAAGTAGTCTTTGGAATAACTTTATTTTTCACTTATTTCCTGAAAAAAAACTCTCAGGTGGCCTATGCCCACTGTCTTTCATTCCTTCTGAGCTCCTGGAGCTGGATTTTTTTGCTGTTGGCTGGCTTTTCAGCAGAGACTGATCCAACACAAACCAGTTGATCTGGGAGTTTAGATGGATTTATCCAGAACTGCTACTGAGTAAGCCTCCTCTAAGCTCAGTTAAAAACTTCAGTTTTCTTCTCTAAGTTACATTTGCCTGAGTTAACCAGGCATTGAAGCAAATCTGTTTACTTCTGTTCTTCTTACACTGTTCCTTCTTTTCTGGACCTTTTACCACTGTGAAACAGTTGGCGTGTGAACGATGTCTGTCCCTCCTGTACTGATAAAATTTTCAAAAAGGTCTCCTAGAAATTGTCTCTTCTGCAGGGAAGCAACCTGCCTCCTTCAGTTGTTCTTCGTAATGTGTGGGATTTTAGTATTTGGCATTTTCCTGATTGCTTTTCATCGAACCGTTCCTGGGATAGTAATAATATGTCCTTGAAGAACTGAACTGGGATTTGTACAAGTTAATCAATATGGGTGTTTAGCAAATGTATGAGATCTGACTTCAGTAACACGCTATTTAGTTTAACAGTTAGGTGCTTGGTTTACCTTTGAGTGATCCTGTCCCCATTGACCAGGTGTCTGAAGACACTAGCAAGCCCCGTTGGCTTGTACAATATTTGAGTGTGTACCTAAGAGCTTTATTGAAGCAAGCTTTCTCAGAATTATTGAGGCTGGAATAGACCTGCAAGATCATCAAGTCCAGCCTAACCACATACATTGCTTTTCAACTGATTTCTGTGTATGGTACTGGAATTTCTCCACCACATTTCTGCTGTGATTAAGAATGGAGGATCCTTACTGTCTTTCGCTGTGGTAGGGGCAACTGTGTCTTAGTTCCCTTCAGCTCCACCTTGAGTTTGGCTAGACTTTTTGCCCTGCAATCCTCCATGGCTTTTCTAGACATTTCTAGTTTCCAGAACAAACATCTTGGTGACCTGTGTAGATACAGCCTAATGTTTTTTCTATTTTTCCTTTTTTTCCCTTGGCCACTGTACTGAGTTGTGGTATGGAGTACTTGTGTATGCTAGCCTCCTAATATAAACTACTTAGGCACGCGTGGCTGTGTACGGATGAAGCTACTTCAGGTTCACATCTATGAAGCATCATTTGACATAGGATGGCTCTATTCCTTTACTGATCTAGTCCTCTTTCAATTCAGTGTCATTATTTTGCTTTTCAACAGCTGTAGGTTGATGTGCAAATGTAATACACTGAAACATGGAAAGGGAGAGCAAACCAAAGCCACGTTATGGACTTACTATACTTCTGTCAAATGCAGAAATAGGCAAGAAGAGCCTGTATGAATAAATGAGTACCTGTGTATTTCTTAAAAGAGGTTTAAACTGAGCTCTGGAGTGATCTTTTGATTTCATTCCAACCTGAAGTGTTTTCACTTTTGGTGTGCCTTGGCTCTTGCTCTTAACTCTGTTTACTGTATAGGCTCCTACTTTAGGTCTTCCTCCAAAACTCTTCACCTTAGCTGTTGTTGTCTGATGCAGAATCTTGTCAAATGCTTTTTAGAGCTCTGAGTATGCAGCATCCCCCGGAATTCCTTCGTGTCACTGCAGTACCATCCCTGGGAATTCCAGAGGCTTTGCTAAGCATGACCTCTTCTGCATCAGTCCAGCCACGGTGGTCTGAAGCACATAGCTTTCCACGTTTTCCTAACGTTTCATTCTTACGGCATGCGGTTTCCAAAACTTTCTCCCTGCCATTCCTGTTCAGCTTTACGGCTAATAATGCTACCGCTTATCTCTTGACCTGATATAAAGTGATACTAAACTGAAGGGCTTTCTAACATAATTTACTGAAGATTAAGCCTGTGTGGTAGAAATCTCAGGACAGAGTCGTTTGTGTGACGGCATCATTCTTGTGATGGACTAGAGTTAAGCTCCTTTCGATATAAAAGCTCATGTTTCTTTTAAAAGATTGATATGAGTAACAAAGTTTTTTGGCTTGTTACTCATGGGGATGCAAGTTTGTGGCCTTCCTTCATTTTTGGGGGGATGGCATTGTCTGAAAACAACAGAATATGCTTATTTCTGGTTTGCAGAGAAGGCATTTTTAAAGCAAACTGATAGTGAGCCAAACTCTCTGAAACTTTCAAGTTGTGGTTAACAGACAGCCAGTCTAGGAAATTAGGTCACTATTACCTCACTATTTTATTCTTTTTTACATTTTATTTTTTTTAAATTCTGTAGTGTGTCCTGTAGTGGACACTATTGCTGTCTTACCAGTGATACACAAGATGGATTGGATTCCAAACTGGCAGCAGGAAAGAAACCAAAGGAAGGGTCTGAGGCTTCCGAGGGACGAATTCGGAGTGTGAAATCAGTGCCAAGAGCAGGGCAGCCGTGGAGGATGGCTGGCTTATTTGGGCAGGAAGGTCAGAGCATAAAGTAGTCTTTGGTGGTTTGCAGAGCTCGCGGTAGGAGCTGCTTCCCTGGAGAGAGGAGGCCAGGAGCGATCACGGTCCTGGGGGGGGAGGCAGTGGCGGGCGCTCTGCCTGCCTGAGTGGGTATTTGCCTCTGCGCTCTCAGCTGTTACAGCCTCCACTGCAGCAGAAATCATCCCCGTGTGGGTTGGTGGGATGAGGTGGGAGCAAAAGTAACTTGAAAACCCATACCTATTTATATAGATAGAAAAAAAAAAAAAAAATTTGATTTTTCTTCTCTTAGAAATGCTATTAGCAGAGTCTGGGAGTAGCTGAAAGCTTTATTCCCATCTGTTACACTGTGCATGGCTCTTCTAAGGTGTGACCTTATCAAAGCTGGAATCAAAACACAAAGTAGAACTCAAGGCAGGCTCGATCTAGTTGAGATTCCCTTCAGTAGACCATGGCAATGGGGAACAATGGATGTGCTGCTGAAGTTCATTCTTTCTGTAAGTGTGGTTTTAATGGCAATTGGTGGGTAAAAATAGTGCTTACTGGCTTCAGGATCCTTCCCCGTGCTCTCAGACTTGTATTTGCTCACTTTGCTTAAAAAAAAGAGAGGTTTCTACTCCCACTGTTGTATTGACTGAGCCAGTAGAGTCATAACTGCCACGTTACAAGAACAGGTATTTGTACCTTGTCAGTGGGGTTATTTGTTGTTCCACCTGCAGATCTTTTACTCTTGAGTTTTATTCACAGGCCAAGAGAACAATTTAAATCTTGGAATCGTCTTCCAGGCCCAGGGGAAGAAATCCTTGCAGAGAAAGCGAATATGTCGTTGTGCAGAGCTGGATTTTTTTGCTGGCTTTTCAGGTGTGCTTTCAGTGCTTTGTGAGGGCTTTCATGAGTCAGCAGGAATATTGTCACTAACTCAGTCATGATAATTGTAGAGAGAAAAGAGCCTGAAAAGGGAAAGGAGGGATCCAGTGGGTAGACTTTGTACTTGTCTGTAATCCTCTGACTCCAGCAGGGTAGGAGACTACTCGAGCAGATAAAGGTAGAATTGGCATCTCCCCCATTAACCCGCGTCTCTCAGCCTGTATCCAGTTTCTAGGGAAAATGTTTGACCCCAGAGGTTTGGTTTCTTGGAGGGGCGGTTGTTTTAGGGGAGGCAGTTTTTGATGCAGGTTGGGAACTTAATTATGTATATTGTTGAATTAGCTTTCAGGAGCTTAACAAACACTAAAACATCAGCCTTCGGGTTTTTTCGTTGCCTTTTTTTTTTTCTACTTCACCTGTGACAGCCTCAGTTTACAGACTCCATTCTTCTTGTGGAAACTTTCTTGTGTGACCGTTTCCTTGTTTAGTAATACGGTGGCTTGGGAGGAAGCAACTTTATACTTTTGATCTAATTTTAAAGCCTCAGAATAGGTCATTCACTCCTCCAAACAATTTCTAAAGATTTTCAAATAAGGCATAACTTGATTTAGAAAGCCAGGAGTAAAGTGTCAGAGCCAAAACTTTGAAGGAGCTTTTATGTGTAACCTTTATTGGGATTTTTAATGGGCTAAATACAGCATTGTAGGCAGAAGCTGTAAGCTGAGAAGCCTTCCATCTCAGCAGATCCTTGGGGATATGCCCTTGGGAGGGTTTCAGGCTGCAAGAAAATGTGGAAAAACAAGATGATTGCTCTGCAGGGATGGACATAAAGTAGGGAGAGGTTGGGAAAGATAAATCCTTCTGGCCCCCTTCATTATGAGAGTAAAACGACACTTTTGGCTAGAGGCCAGTGAAACCTGGGAGATCTAGGATGGTGCAGACAGGACTAGCAACAAGTTTTGTCAGGGAATGGATTGGATGAGTGCAGATCTGCCTCGGCGTTGTGGTTTTTGTTCTGAATACAGAGCATTAACCCCTCTGCTCCTGCTGCTTTCCAGAAGCAGAAACGAAGCAGAGGCACTAAACCCCTCAGCAGATGGGAAAAAATTGTGGTGGATTTTAATTAAACTTGGAAAAACAAGCGGAGGTAGAGGAATGCTCTGACAGGAGGTGTAGGATTGTCGGAGGAGCATGTTGTTGTGGTGCTGACCCAACGATGCAGAGGTTAACAGCCATCCCGTCTTCCCCACGCAATCAAAATTCAGCAGCACTGTGGAGAGGGGGCTGCCAGGCAGATTTGCTTACTCACAAAGAGCACTCAGGAAAAAATACTGTATTTTTGATCAAAGGAAACGGAAAATTATTTTCAGCAAGAAATGCCGCAGTCTGTCATCCCAAAACCGGGGTGATTTTGATTTAAAATTTTGACACGCCTATTTGGTTTCACCTCTCTTGGCCCACTCAGGTGTGGCTGAGGTGGTGCCTTCAAGGAGATGGGGAAAATGCTTGTGATCTTGAAGGTCTGAACTCTTAAATAAGCTAAAATGCAGCACCTTTCTTGTGTCTATGGAAACTCATTTTTCTGTAACTGGGAATTGGGCAGGTCTGTGATAGGTGAAGAAGTTTGTCTTTGAAATTACACCATTAAGGGCTCATTTTTTGTAATAGAACGCAGCGTCGCTCTGCTCCCCTCCAAGTATACCATGGTCGGAGGTGTGAACGCAGCTTCTGCAAGTTTACCTGGGCTGGCTCTAAATGAACTTGTGTGTAGGTGTTGGGAGGGCCAGCGCTGCATCCCTGCAGCTTTGGAGCAGGCCAGGGCAGCCCATGGGCACTGCGGCCATGGCGTCGGTATCCAGGAGAGCGCGGGAGCGACAGATGCTGCCTCAGAGGAACCACGGTGAAGTTGGCTCTGGCCAGGTTGAGCACGCTTGGGAGCCCATGTGTGTTTGCACGATCTCTCCATCTTCAGGGGAGGGTATTTAATTTTTTTTTATGGGAGTTGCACGTAAACATGGGAGGGTAGAATTTGGCCTGTAAATAGGATCTATTTGGGAATAAGTCTTTTCCATAGCTATATAATGATAGTTTTCATTTCTTCAGTTAGAAACAAATGAGGGCCACAATCTTAAAAAGGCTTACATGGAGGCTTTATTTTAAGATTCACCAAGTACTGAAATTAGCCTGTAACTTCAGGGCTTTTAAGTTAAGCGTGCTCTTCTTCAGAGCCTCTGGCCATAGAGCGTTTCACCTTGGAATACTTGTGCTGTTCCAACTGCTGTAAGTCTAGGCATGATATCTTTCTGTTTCCAGAGCCTAGCATTTATTTTAAAGTCCAACTTTTTACAACAGGGAGATAGCAAGGGGCATTACTTTATAAATATATGAGGTAGAGCTGGCCAGTTTGTTAAAATTTCCTATTTCTAACTAGGAGGAATTAGCTGTTGCGTTTCAGAATAGGAGGTCAGAAAGATGAAAACTCCCACAAAGGATAATTCTGAACAGCCTGGTATCATTTGAACCTTCCAGCAACCAAACCCCTTAGGAAATACACTTCACAAGATTTAGGGACACGAAGCAATTTATTTTACATCCCTTGAGCTTTTGTACTGACAGCGCCCTAAGGAATCATACCATTGATAAAGGTGTTTGGTTTGGGTTGGGTTTTTTTAATGAAATTTATAACTAATCTTTTGCTGCACAGAGGTGAAAAATGTGCGGAAAGGGTGCTGAGATGTTAACTGGGTGTAGTACCAGGGATTCATGAATGAATGAAATATGAATTTCCTTGTGTCTGAAGGCTTCTGAGGGCACCGGAGAAGTGCAAAAGGAGTTGCTGTTTTCAGTCAGGTTGTCGCTCTTGGCACGGCACTGTCGCTCCAGTCCTAATTTTATGTTTTTACCTACTCACTTTAAAATATAATCAGCCTCCACTGTTCCCAGGGTGCTTGGTTCTCAGTCACACCAAACCTTTGAATCCTTGAGTCATCTTGTGCTATGACTTTATCCTGCTCTGTGGTATGAAGTACATGTGTGTTATCTGCTCACCTGGAGCAGATCTGAGAGCTGGAGTGATCTGCAGGAATGAAAACTGGGTTGGGAGGCAGGAGGTGGTAAAATGTAGTTCTACCTCATGGGGCAGACTTAAGCAAGCTGCTTCACCTTTGTTTCATTTTTTTTCCTCCCATCTGCAAGGAAAGGGGTAAGGACGTTTCCCTGCCTGCCTCCCAGGATAGGCGTTGGGCAGAATAGTGAATTAAATCCCACCCGAATCTTTGGGAACATCACCATACAGGACATGAATGTCCTTTAGTGGCTCTTACTGGTGGCAGCAGTGATGTGTCCTCACCTGCTCTGCAGTTGGTCTGTGTAGTGCGTGCGTGATCTGTGCTTTCTGCGTTCCTGATCGTGTTTAGCTGTGGCTCTGAAGAAGGAGATGTAGCAAAGGTCAGCTGTCTCCGTGTGTTTAATACAGACCAATATAAAGCCCAGCGTTCTGGTGTGGGGCCTCTTTGTGCTCTGACCTGCGCTTCAGTTCAATGTGATCAAAATGTGCATGTCCGCTGAACACCAAAAAGTCACTTACCGGAATCCCGGCTCTCACTTTTTGCTTTTCTTCTGCAGTCTCACTCTGTGAGCACCTTTTCTCCAGTCGAGGGGAAGGCTGGCAAACAAACACCCTCTCACCTGCCAGCAAGGACCACACCTCGGGCTTCCTGAGAGTCATAGCAGTCAATTTATTGCAGGGAGTAGAAATCTGTTTTCCAGCTCTGCTCAAGCAGCAACCGAAGGACTCAAACCAACTGGTGATAATGCCTATTAGAATAATCTCTAACCTGAGAGCAGCCGTTCTTAATAAAAGCCAAACAGTAATTATTTATTTTTTTCCTCTCTTAAAGAGCGCAGAAAACCCGTTGATCCCTCGCAGTTTCACTGTGGAAAGAAGTGATTATTTTTCCCGTCCCTTAGATCAGGACCCAGGTTTGCACGGTGTTGCTGTGCTGTTGTTCCAGCAGTGGTGTGTCTGACAACAGGGAGAGGACCCTCGTCCCTTGCCTGCTTGTTCTCATATCTTTGCTATCACAGGTTGTGCATGGCCTGCTCTTCTGGTTGAGTTCTGTGTGACCAGGCTTCAAAAACTAGGAGAAAACCTGGAGCTGTGAAAAGCCAAAGTTTAAAAACCAAATCGCAGTGTTTTCTGGGACAGGATTTTTTTCATTGCTAACTTTTATATGGCAGATCTTGTTTAGAACATAGCTGGTACAAGTCTCTTGAGCACCAACTAGCTTTTATTACAACTACTTTAAAAAAAATTTTTTTTTAAATTTTAGAAAATAGTTATTTTCTCCATTACTTTTTTAAATTAAATGTCCTAGAAAATATCCAAGCATAGCTAAATTCTCCATGTCTGTCTTTAGGACCTTTTCTCCTGTCTTTTTTTTTTCCCTTTGAGAAAACCCGTAGGGTTTCTTTTTCCGTGTAAGTTTATGGGTCTCTTTGACAAGATCGCTTCTTTCAGGGAGGGTGGGGAACTGTGTGAGTCAGCTTGCAGGACTTCTGCCCTAGCAATACTTGTGGAGTTATGAGGAGCTCTAGTTTCTATTAATCTGCTCTTTTCCAGCAGTGTGCTCTTGTACACACTCATAACCTGGGATTATAGCTGGCCTTGCTCAGTGTCCTGGCTGGAAGCCTGACGGGAAGGAAGACTTAGCATGGTGGGCAGCCACGTGTCCTTGTATTTTCAGGGCGGATCACAGCACGCATGTAATGAATCCTGAGTTAATTACATTGGTCACACCATTAGAGTTCAGGACTGTCCTCAGAAGAGCTGTGTACGTAACGTGCTTGTCATTCACAAGGGAGGGAAACAAATTGATAGAAACCTTTGAACTACCTGCCTCTGGCACCCACAGAGAGAGCGTCAGTGGTTTGGGGAAAGATAACAGCCAAAAAGCTGTGGCTTCTGTGCAGGCATTGATAGGAGCTCTGTGGGTAGAGAGGTCAGCCTAGAAGAGCATAACAACTTCTTCTGATTCTAATGTGTCCAAATCCAACCTGACTCTGGACTTCTCAAACCGTCCTACCCCTTCGTTGTCAGTAGTTTTCCTTTCATTGTTTCACGGTGACTTAACATGGTGGGTTCTGTCTCACCATACGATGCTTTGCAGGAATGCTTGTAACCTCATCGTGAAGTTGTAGTATGTGAAAGCTGTCGTAGGTGAGTGTCTCTCTGTGTCTTTTCACTCTTCTCTGTAGTTGTTTCACTCATGAAAACGGGAAAGAAAAGGGTCTTGTTTTACCACTGTAGAGCAGAAGAGATCTTGGGCATTATTAAAATCCGCGTCACTGGAAGGACTGTTACTGTATGTGGAAGACAAGTGCGCGTTATCTTTCCCTTTTCTCAGTTTAGGTCTGTATTTCTTTTTCCAAGAATCAATAAAGTAATTAAAAACAAGTACAGGATTTTCTTCTGGCGTAAGTTAATCCATGATCTGTAAAAGGGAATTTGGTATAAGAAATTCCAGTAATATAAAATACTCTGACTAAAACTTTCTTAAATCCAGGCTTATAATATTGTAAGAACTTGACTTCAGCATCATGTGGAAAACATGAAAATGAAGACATGGAGAAGCCATGTCCTTTCGGGACTTTTGAAGGCACAAAACAGGCAAGAAAGTAGAACGGAGGGGGTGGTGGGCAGTCTGAGCGTCCCCCTGCCCTGAAGTTTGGAAAGCATAGCAGCTTTGCTTCGTATCTAGTGTGGATGGCTTGCTCTGAAGATGATACAGTACTCTTGTCTCAATAATAATAAATGGCTTCAGCTGAAATGACTGATACAAGATTTCCAGTTCCTGTGGAAGGATCTGTGAAGTTCTGCACTGAATAGTCCCATCCATGTGGAGCTCATTTTGATGAGCTTCAGCCTTGCAGAAGCTGGATATCTAGTCCAAACTAGTCGTTTAATCTTATTTCGTAGGCTCCTCCAGAAAGCATCACCTTGCAGAACAGGTGGGATGAAATTATTTGCCCTCTGGAGATGCTTATTTATTTGGATTGACTTCACAGGGAACCCAGACAGTGCTAGCTGGGACTTGGTTAACTGGCTGTTAGATGTGTAAAACTAGGTGGCATAAATTTGCCCTCGCAGCAGTAAATGGTGAAGCGATAGTTAAACTCGCCATGGGGAAGGACAAAGACAGATGGGAATGCGAGCACAAAACCTTCTGGAATTTGAGTATGGTGAGGACATCTCTCATGTTGGTTACTTTAAATACAGTGGTTGTTTTGATATCCTATATGCTCATAACAGTAGTGATCTTTGTAGCGTCATCCAGGGCACTGTCTGCTAGTGGAACTTGTATGCACTGTAATGAGGAGTTTGGGTAAATACATACACCACCAGATGATTACCGCTGAGATTCAACCAGGGATAAAAATCACAGACCTCTCCGTTTGCTCAAATAACAGAGAAATGGCAACTGCTGGACAAGCTCAGTGATACTTTTTATTCCTTCTGATATTACTGCAGTACATGGAATTCTTATGAGGAGCAAAGTCCTTAGAAGTATTTATTTAACTTAATAAATACAAAACACTTTCACTTTTTCTCTGCTTACTTTGCTGATACGACAAACTCAACTAAGCAACACCCCTAAAACCCTAAAGCTCCTTAGGCAACACTTCACTCGGGCTTATTCCTTCACCATCTCCCATTGCCCATCTCTGTTCTGAGATTCTGTGGACTTTATGGAGTTTTCCGTGATTCTTAAGAAGGAACAGGGGAAAGGATTTCAGTCTGGAAAGTCATAGTCAGAAATATGTCAAGGGTCTTCCTTGCTCTTATGTGCCCCTGAGTAGGAGGTGTGCCAGATTTTGCCTCCACGAGGAAGTGACCAGACCAGCATCACACCCAACTGCCTTTGGTTCCCTGCCTGAGTTAAAGCAGATACCCATTTACAGCTGACTGCATTCAGAATGGCTTTAGGCTTCATCTAGAGCAGGGCTTCAGCATCTGCCTCCGGATCCGTAGGCAGCCAGCACGGCTGCTTTGCAGAGGGCTGTTTTCACCAAAGCGGCCTTTGCGGATTAAGATCCAATTTAGCATCTGTAAGGTTGTCACAAGTAATAGTACAGCCTGACAAACAGCACAGTCAGTAAAATAATACAGTCCTTCTATGTGCTGTAGTTCCCTGCTCTAGATGAGGTGCAGAGTCCAATTTTGGAGTTATTAGGTCTGAAGCTTCTCTTGTTCACTAACCTGTAAATTCAGAAGAATAGTTCTGCTGAAGGCAGCAGGATGTAGGCAGCACAGAAGACCTGCCGCTGCCGAGCCTGGGCTTGTGAGTGTTGCTCCTGGTGTGAATGGTATAGAAAGAGAGCTCATAACAGTGTCCTGCTTTCTGGTGCTGATAGCTACTGGACTTATCATTATTATTATTGGAATTTCTGCTGAAAGCATGAAAAGTTTGAGTAAATAATGAAATACGAGCCTGGTTTCTAATCTGCGGTGCATTCCCCACTATCTCTGTTGCATCTCCAGATATGTAGTTTTGCAGGCTGACAAGATCTTTCCCTTCCCCACACCCCCATAATCCATCAAACTGTGTCCAGATTGCTACAATTCTGAGGTTTTCTGTTATTGCTTGGTTTGGTTGGTTGTTTTTTTTAAAACTGGGACAAGTCCATATTCTCAGTAAGAAATACCCTGACACCCAGCCAAAACAACTATAGAGCTGGCTACTAGTAATTTATCATTTCTTGTAAACTCTTTCATGAAGCTTCCTCACGAGATACACAGTTTGTTAAGAGAGCAACAGGGTGTTAATCCAGCGAGCAGAAAGGGTCCACATTCAGAGAAGCTGCTGCAGCCTTTGACCAGCAATGAGCAGTCTTGATAGCATCTGTTGTGCAAGGATAAGGATTGGAAATGGCAAGGCCACTTTTGGAACAACTGTATCCTTGTTTCTCTACCCTTGAGGACAAGGGGGACAAGTGCCTACATGCGTTGGATTTTGTTAGCTGGATCCAGTTGCTATGTTGAGTTAATGAAGGTCATGTTAGTCTGTGGAATGCTGGGAAAGCAGGAGAAGCCGAAACCGAGCTGGCCCATCCCCAGGCAAACTGGTTTTAACCAGGAAAAAGTCAGAGAATGCGAAGAAACTTCTTGTACATCACCTCAGGCGGTTATGTATTCTGTTTCCTAGTTACATTTTTTTTTTTCCTGGTATCAATTCCAAAACAAACAAATGGAGAGAGAGAGAGAGAGACAAAAAAAAGCATTCCTTTAAATAACCCTTTAACATCTTGGGCCAAATTCTCTTCTCCTCAGGCCTGAAGATACAGTCTGTCTGTGCTGGTATTGGTAGAGAGAACCCCAGATATATGCTGCAATGGCTGTAAGGTGAAACTCTGATCCCTTTTTATTCATTCAGAAGCAGAATCGTAGGACTGCAGCATGTATTAGGCACTACACTAAATAACAGGATAGACAAGTGGGTACTGCAGGTACAGAACGTCCCGACTTTCTGTTGTTGCACCATATTCTTACGCTGGATAAAACAGGTCCCTGGGCAGGAAGGGTCCCTGGCATTGTTTGGGAGCCACGGGCACAGCTCTGGTGGAAGAGGTATTAGTAAGTCTGTTCACAAACAGAAGTAGATCAGCACAAGTGTTTCCCGATGGGCTTACTGGGAGAAATGACATAGCCAAGCACAGCTCCCAACGTGCTTCGGTTAGCTGACCTACCTTGTGAGTGCTGAAACCTCAGGCCTCCAGTACCGACTGCAAATTTTCACTTCACTGGGGCATTTGCAATGCATGATTGTCATACTGCAATGCTTGAATAAACCTTCTTTTTTTGTCTGTGGGTGATCACATCCACTTTCCCCTCCTACTCCGTGTTATTCTAGTCTTTCAACTAACTTTTGACTCCAAAAATTTAGGGAGTTTATCATGCTCCGCTTTGGAACTGACCATTTGATCTGCTTCTCGGCCGAAGTAGAAGACATTTCTCGACTTGCCTGCACCGCTGCCCTCTATGTCATCCTGTCCTGAGCTCCTCCATACAGCTCCTGAAGTGCTATATAAGGTTCTGAAAAGTATCACGTTGCTTGGCTCAGTGCTTAAGGCAGTAGGGCACGCAGTCTCTTTGGCGTGCTCCAGCAGCCAGTGGAAACGAGGGTAAGCCAGCTCGTGTACATCTTAGCTTTGGCAAGGGTGATCAGAGCCATAGCTCAGCAAGAAATCAGCATTCCCTCTGCAAGGGAAAGGTCAGGAATGCAGAAAGCTCGCTGCCTTTTTAAGAAGGTTGAAAGTTTGCCCTCCCTTTTTTGCAAAAAGAGGGCAAATGGGAGGGTAACAGTCCCATTTTCTGGTTTGTGTTTGGCTGAGGATGTGTCATCTCATCTATTTAAGGAATGGTCACGTGTAATATTTTGAAAAATTGGTAACCTTGGGGTCAAATCCATTCCATTCAATCCTGCTGTTTGCTTGCCTCACCAGTGGGCAATAATGTTTGGTATCCAGCTGACATCCACGTTCTTTCCTGCACCCGGATGCTCCAGCCAGCAGATAAAGATACGGTAGAAGCAAAACCTATCAGCATAGGTATTTCCTCACTAAAATCTGTGGTGCTGGGCTCTAGGTTGGACAGTGCTCTAATGAGGTCAGGATGCTGTGATACTCTTCAAGCACAGACATCTAAACGGGAGCTAAGAAGAGAGCATAGCTTCACCAGCAGAAGCACATGTGTGTACATACATAGATGTGTGTCTGTCTGTGTGTACCTTTTCTATCCAAAAGCACAGGCACAAATGTACTGTTATCAGTCTTGCTGTGAGAGTGGGTGAGAAGCTATTCAGAGAAGCTCTTTCCCCGCTGGAAGCCTTTGGTGTCTAGAAATCAAAGATCTCTGCAGATGTGTGCAAGTCTTGATGAGGTCCAAATAGAGAAAATTTCTAAAACCCAGATGGAATTTCTGATGAGGACGGATGCGTGATCAGCACCCTTGCCAGGTTAGAAAGTAGAGGCTGTAGAAGTTCCACAGGGAGCTTGGGCTCAGCCAACGTGAGCAAGTGCTCCAAGTGTCACTGGAGACCCCCAGGGGAGGTAGAGGTTCTTCCTTCTGCCTGAATCAGGGTCTGCTTCATCCTCGTGATCTTGTCGATGGCAGCCTTGACACTTTCTGTATAATGCAGCCCCGCTTTAAAGCCAGCACTAGTCATGCACTCTGTTTATGGAGGGAGAGAATAAAATGTATGAAGTACTAGACGGGATTTTGTTCTGTGTCTCTTCAAGTAGATCCTGTTTTAGCAGGTGTAGTTACTTTTTCTTTCTACATTACTATGAATTACCTATTTTGTCATAAATTAACATCCAGATTCTGGATATTTTTTTTTTTTGTAACCAATGTATTCTGTTTGCAATGTAACAAAAACTTGCTGTAGTGACACAAACTAATTTTCCTTCTTAGCATAGTATCCAGCTGTACTTCTCTATTAACATTGGAAATAATGAGTCATGGAATCAACAGCACGTGATGTGGTCTTTGTGAAAGACATCTCAACTGGCATGGGGTCATGTTATAAGACATGAGCGTTAGAAATTTCTTCCCACTCGCTTGAACAATTTCTCTTTTGTGCAAACACATGCAAAGTCCCGCCTGCCTTTCTTTTTCTTGCATCTGTTTTAAACTTCAGTTGTCGCTTGATTTTACGTTCCAAGTTTTTCTGCCTCAATTTCATTGAACCCAACAAGTAGCGAACTTAAAGGATGTACAGAGATTTGTTTGGTTTTTTTTTTCTTTTTTTTCTGAAGGGCTCATAAAAGAGGCAGGCTGCCACTACTACCTTGGGCCAAAATACATGGAGTGAAAATTGTGCAAGTCTTGTTGCAAGCAGATGTATCTTGTCCCTGGTAGAGAAGGCACTGGCTTTACAAAGCTGGGATTCCTGTAAGCAGTGTGTGTCACTTGGTGCTGAATTAGGATTTGTTTCTGCTTCTATTGACTGCAGCATGTGAACATTAATCTCCAACAGTAATCAATTTATTGTCGCTGAACCCCCATAAGATAAAGAATTACAGCCTCTATTTTGTAGATTAACTGAGTTGCAAAGAGATTTAGATTCCTGTTTAAATGTGTGTTTAGGCACCTAAGGATGCAACTAGATGCCAAGTAAGATTTATGAAAGTGCCTTAACTGATTTGGAGTGGAAGCATAGGGCCCAGAGAAGTGAGGGGCTTTCATAAATTCAGCTAGGCACTGGAGTCTCTGGAGCAGCCTTGTGCTGACTTACCTGATCTCACCTGTGTTTGGGAGCACAGCTAGAGCGAAACCCAGACTTAGACCTCAGGGCAGGCAGGAAGCACCTGCAGGAGATGAGAGTTGGGTTCTTGAGGAGCATGTGGCTCCCCTTTAGGGACAGCACTACTCACGCAGGCATACCCAGCCACTGTTCCCCCTTGCCATGTATTCCCAGCCTCGCAGTTGTATTGGCAACCCCTTTCTCACCTTGGGTTATTTTTTGGTTGGGTCAGTTCCAGGCTCAGCAGAGGGTATGACTCCAGGACCCATGGAGGTGTAGTGACTGCACAGTTCCTGTATCCCTGTCGTGGCCAGGAACCCAGTGAAGGCTTCTGGATTAACCATCTGTGCTGAAGAAAGGGATAGGAGGCACAGCTGTTTCACAGCTGTTTCACTCTCAAAAATATGACATAACCGTGCCATCACACAGTTAAGGACTGTAGAGCCCTTATCTGGAAGTTAAGGTTCTGTAAGTTAGAGGTTTCAAATGTTTGCTTTTTTATTTTTCAATTTTTTAAAAAAAATGTATTTCTTTAGTTTTAAACACTGCCAGTTTCAGCAGTTCTTTTATTTAACTGAGTTCAATGCTTCCTTAGTTCCTGGTGCAGAAGACTAGCTCGAGACTGGCTTGCATCCTTACAACCTTCTGGGAGTGAGTTTGCTGTGGAAACTGCTAGGTGGAAATGACAAGTAATAAATTTGTAGAAAAAGGCAGCTTGTGAGCAGGACCAGAATGAAATTTGAGTCAAGTTAGATGAAAATGTTGAGGGAGAAAACACTTCAGCAACATTGAAATGGCTTTTGATGTTTGAAAGTAGAAAACATTTCCATGTGTTTCAGAATGATGTATTTCAGCTCAAAAGGGCCAGCACTTGAAAGGGGAAGGTTATACAACTTCAGAAATGTTTTATTTTCTTTTTGCTCAAATAAATATCTCAGGTCAACTCAAATTATTTTCACAGCAAATGAAACGCTTCTGTTTGTTTGACCCATATAGGTATTTCTTTTTGTCTTAAGTACTCACTGCAAAAACTCTATTTTCTTTATGTCTCCCACCAGAATGGCAAGTCGGAGACTGGGATATTCCACCTTCATGTGTGCGGGGTGCAGCTGCCTAGAATAGATCTCCAAGCTTTAAGCATCACAGGCCCTGCCTTGTAATAGATGCTTTATTCTTACCCTAGAGTGAGAATCCCCTGTTGATGATGTCATTAAGGAAGCCAAGGATCCCAAAGCCCCAGGCCAGAAACTTGACAACAGTGTAGTAACGAGGCATTGCTTATATGAACAAACCGCTTTGTGCAAAGACTGTTTAGCATATATGCATTAATAATAGTGGTTATGAATGTTCAGTAGCATTAAAGGAAATAAATAGATCCATTTTGGACATGAAAGGAGATAAATGGAGCATTGGATGCGATATATAAAGTTCTGTGTCCTACCCGGGAGCACGCACGCTTCCTGAACCCCTCAGATCGAATTTGGCACCGGGGTAGTTGAATCTGACACGGTTCTGATCGTAACCTTTGCGGTTAGCATTGTGCAGGCACATACACTTGACGAGAAATGTGACAAGAGAAAATTGAATGTAGAGTCTGCTCGAGTGCCAATAAATTTGTTTTATATCTTCATCTTTTCCTTGCTTGGCAATTATTTCAGCAGGTGCTGAACTACTTTCTTCTTGCTGCAAGTGAGGGTACTTCAGTGACCTACTGTAATTTCTTGATACTTCCTGTACTTCCGAGAAGATATAATCATTTGAGGAACTTGTATATTTAGTGTGGATTAAGACAATTTTTTAGATAATACTTTTTTTTTAAAAAAAAAAAAAAGACCAAGATTGGTCATAACTAATGGTAGGTTACTTAACACTACATAACCAAGAGGTGTTCGTATTGTCACCAAACCCCTGTCACCTATTTTTAAAATAGTAAGATGGAGTTGTTGCTCAGGTTTTTCTGCATTGTTTGTTGTCATTCAGTAGACTGTTAATGACAGTATATTGTTATTAGGGTCCAGCCCTCCTAGGCTGTGATTTTTAGAACCGTAAAGCAAGAGTTGCAGGATTTCAGAGGTTGATTAGAGAGAGAAGTTTATTGTTATTTCATATGCTTAAATCCGCTCGGTAAGTTAAAACCGCCACGTAGGAGATCTGGCATAGACATGATGTGCAGTTAAACACTGAAAAATCTCTCCCTCTTCTATACAGGGGAGCTATTAAACTATTGCTTGTTGTACATTAGTATTCTGCGTCTGTTCCATGGAATGCTACTACAGGCAGTAGTTTGAGCAGGCTATTACCATTTCTACCTTCATGCTACAGCGTTCTCGCTTGTCTGCACAGTTGACCCAATCCTGTATGTCATCAGGGAGGAGATGTTTAACTTGTGACACTACTAATCCTTTCCTGAAGGCTTTTCGTTCTTCCTGCACATTGTCCTTTCATTGCTTTTGTGAGCTGGAACATGCTTGCTCAGCCCAATGATGAATTCATGTAATTACCGATGTATGTGCTGGAGTCCTGTTGACTTGAACGTTAAAGATCAGTGATTGCTTAAGTATTGCACTGAATCAGGACCCCCCAGGCATTTTCACATGCACAAGCTAACTTGGGAATTGATGCACCTTATTGTAGCTTTCCACCGATGGGAACGAGCAGGCCCGGGATGCTCCTGCAGCCTGGCCGTCACTGCAGGTCCCTGGCCGTGCACAGGGACAACTGGGAGCACAGCAGCCCGGTGGGGTGCTTGGCTCCCCCAGGTAGATCTGCAGACCACAGTTGGCCTGTGTGCCTTTCCGTTAGCACAGGTGGGATACGTGGAAACAAACCATGATGTTAGCCAAAGCTCGGAGTGTGTATTCAGTTAATCCAATTCTAGAAAGCCTCATTAGCCCGTATGCAGGTATGAGTTATGCAAAAGCACTTGTCCGTGCCAGGAATCTGCATCCTGGTATAGCTCTGGGTGTCTGTACCTCTGCGGAAACCCGGTGTGTAGGAGCTCGTGGTGCAGGGCCCTGTCTTTCTCAGCCAAGTTCTCATGCAAGGATATGGGTCGTTTTCTGTGTGCCTCTTGAAAATGTGCGTGTCTCCACTTGTTTGTTTTGCTGATATAAATGCAACTAATGTATTGTGATAGTGCTGTGTTCTATAGGGAAGGCTGCACTGCTGTCAAGCCCAAAGAGTCTAGGTTGGTCTTGGTGTACGTAGGCATGAAGCCTTCAGAGAATATGATTGTCCTCAGCTGGAATAACTGACAGTCCCAAGAATTGCATCTGAATTACAAAAAACCTTGGCTCTCCAGTTCATATGTTGTCATAACCCAGTAGACACATTAGATATTCCCTTGTGATCCTTTCTAACGCAGTTTGCGCTCAGAACAGCGTTAGGCCTTTGGCAAGAGGGGAGATGGTGCTGTTAGAGCAGTTCCAGGCTGGGCTTCCGCCGGAGCTCTGTGGCGTTGCTTTCCCAGGTAGATGATGGAGTGGACTTGTGCTTTCTTCATCCCTTCAGAAGCCATCCGTGCTGCTTTCTCAGTGCTTTGATATTCTGCCAGCTGAGGGAGGGAAGAGCCATTTATAAATATTTCTGGTAATACAGTAAGTACTCTCACATGTTTTGCTCACTCATTTTCCGTATCCAGAAATCTATCCGACCAGAATTGGTTCACTCTCTTTTATTAGCAGAAATAGATCCACAACAATTAAAATTGATTTAAAAAAAAAAAAAGAAAGAAAAAGGAAAAAAAAAAAGAGAAGCAGCAGCAGCAAGCACAACATCATATTGACTGACTGTGTGTATATTCACACTGGCTTCCAATCCATGGATAATTACCCCTCAGAGATTGTGTGCTATGTACAGTACGGTGATGGAATTATGCACTTTAAAGAGCTTTAGTGAGGCTCTTAGGATGCCAAATTCTTTCCCTTTTTTTTTTTTTTTCCTTCTTTTCATTGCCGTGAGTAATGATTTTTAAATATACATGACCCATCCTCCAAAACAAAGTAAGGCATGTCAGTGATGTTTCGTGACTCTGGGTCTCACTTTCCTTGAACTGACACAATAGAAGATTCACCCATGAGATGAAATCAGGGGCATGGTCAGAGGATCTCTTGGGATTGCTGGCCTTCCTTAGTGAGGGGACAGGCAAGAGGAACTCAGATGTCGCTTGTTCTGTTTGGCAGCAGGTACTGCAATGGGGATTACTGCAAGGAAAGGGGGCTTAAAGAGACCATGGGTACAAATCCATAGCAAAGCATGCTCCATTAGTTTGGCCGGTCATGGATCACCTTACTTGAACGCTAAGAACTAGTGGTGGTGTTTTCTCCGACCTCTTTGTCAGAGCCAGTTGAACTGTTTTGATTTGCAGTTTCGCACACACAAAAAAATATTGCCTATAAATTTCAGCCTAAATTGTTTTTGGCAAAGTGATAAGCAAGTAAAAAACAGGGCCTTGTCGTAGGAAGTGTCAAGCAATCTTAATTTTAGGCAGAGATACCAGCTCCTCCTAGAGGAAAAGAGCCAGTACATAAATAGCTCCCAACAGATCCTTTACCCAAGGAGACAAAAGGGTGACGTGCAGAAGTTGTAGCTAATGCCAAATTTAAGCTTTCCAATGGGAATGTGTTATATACATGAGGTTTGAGTCTGTCTCCAAGATATGACTTGATGTTCAGGCAGGAGCGTTCCTTGATACTCTGTGATATTCTGGAGGTATTAACAGCTCTCCAGATCGATTGGGGCTCTTTGGAGAACATCTGCAAAGGTACTATCATGGGAGTTGAAAAAGGAGATGCCTTTTAAAACACAGCAGTTGGGAGTGTTGTTGCAGGGCTGCTGTCCTTCTCCAGGGCAGGCGCTTCTTCTTTGACTGTGGCTCTTTTTATGGGTTTTTATCTTTTGTTGACATCTTTAATGAATGTTTAGTAACAGTGAGTGGTGCTGCATCCCGTTCCATCAGCCTGGACCAGTGGGCTGTTTTGCCAAAGGGAGGGCTCCCAAAGACAGCTAGTTGCCCAAAAAGAGCTGCTACAGTCTGTCCCAGGTAAGAGTCTATGAGGTCCCTGCAGCTGACCTGTTCAAGGATAAAGGACAGGTGCTCCCAGGAGTAGGTTTGTACACACAAGTGTACAAGCTGGCCCTGCCCTCCCATCCTGCCCTCCTCAGGGCCCAGTGCCCCAGGAGAAGCAGTGTCCTTGCTCTCCCCGCGTAACCTGGGCTGCAGAAGTTAGAACAAGGCAAACAAGGACCTTCCTTGGTGCTGCCCCACCTCAGCCCTTTAATAAAACAAAGGACACACTACTTTACAGCTAACCGAAGACAAACAAATGATGGTGGTTGAATGTGTGGTTTCCAGGGGGTAGCTGAGTTTATGGGACGTGTTCAGGAGAAGGCTGCAGGTATCTCCTGAGGGAAGTATCAGGTACTTCAGTCTATGAATCTCTTATGTCTCCATCTTCTTGACTCTTCTGGAATAATACCAAGTGGTGCTCAAAGCCCCTTGCAGCATCTTTCAGCTAGTTCGGTGATGGACATCATATGACCTCCTCAGCAGTCTGCAATGTTTCAGCTGGCAGTTCGGTCCTGCAGTCCCTCGTTCCTCTCTTGTTCTAGCAGTCAACGGGGGGGATCTGCCCAGCGCTCTTGGGTACCGTGGTGAAAATATGGTGTGTACTCTTGATGTGTAAGTGGTTGATATGAGCAAGTGTATGTGTGTGTCTGTCCCTATTCTTACTGTTTTAATCTAACTTGAGGAAACATTCCTTGTCAGATATGTAAATTTTTAGGTACCTAATTACCTGTTTTACTTGCCAGCTCCTTCTAGCCCCTTTCTTCCATGATCCCACCACCCTCTCCCCTTCTCGTTCCCTTAAATATGGGTAGATGATGAATAGCAAATCTTCTCATAGAATTTTTCAGGAATATTTACTGTAGGGCTTTGCTTTTGTTTGCTTTTCTGGTGACTTGGAGATGGCATGGTGAGAAACGAAACATGTGAGCTAAACCTGTTGGTTTGAACATTGTGTCAGAAAATATCCATAAATTGCAAGTTACTACACAGATGTATAGATTTAATGAGACTGTGTAATGCCATTTATTTATGCTAAAGAATCTGACACATACGGTACTGAAAAAAGTTAATACTCTAAGAGTTATTTTATATTTTTCCATTGCCATCTGTCACTGCCTACATAATAATGATACAGGTGAAAGCCTAGGACTGCTTTAAAAAAAAAAAATCAGAATGAATAGTCATTTAAATATCTTGCTGCTTTAATAGCTGGTGTGTTTTAAGTTGTGGGAAGAAGGCAGCAAAGTTACCTTCCCCCCAATTTTAGTGTATTAAATTTTAGGTGTAAACAGATTTAGATTCTTGAAGTGATTTCTGAAAATGGAAAATGATTATAAACTGCTCTGTCCTTTAAATTTGGAAAAGTTGAAGGACTGAATGAGATACCACCATCCTTATACCATCAGTGTCTGCTTCTTGGAATAGCCCTTTCATGTGCATCTTTAGATGTAGGTGAATTTTTGTGCTCTAAGTCCTGCCTTAATGTGCTGAGTTCAATACTGCTGAGGTCTCTGGACTGTGAGCGGGTCTCTCTAGGTCCCAGATACCCAAATTCTGGTTCCCATTGGCCATCTGAAATTAGTAAAGAAAAAAAAGAGTAAGGGAAATACACTTTTCTTTTTTAGCTGTCTCAAGTGAAAATACATATCTCAATACATATCACTGTGCTGATAGAACTTAGCATTTACAAAGACACTGGCTTTTAAAAGTTTTTCTTCAACTTTGTGCAGCCACACTGTGGTTAAGCAAAACTGCTTTCCCTTTTTTTTTTCTTTTAATCACGGTAGAGTCCAACACAGCAGTGACTGTGAAGTGCATGGTGACAAGTCCCTACGCTGATACCTTCGCAGTGATCCAAGGCTGCAAATGGTCCTGTACCTGGGGATCTGCCCATTGCTTTGCCACCTGCCTCCAAGGGTGCAGACAAGACTTTGACTCACATAAATAAATGAAACTGGATTTGTTGTTAATCTCCTTTTTACAATATAGTGACAAAGACAGAAAATATTTTTGTGGCAGGTGCTTATCCTATAATTGTCTATGGCCTGATGAGTCAGGGGAGGTGCCTCCTTTAGAGGAGGAGGACGTGGCTAGGTCAGGGTGCGCTAAGATGATTTAGAGTTTATATAATTAAAAATAAATTCATCTTTTCCTGAAAGCTGTGAATGATCTGAAGGTGTAGCTTGGTAATGAAAGCCTTTCACTTATTTAAAATAATGTCTTTACTGGTAAAAATGCCAGAAAAGTGAAGCCAGATACCTGGTCCCGACCCAGAGAAGTCATTCTATTGGCTTCAAAGAACTTTTTCAGGTGTATTTTCAAATATAGTGCAGATCTCTAATGGAAAGTTCCTTATAAATGAAATAATCATTACTGTTAAAATTACTACTCTTTGCGTACGTTGGAAAGCATTTTAGGAAGTCATGTACTTTTTAAGAAGCAGAGATGATAGTGAGTGAGCAATGAGGTTTTGGTCACTTCAAATGGATGTTATAAATCACTTTATTTTTGTTGATAAGAGATGATCCATATATAGCTATAGTTTGTCAGCATTTTCCATTACAACTTCGGGTTTTGGGTACCATACAGAGCTCTCAGCAGCCTCTCAGAAAATCCAATTAGAGGTGAATGTTGTGTCATTGCTCAGTTATTGTTACGTTTCTTCTGCTCCCTTATTAGAATTTGAACCGGTCTTAAAAAAAAAAAGGTATTCATGATTTAATGTTTTCAGAGACAAGAGCGTTTCACTACAGGACTGAGCCTGATTTGATTTTTTCCTCCCCTCTCCACTTTCCAGCGTTCATCAGAAATAACTCGACTGAAGTAAAAAGAGCTGTGGTAGGAGAGGAGACACGGTATTTAACGTGCATCTTGCAGACAGTAAGAGACGTTCGGGCAAGGGAAAGGGCTGTGAAAGACCACCCACATCACCAAACCCTGCCTCCTGCGGTTCACGGTGACTGGGAAATAAAAGTTTGCAATGAAAAGGGGCCCTGGAGAACGCCTGCTATGCACCACAGCCCCCCCAGCATCACCTGCCCGTCTGTAACAAGCCTAAAGCCATTGAAACAAAGGCGGAAAGTCTTAGTGATTACAGCGTGCGGCAGGAGAGAGCAGGGGAGCACAAGGGTGTTGCACAAAGGCAGGAAGTTTGCTGGGTGACATTTGCCCAGAAAAGCATGTTTCATGCGACAGAAAAAAGGAAGGAAAAAAGACAAATCCTACTCTCTCTCACCCCATCAAAACAGTCCAAAAAGTAGCAGAAAAATAAGCAGCTATCCAGCAATTGCCCCTAATTTGACTTTAGGGAAAAATCCCTAAGTCTGAGCCTAAGAACTGGCTCAGCTTGAGCCTCAGGAGAGGGGACAGCAGCTGGGAGCCGAGTACGGCTGAGTTCCACTCGCCTTTCGCAGGGACCAGGTTCTGACATTGCAGAAGGATGGAGGGCAAGGGGGTAAGGAAGCTCTTCCTTGTGCCTATAGGGAGGTGGCAAAAACCTTGTACTGTGTTAAGCACAACACTTGTTGCACTGTAATTGCTTTGTAAGTACAGGCAAAAAAGGAGGGGGAGGATGGGTCATCAGGAGTACTTTTCCTACCCTGGGATATGAATACGTGACGCTCGGTTGTGTAAGAACAAGTTGCATAGATGCATTTGTGGGTGAAATTTGGCCTGAGGTCCCTCTGGAGAAGAATCTTGCAACACTGAGCAATCATATATATTCAATTAGGAGTTCTTACTTGTGCCAGATGGAGGTATGCAGCAGGAGTGACTTGCGGTGAGCAAACAGTCATGCCTAAAGGCTGGGCATCTGGGGCAAATTCTCATCTAGATACTGCCGTCCTTACTTATACCAAGGTACTCCTTACTCAGTGTCTCTGCCTTCGGACTCCAGCAGGTTTCTTACTGAATGCAACTCAGAAATCGTTGAAACCATCAGAATTTGGTCCTGTGATAGAAAAGAACTTTTGGGTCTTAATGCTGCACTTGCTGGGATGCTGCGTGCCTGAATCGAAGCCCTTCCAACTGTAACTGTGGTCTTTTCAGTTTAATATTTGTATAAGCTTGTGTAGCCATTTGAGCACGAAAGCTGTTACACAGGTTTTGATGCTGCCTTCTTCATTCCTTGCATCTGGCCATGGACAACTGGGTTGGGAGAAGCCACCTGCTGCTTTAAAACCATTGCTACTGAAAGCATACAAGTGACATCCAGGGGGCTGCTCCACATCAGCTGAAGCTGGTTCTTGTGCTGGCCTGATCCAGCTGAAAATGGTTGATTTTTCTCAGAAGGTTGGTTTTCAACCACATTGTTTTACCACTCAGTTCCACGAGCACTGGTGCCAGTATAAAAGATAAAAGGAGTTAGGAGCGAGAGGATGGCAATCACGGCTTGTGTCAGCTAAAACCTGACTGAAGCTTGGCTTAGCTATGCAGCCACATCCTAATTTAAACCAAACTTGGGTGTAACAGACCTGTTAGTCTACACTTACTGCACACACCACCTCCAGAAGATATGAAATAAGTATTCTGTTGCATGTAGCGATAGTTTAAATTGACTTCAGAGGTAGCAGGCTTAAACTGAGATTCTTCAATGTGAAAACTAAAAATTTCTAAGGATGCCTAAATAAGCTGATCATGTCTCACTGAATTTCTGGCGTATTAACCACCACCATGTGGGCTAAAGAATCCTGTTTGCAGCATACAGAAAAGGACTCGGCACAAAGCTTCTCACTCTTCCCTTTCCCTCCTTTTTATTAGTCATGAAATATTTGGTTTAACTCTTACAAATGGACATAACCCTGCTGAGGTCACCATGACAACGTGGTGTCACCGTCTGAGATTCACGCTTGCTCGGTGGCCAAAAGCTAAGTCTTTGGCAGCTTGTGATAAATTCAACACGCAGCATCGGGGATGTCCATGTGTAATGTAAGAGGCCCTGCTTAGGCTTTTGTTGCTTGACTTGAGAAAGGAGTTGGGTAATTCCCCTTTCTTTGCAGGTGACGTTCACCCTCGTTTGTTCCATCCAGCTACAGCTTCGCTTCTCTCTGAGCCTCCAGAAAGCCTCAATCTACTGTGAAAGCAGACCTGGCTCCCTTGAAATACATCTTTCTAACCCCTAACTGAAACATTTTCCATTACAATGGTGTTAGGGCAGCGTTGCCTACAGGTGTCATTTAAGAGACACCTTCTTTTCTTCTGGAGATCATGGTTATCAACTCCAAAGCAGCGGAAGCGCTGCCAGTACCTTGAGCAGACCTGACTCTCTCATTGCTCTGTGTCTCACCTACACAGCTTTGGAGCAATACCTGCTTCGCACCGGCGCAGCACGAGGAGAAGGGGAGGCCTGTTCTCTTCCCAGGAACTAAATATAATTTCCAGCTAATTTGCTTCTTAATGCCAACCTGTTTGCTAAGTGTTTTATGGCTCTGAGGAGACAACAGAGCAGATTCCTTGCCTGGTTCTGCTCAGCTGGCATTCTCACCCTTGGTAGGCGTGCCTTTTTAAAAAGGGAAGATTTGTTGGTGCTCCCTTGTTTACACATTTAATAGCTCACAATTAAGCCAAAATGGACTTGAAAAGCTAATTAAGAGCTAAATTCTGCCAGCAACAAGAAACTTGGAGATTAAGTTTTCTTTTCACGAAGACCTCTTCATACTATTCCAGGAGGAAAGTATGTTTAAACATGCATTAAAGTCTCACGACACTTCTGGAGTGGTGTAAACACCCTCTTTAAGGACCGTTTTTGCTACCAGAGTGCTCTTAGATTGAATAAGAGTCAGGGTTCATTGTTTCCAGCTTTTGGCATTCCTTACCTCAAATTTTCAAAGTCCGTCAAGATGGAAGAGTTCTTCCCTCCCGGCCCTTAGTTTTCATTTTACAATAAGCTTACTGGTTTGCCATTCCAGCTCTTAAAATTAACTGTATTCCACCCGCCATTACTGAGTGCTTTTAATAATATAGAAACAGGGCACATAATAGTATAGAAACACTCCACATCTGAGTCTTGCGATGAGTAAGAGCTCAGTAGCCAGGTTCAAAATGTGCGAGAAGCTGGGTCATTTTATATTAGTCTTTAGCTGCCAATTAGCAATGTCATTAATCCACTGCCTGGGAGAAGTTCATGATTAAAATAGATGGAGTCACTGACCATTGACAAGACAATATACAGAAGGTTGTGCTGTAGCTGCCTGTCACTGCGCTGGGGTAGTTAGATATCAGTCTCATTTTCCAGAGGGAAGTAACAATTCCTTAATTTCTTTGCATTCTGAGATAAAGGAAGGCACATTTTCCAGGCTTTGAATATTGCATTGTATTGTGTTCTGGACAGGGAGTCTATAGCAGACCCTGGGAGAGCTGATGCATCACCTGCCCCCTCTTATTAGACAAGTTTGGTTAAAGAACACCTTGTGTCCACGTTCACGGCAAATGTCCTTCTCTGTGTTCGCCCACAGAGCCACCCCAAGGCCCTTCGGGGGTGGCAGATTTGAATTTTGCCTCCTCAAGGATGAATATCTGAAGCTGGGCCAAAGCTTCGTTTCCTGCTGGCGAGAGAAGAGGGATGAGGGAGGAGGCGCGGGCGGGCTTGAGGGGTCAGGTTGGCTTTTTCTTCTGTGCCAGGGGCAGCAGGAAGAGGCTGGTGGTGCATGGCCACTGCCAGGAAAGGCTAACCTCTAGCTGGAGACCACAAACCCTTGGTGACCGTGGCCAGCCTGGTTTTCCAAGGCCACAGATAAAATAAGCAATGACCTCGGACAGCAGACGGCAGAGGAGACAGAGGGGCACGGTCCAGCTGCTTGCTCCCTGTTGTGTTGGGCAGAAGGATTTATGTTCTGAGGTGGGAATTGCACTCCAGCTTGCTTGCTTAAGATAATGATGGCCAGTGCTTGAATTTATATCCAACCTGGGGGTCAAACCAGCAAGACAGGAGGTTTTTTTCCTCCTCCAATCTCACTTTTGAGGGAAACAAATTTCCATGACAGAGGATGAAATACTAGGAATATTTTTCTTAGGTGGATCATCCAACTTCTGGTTTGTAGCCACACTAATTTGTGGGTGAAGGAAATATTTTGGTACTGAAAACTTGCCAAAATGCAGCTTAACAGGGAATTGCAGTTTAATTAGCACTTATGAGACGTTAACACTAATTGTATTCAATTTGGCCGCTCAGGATAAAGTGTGATTCAGGATCAGCCAGTTGGTGCTCAGGAAAAAAAAAGGAGAAGAAAGAAACATTGCTGTGTGGTCTGGTGAATATGTGCCATTAGCTTCATGTTCATAGGTAGAAGCTTCTGTGGCTGCTTGACTTTTTTCTTGTAATTTTTTTTTTTTTTTTCCCCCTACAAGGTGTTGTGCTGGACTGGGAGAAACTGGAAGGAACTTGTATTAAGTGGAGGGAAATGGTTTGACTTCAAGCTCACGCTTTTGCAGTGAGCTGGATTACAGTTTATCCCCGCTATCTCTTTTGCTCAGATTTTTAGGAAAAGTGCCAAAAACTTTAAAAAATTTTTCCCTTTACTTACTTTTGCTTTTCTTTGCCAAGGAATGAGAAAGCCTGCCACTTTCAGCAAGCATGTGAGCAAGAAAGGCAAGGGAACCCAGAGTGGAATTGGATGTGGAGACTTGTGTACAATGCAGCGTAGCCATAAACACCCCTTGAATATTTTGCTTTTCTTTGCAGCAGAGTTCATTATGGTCTCTGAGTTTGTGGCTGTAGGTGAAAACAAAGGCAATGCCACGGAATTACGTAGTTTGAAAGGCTGGCTGAGAACAGAGGAAAAAACCTGTATGCAATTTAAGCGCCTGTTTGTATGCAGGCTACCACACGAGCCTGATACATACACCAGTACAATGTAAGGCAGTGGAGATGACCTGATTAGCAAAGCCCTCACAAAGAGCTGAGGAGATCCCTGCAGCCCTCCTTGGGGACCTGCGACTAGTCCCAGCTGAAGGAAACCTTCCCACAGTGTCAAGAGCTAGAAAAATAGCAGTGATGGTGCTCTGTAGGTGTGTGAAGGTCAGGGAAGGAAGGAGACTAAAAGTCCTGCGCAGCTGTGTAGAAGAGCTGGTGTGTTATGAAAGACGCAACGTGAATTACTTGGGCTTTGAGAACTATGTCTGCAGGAGCCGTAGAGCACTGTGTGTTGGGGGAGGCTGCAATTCGGCTGGCTCTGTTTTGTTGTGCTGTTTATCCTGTTGGATGAAAGCCATCATTCAGCTGAAAGAAACCCTAGGTTAAGATAAAGTAAGTCATCTTCCAGTTTGTAAACTCTCGCAGCCTGGCTTTCATACCTGCTGAGCAGGCAGAGGTCCACAGTCTTGAATGGGAACTCGTGGCACTCAGCACTTGCTACAGTTAAGTGTTTTATTTTTCCATGTCGGAGAAATAGTGACAAAAATGTGTATATATATAGGAAGACACGTACGATACAAGGCTTTCTAGCTCTCTTGTGAGTATGCGTAAATATACACAATTGGTATGAGGTTTGGGGTTATTTTGTGCATTGTTGTGCATGGAGAGTGTGCAGTCTTGTGGCAGCAGCTCCAGGCTTTAGGTGAGGAGCGCAGGACGCTATTTCTGGCTCTACTGTAGCTACTTGTGTGGCCAAGTGTATTAAATCCTGCTCCTGAGGACAGCAAACTGTTTATTCGGGCTTCATTCTCAGACTTGCTGAATACCCCAAAAGGCTGCTATTATTAGAAGGAACTGCCATTCATTAGCTCTGAAAGTGGGCTGTCCATAAATCACCAACACGTGCTTTCCATGGGGAGGTGGGACTAGAACATCAGCTTTCTCTCTGCCAGCCTGCGGAGCTGGCAGAGCTCTTACTCTCCCAACCCCTCCTGGTGTGTCCTCCTCATCAGGAGGCTGGTCATACCTTGGGCTCTGTGCAAGCTTCAGGTGGCTTCCCATTGCTTCTCTTGCTGCCATGGTGGGACAGGCCCTCTCATGCTTGTCATGCAAACAGCCTCCTGTTGATGTTTCTGCTTGTCTTCTTCCCATTGTTGAGGTGGTGGTGGCCTCATAGAAGAAGCTTCTAAGAAAACTATACCTTGTCCTTGATTTGCAATTACATGAAGTTTAAGGTGTCTTTTTCACAGCCAGCTTTCACCTATGTATTTCCTTGTGTGTGTGCTGTTGGTACCAGGGTTAGCACCATGGAGCAGAGAGCTGTCCCCAGGGGTGACCATGCTCTTCTACCATGCTGGGTGTAGGTGGAGGGGATGGCTGTCGCACACCTGGACACCGACTGGGGCCAGGTCACGGTCGAACTCACTGTCTCTGCCATTGTTTCTTTTTTTAAACAAAAAATGCATCTCTGTGGCAACACAAATATAATTTCCCTTCTATAAGTGAAGTGCTCGAGTATTTTGTAGTTCCAGACCATTTCGATGACAGTGCCTGTGCTGACGTTAGTCTGCCGTGATCTGATCCGGCTGTGTCCTTGCTCTGGATGTGCTCTGCTGTAATAGTGCTTTCATTCCTTAGCTTCCATTAGTGCCTTGATGAATAGTGGAAGATGTGTTTCAACAATTTTATGATTAAAAACCAACATCTTACCGCTGTTTGGTCTCTGGTGCCTTTACTCTGTTCAGTGTGCTTTGCCAGGGAGTAACAGCAGTGATTTAGAGTTGCAGCATCAACATCAGTCTCTGAACCTTGTATTTTCTTTAACCGTAAATTCTGGGGAAGGAGGAGAAAGGAGGGTGAAGGAGGACATTTTAGTAGGGTAGGTTCTTCTGACATTTCCAGGCCGGCTGTTTGAAACAGTGCTGCCTCACAGTGATCAAACACACTTTACTTCTAACTCTCTCATTGGGTTCCTGGACAGGGGCCCTTGGGCAGCTGCTCTGGAGCACACCTGGCCAGGGTTCAGACACACTGGCCAGGCCCAGGGCACACGCACTTGCACGCCAGGTCCACTGCTGTCACCAGCGCTTGTGCTGATGGCCTTAGTACAGAGGTCAAAGACTGCTTAGATATGAAGGCTGAATCACCTCCTTTTAAAACCCCTCAGCAGGATCAAGGCTTAGGGAAGCAGGCACGTGGGCTTGCCTTCTGGCTGACAGTGTGGATGGAGAGCGTGACTCTGGGACAGGCCTTTCGGCAGTTTCGACCAGCCATGGAGCGTCTGGTGATTAAAACACCTCTGCACTGGCATCCCTATGTGAAAAAACCTGATGCATTCATTTTCTTTAAAGATTTGCTGATCCCATATGCTTTTGATAATTAGAGGAGGTTTATCCTGTGACCCAAGGATCACAGAAATCGGTGGTGAGCCCATCAGTCTAACCAGGCAGATATAAAAGATCTTCAACTGCGCTTATTTCACTTGCAAATATAAATAAGCCAGCAGCGTAGATCTCACTTCAGACCTGTTTGCCTTGGCAGTGTCCCATTTACGTGAATCAGAAGATGATGGTGGAAAAGCACTGGAGGCTCATCCAGAGATTGGTCTCCTCGACATCAGGAAACCTGCCTGTGCAGGCAGGGTGATTTGGAGATTACCGACACAGCCCACAAGCCTGGCTTCTCTAGGTCCCTGCCTTTTGAACAATCCTGCCTGCAAAGGGTGCTTGTTTCCTCGGGCTGCGGTGGTGCCCTGTCTTTGGAAACCTTTTGTCTTGGTGCACTAGGCAGGAGAAGCCTGGAAGAGGCAGCTGTGTCCTTTGCTCCTTTTTCCTTTTGTTCGTTGAAAGGAAAGGAGCTCCTGTGTTTCAAGTTGAGAAGCAGAAGGTCAGTTCTTAAGCCTCCTGCATCTCTGCAGCTTTGGTAGGTCTTTGGATCACACCATGCCTTGGTTTCTAAGCTGTAAAGTAGGGATAGAAATTAGGAATTTAAAAGACCAAACAAGGCCTTGAAGAAATACACGGTTGTAACTTGTGGTGCCGTCACCACCATGAAGCCCTCCTGTTGGTTTGCGCTTCAAGGCTGTGCTTTAATATTGATCATAGTAGAGATTTATCGTTATATTAGCGATTGGGAACTTTAGAAAATACACGTTTTTAATTTTTTTAATTTTTTTTTTTTTTTTATTTCAGCAAATTCAGTAAAGCTAGAAATGCAAAGTGATGAGGAATGTGACAGGAAGTCCCTGTGTCAGGAACATGAGATCAGGGTTCATGATGAAGGAAGCAGCCTGGAAGAGCCCCTCACTGAGAGTAACGAGATGGCGGATAACAGAAAGATCCAGGAGCTATCAAGCGAGGGAGGAATCCGGCTTCCGAATGGTAAACTGAAATGTGACGTCTGTGGCATGGTTTGCATTGGGCCCAATGTGCTAATGGTACATAAGAGGAGCCACACTGGTAAGCAGCTGAAAGAAAATCTGATGACTGCCTGTGGCGTCTGATGTTGATATTACTTGACAACTCTTCTCTCTTCCCTTTTCATTCATGGGGTAGCAGGAGGCTGGGGAGGGAAAAGATGGGCTTCATTGCTTTGGTTCTCCTCCTGTTCTCTGAATTCTGGTGATGCTGTTTCTGGAAAGCACAGTGTTTCCTAGATGTTGATTTCCAGCTTTTGGTTCCTAAAACCAGCACCAAAATCTGGAAATTGTCTTTTTTACTGTTCTTGACCGGGGCAAGATGGTGAAAGCCATTCTCCGACATGGGGGGGGTGTGTGTGTGTTCGCATGTGTGTGCATGTGCAAGGCTTTTGAGTCTTTAAGGTGAGTCTTAGTTGGTCTTCCCTTGGAGGTCCTCACAGGTGGACAACACCAGGGGGATCTCACACCTCCTTTGCATGTGGCTGGGCATGATGCTGGTGGCCTGGCAAATCTGGGATTAGCAAACCCCATACGGGACACTCATTACCTAGCAATTCTGAGGCCAGGGTGGGCTTGCTGCTCATCGCATGACAGCTCCATCAGGGAAGCCTCACCTGAGCTGCTCTCATGGTGTAGTGCTCAGCTCCCCCTCACTGTCTAGATACCATTTTTGTGGCACCTTTCAATGCTTACACTCTCCTATAATTTATTTTTATTGCTATTAGTACTACTACTCTCTGGAGACCAAAACAGCTTACTAGACTTACAGATTTGAGAATTCAAGAGGCAGACAAAACCTTTGCCATATGCTGATTGAGCAGGTCATTGGGGCCTGAAAGGTGAGGCCTTGAGTTCCAAACAGGGGATTTCAGGGGAATTTTGGCTGATATGACAAACTGGGGTGCCCAAGAGGCTGGTACTCACTCATCTTTGCTGCTTCTCAGGTAGGAGTGACAGTTGCTTCCGGCAGGATAAAGGTGCCAGAAGACAGTGCACTCCGGTCTTGCAGAGGTCTACCTGGCAGAGCCTTTGATTCAAAAAAGCACTTAAGCTTGTGCTTAACTTTTATGAGATTTAAGTGCATGTAAGTCACCTACAGTGCTACAATATATGCTTAACTTAAGACATACACTTAAATCTTATTAAGGTTAAGCAGAGGTTTCTGTGTTGGAGCCTCAGTGGGTGATTGTTCCTCATTTTTTTGGACTAAATGAAAGATATTTTGGGTTTTATGTTTCTCTGCTATTATTTAACAGGGCAAGAGACTCACACTGTGAGATATCTGCTAAGATATAAAAAGAAAAGTAGGGTTTTAAGGTAGACTAAGAAAGATGTGGTGTAATCCCTCTGTAAACCTGGTGATTTGCAGTCAAGTAGCGTGCTCTTGATGGGAAAGACATCAATAGAATTTCTGTACAGAGAAATAATAAATATATATTGCGTAGTTAATGCCCCATATATAAGTTGTATTGGTAATAACTTAACATAAATGTATAATGCAAAGCCTTGCAGTATCGTTTATGATGCAGTCATGATTTCAGACAGCAGTCACGACAGAGAAAAAGCATTAGCTGGAGAACCAAAATCTTGACTGACAATTTGACATGCTCTTACTAGGAAAGGGGAAGAGAATAGAGAATGTAACAGACTGAGTTCTCTGCTTTCAACCTTCCCAAAAAGTTTTCTCTGGCACTTGCACGTACCTGAGCATATGTATTATACGTGCATCACGTTTTTGAGCTCAAGCCGCTAAATTAGACCTGCTAAGTTTAGATTTAGGTACTTTATGAAATGGTCTGCTTTTTTTTTCTTTTTTGACATACTGAGTAGCTAGTGCATCTTTTAAATACAGCCAAGCTGCCCCTTTCATGTTCAAGACAACACACAGATTCAAAGCGAACAGAACGAAATCTCATCTGCGTGCAGGCAAGACGGCTGTATGCGGGTGCATGGGTAGGAATTGCATAACTGGTGGTTTTTTTCCTTGGGGCTACTGCTGGTTCCTCATAGAACTCTGACTCCTTTCCCATCTGAGCAGAGGAGCTGTGATGTATCGCCCTATAGAGATGATTTCAAGCATATAGAAATGGCATTCCTTTTACCGTGCAGCTCCGCGCTCTGCTCTCGCTGAACCAGTTGGCAGATTTTGCAGGGGATTTTTTTTTTTCCCTCTTTGCTTTGTTTGTTTGTTTTAATACATGCTGCTACTTCACTCTCCACAAACAGAAGTTTGCTTGCGTTTCCACATCCTTGATTTTAAGGAATATTTTTAACATACTGGTATCTGTCTTTTAAAGTGCAGTATTTTAAAATACGTTGCCACTTCCTCGGCAGCCGGGCGCGATGGGCTGGCCCCAGCTCTGGAATGAGCCCTGACCAGTGGGTAGTCTGGTTTTGCAGCCCAAGGGAGAATGGTGGAGGGAAGGGAGGTTGTCCCTAGTGAGTGGAAACGGATGATACTCTTTATCAGCTAATGCAACTGGCATGTAAATCCTTACCTCTCAAAGCCAATGTATGTATGTTTTGGGAGCCGAATCCCGCCTTACTCTCCTCTTCATCTGTACACAACTAAAGCGTGGTCTGGCCAGTTGTTTGCATTGGCAACTACTGAAGTCCTTTTGCCTTCCCAAAAAACCTGTCAGCATTCTATGCAAATCACACAAAAAGCTGTGGTCCATAGTAGAGGCTGCAATTTGCATGTACGCTGGGATGAGAGTGTGGCTTTCCTTACACCAAGGGCCCAGGCTTTGCGAGAAGCTTTGCCCTAGGGCTTTGGCTGCACTACACGTGTAAAGAGACACAGTTTTCTCTGGCCGTTATCCATCTCTTCCTGAGGAGCAGTTGTCTTCCCGACCACGTTATGGTAGTTCAGTCAGACATAGGGACAAGGAAGATCATCTGTGCCATAGATGAGCTCAGTGTCCCGTCTCTCACCCTCGTGTGCTGGACCATCTGTTCCTTCTGCCTGCAGCCGCCCATTCCAGAGGGCTGGAAGGGGCAACTGTAGACCACAGACCGAGCTGAGGATTTCCCGTTCATCCTTTGGATCCACACAGACGTTGCCTCACGTGCGTGGTGCAAGCAATGCTCTGGTCCACAGCAGCTCTGCCACGGAGCCTGTGGCACTGCTAATGTGACACTGCTGAACACAAGTTTTTCTCTGAAATGCTGAAAATTCAGGTGAAGTGTTTTTGTAATCTGCATGGGCATCAGGAGAGGGCCTTTCTAGTTATTTGTCATTGCTGACAGAAAATTAATAAAACACTCTATGTGGGAATTAAGCATGATGCACTGCCCACTTAGCGAGCGAGGTAGCCCCCCCACCCCCTCCCTCCCATGCCACATCCTCGTGTCAGAAACATAGCATATGTCAGGTTTGATTTATTTTCCTCCTTTCCCATACTATCTTCTTTTGGTCCAAATTTCATATTCCACAGCACATGTCCCGAGTCGCAGCATCTTTATCAGAGTGTTTTGTTACTTCAGGGGATGACTGGTCACATAATATTGCCACTGGATACTCCGGGGGCTTGTGCTTGGGGATGTTGAGGGAAGGGAAGAGGAAGAAGATAAGGTCAATAATCCAATTTGTCTGAGGTGATGAAAAGGAACTCCAGTGATTTCTCACCTCTTTAGGCTTTCTGCTAGTAGGCTTGAATTAAAATTTCCTTGCTCCTCATTTTTGGTGACGCAGAAACTGTTTGCTGGCACAGCCGTGCCGCTGCCTCTCTGATCTGTGAGGTCGATGTGTTGTTCTCCCTTGCGCTGTGAATTGTGATTTTTAAAAAAATTTTATTTATTTTTTTTCTCCACCATAATGTCCAGTCCTTTAGTCCACTGCTGGATTTTAAAACACTGTTTCTGAGAGAGGGTTGGGATCATCCTCATTGTTTTAAGAACACCCTGAGGTTAGATGCTTTCTCTTGGTGCAGGCAGCAGGACAGTGGCAGAGCAAAGCTGGATCCCCAGGTACAGAGCATGATGCAGCGGTGATAGCAGTCTTGTCCCACGCTCTCTTTGGGATGCTGATAGGTTACTTTTAAGCTTTTTTGGGGTGCGAACTGCAGGAGGGTCTCAGATCTTTGCTTCCATTCCACGTGCGTTTTAGTACCATAAAGTCAGTGAAATGAGATACATTGTATGCCCATGAGAAAATCCTCAAGTTCTGCTGTAGCATTCATAGCGTTATAATTGAACATATGCAGCGCTGGAACTCTGAATGCTGTTTAATTGTTTGTTTTTCCATGCACAGTTCAAGTTTTTGGGATGCAATTAATAAATGAGGAAAAACCCAATCATGCTGTTCAGTAGAAAAGACTTTTATGCCTAAAGCAGCTAACGAGGAACAAATTTAAACAAATGAGCATATTAACACTTTACAATTAACTCGGTTGGACTGCCTGTCTTATTCTGCTGGTAGAAAGGTTTTATTTGGCTTAATCTGTAATTTGTAACCTAGTGCAGGCTCCTACCTCTTGCAGTATGAATCAATTTGGCACTGAATCAAAAACTGTAGGGCCGAATTTCTAGAAGCCATGTTTTCTACTTAGCCTCCTAAATCTGACTTCTCTGAAAGTCTCATTTTCTACTTAAGCATAAGGAAGGGGAGCTTAGATTTTTGAAATCACTTTCTGCATAAGGATGTGTATTGGTCGCAGTACTTGGTAGCTATACTCTCTGATAATTTTGCCAGTTCACTAAAGGATTTTTCTCCCTTAAGAATATGGTCATAAATTTGTGTACAGAGGACACTTGGAAATCACGCAGGATTTCCCAGGAATTTTTCATGAGAGATTTGTCACTACTGTTTTATAATAAATTGCACTGTTTGGAAGTAGGTTTTTCTCAACAAAAAAACCCGCTAGTAAAATCACTGATTTCCAGTGATGTGCAGCCCATTAAGTGAATCTGCTAGAGCAGGAAGTAGGTATGCAGAGTAGATAGTCCCCAGAATAACAAATACAGAAATGGAGCAAAGCCTGCTGCTTAGCATCTCGCTTGGGTGAAGGCAGGTTGCAGCTTGCTGCCTGTCACTACATCGATAGCACAGCTGATATTTCAGTTGTGCTCCAGGGACAGAGCAGAATCAGAGCAGTTGGAGCATCTTTCATTTTAACTGGATATTAAGAAAAAGCCTGCTACAGAAGGGTGAAAATCAGTACTACTAGTATGAGCAGATACTTTGAGGGTGGCATGGGCACAGTAATTTTGCATTAAGAGGTTAAAAAAGAACAAATTCCTGTTTGAGAAGTACCTAGAGCCCTCCTTTGCATATCAAAGGTGTATGCGAAAGAAAAAAGGCTGAGAACTTAGATATACATTTAGTCAGGACAGATGTTAAATGTAGTCCCACTGCACCCGGTTCTTACATGTAGTAAGACTCTCCTGGCTTTTCTTGTTACTGTGAAGAGATTTAAAACCAGTGGGTTTTTTTAAAGAAAGGTAATAAAGCATTCACAGGAACGGACTTGAGCACTTCTGTAGAAATAATCAGGCATCACTGTGAAAAAACTAGAGCATCATTTTGAGAGTTGCTCTGTTTGATTTCAAAGGGGCAAAAGTTACCAGCCAAGGGTTATGAAAATCTAAGTCTCCTTAGTTGTGAGGTCTGCAGGCTTTTTGTCCTCGCTCAAATTTCTCTTTTGATACAGAAAATATCGATGTATTTTGCACCGGTATGAGATTCGAAGAAGGATAACTCATACTGAAACTTCTGTGCAGCACTTGCGTGCTGAGGCGGTAAAGGAGAGTTATTGTGCAGGGAAGCTTCCAATGAAGCAGAAAAAGGAGCTGGTTTGCTTTTTGAAATAACATTTGACATGAAAACACGGTAAAATTTGAAAAGCTATTAGTAGGAAGTTAAATCAGTTCACTCGCCTGGTTTCAGGTTGTATCAACGAGACAGCACTCGTAGCTTGTGCTGTGAAGTTTCCAGCCAGCTACTATATATTAAAGATACTTAGGAAAGGACCGTGTCTTGCTAATAACCCTGACTCCATTGGTCCACCTCACCTTTCATCTCAGTGGTTGTTTACACAACAGTGAGTTAACTTGTGTACTTTAGTTACTGGTGTAGCTAAAAAGCAGTAATATTTCATAAATCTTTTTACTGGAGGAGACATATCTGTAATGGATGCCTGTTAAACAATGAACCATGAAGTTACAGCACTATTTTACTGTAATTTAGAGGTGAACAGCTGAAATTGTACCTTTTAATTAATACTTTATTTACCTGCAAAATGATTAAAATCCTATGGGTTTATTGATTTATTAAGTATCAGGACTGTTCCCTGGCACAAGGTCCTCTTACTAAGCCTTTGGGAAAGGTAATATCTTGCAGCTCTGGCTTACCTTGCCTTGTCCATTCCTCAAGTAACTTTAGATAATTCAATTCCCTGCGCTGGAGAACAAGGCTTTTTAGGCATTCCTGAATTTGTCTGGCTTTAGATCTTCAATCTGGAGTTTAAAAGAAACATCTTTCTTTGTTTGGTTAGCTGTTCCTTCCCCCTCTCTCCACTCAGAAGGTTTTTTTATCACTTAAGTTCGAGGTTTTTCTGCCCTGGTTTAGCTCTAAAATAGAGAAAAGGTTTAATACTTAGATGAAAAATATTTTGCAGTTACATTGCAGTCACATAAGCAAAAAGCTTGCTTAGTCACTTTTCAGTACATCATCTTCTTACAAGGAGGTGAAAAATGCACCATGCTTATAATTGTCATTACCCTCTTGTAGTTGTGTGTGCACCTATTTAATAGGTGTACAGTTTTTCGTATGTCTGTGCTGTCATCACCCCCCAAAATAGGAAAACGTTTAAAACCCAGTCAGGGACTCTCATGTAGGAAAGACGTGTTTTAAAACTTCTTGTGAGTGGATGTTTAGTTTGAAATGTGATAAATTTCAGCCTATGGATAAAAATTTCTCATTTTCACGGGAGAGTAAGGGAAGTGAATGAGGACGTCAAGGTTGTTATGTTGTTATTAGGAAATAATAATACCGGAGAACTGCTTACAAACCTCCTGGGAAAAGGCAGCGGGAGAAATAATTGGAAAACAGTCTTCTCAAGGCACTGAAGTGATAATGAAGGCTGGTTTGCCAAGTATCTGGAGTGGGCATTGGACAGCACAGTTCTTGGAAAACCAGCAAAATCTTCTTATTATGCAGCCTTTACATTTTTCGTGCACCCTTCTATTGGATAATGGTCTCTCAGATTAGCTGTGCTAAATGCAGAAGCTGCTAATCAATAGCATGAAGGTGTGACTAATGTTAACAGTCATCCTGCAAGCCTGCAGCTTAAGGAGCAGGAATCAAATGATGGGACAAAAGCACAACAAACAGATCAAAGCAGCTATTTACCCAGAATTAAGCCAGTAGGAAAAATGAATTCATGCTGGCTTTAAATAGATACAAAGGTTATTTAAGGTAAAATGTGCCATTGTAGCAGATTCTGTCTGTTGCAGGAGAGGAGCAGGCTATCGGTGACTTTGTTGTGAGCGTTTTCGTGGCATCTTTGCCACCCAGCTGTGGTGCAGTGACTATTTGAATTCCTAGCCAGAAGCTTTTGGCACCTCTTCAGCTGCCAGTTTATCGAGGAATGATACCCACTCGTATGCAGCCTCCAAAATATTGAAGATAAGTGGGTGATGTAGCAGGTAAAACGCATTAAATGCATAGTTTTAAATACAGCCAGGACTAAAAGGAAAGACTTTTGACTTGGTAAGAAACTCGCTAGCTTCTTTAATGTTGTCATCCTGAAACTGAAGCGATCATTCCTGAATGCTGAGAAACGTGTCAAAGGAAGGGGTTTTGCCTGTTTTCTCAGACAGCGAAAGCAAAACAGAAAAGAGAAAAAACCCATATATTTTTCTACTGCAGCCTCTTTACATACCTCTGCTATGGACGTTTTGAAATGATAGCAAAGAAGATAATGGCTAATCAGATCCTTTAAGTGTAGTGTGGGAGTTTGAAAGGGAAACCACAAACTCTTTATCAATTCCAATGAGCTCGTGTTCAGTGTATTTGAAGAGGAGCTTTATGCCCTGATTTTATTTATTTTTTTTTTAATCATTACTCCATAAGGGTCTTGGCAAGTTATAGAAACCTTAGTATCTTTTTTGGCATATCTGCAGTGGTTTCAGTTGTAACTTCCAGCTCGCTCAGGTGAAGTGAAGTTGCAGAGGTATGGCGTATACATGGCACGCCTGCCTTCTGCTGCCCTCCTGGCAGGACCATAATGCTGACAGCGATTTAAACCACCGAAGCAGGAATTGCTTGTGGACATCTCTAAGAGCTCTCTTCCTCCCTCTCTTTCCATTTGAATCTACAGACTTATTTTGGACTTTACGCTAGGCACATGAACGACTTTGGTACAAATACAACATTCATTTTGTCCAGCAAGAGAGTAATCATTTTTAAAGCAATTGAAAAAGGTTTTGGAGAGATGTGTCGGATCACAGAACGTGTTTGTTTTTCACAAGATCTGTGCTTCAGGTCAGCAAATTCAACCTCAGAAAGTCCCACCAGGATTTCACCAAGGCTCCATAATAGGTGATGCACTGAAAAAAAAAAGAATGAGGCTGCTTACACTTGAATTCTGATGTTCAAGACCTTGTTGAGCTGGGGCCCTGCTTGGTGAAAACATTTGAGCATCTAAAGCCCAGCTGCAGTGATGTGCTTAGGCAAGTGGCCAGCACAAGTACATGCTTGTGCCCTATTGATTTGCACAGCGGGGCATAAGCAAATGATTAGGGCTGCCCAAATACGCTGCAACAGACTTGGTGTCACCAACGAATGTTGACACAGAGTATGCTTTTGATAATATTTCACAAAAGGTGTGAGCTTGTTAGGGTTTTTCCTCTAAATAATAATAATTTTTTTTTAAAGGATGTTTGTTTTTATGGACCCAATCCCCTCTGTCCAGAGTAAATGTGAAGGATTAACATCAAAATAAGTTTTGGATGTTTGTGTGTGAATGCATGGGGTGAAAGGAGAGGGTAAGGTATAGAGTTTCTGTTAATTTTGTTTTGTTTATTTACTCAAGTCTTTTCAATGAGTTGTACTTCGAGTATAAATTTGCTTATTTCACAGTTTAATGGTGTAAGATTTTTCCTAGTGTTTGCTACTGCCAAAGCTTGCGGGCCTGATCCTCACTTGCATCGATTTTCTTCATACCACTCTAGTAATGCAAAGCACCCTTTAAAAAGGGATTTCAATTAAAGTGTAATGTAAGCAAAAGATTTGGTTTGAGGCAAAGACCTAAACATCTCTCCAAGTCCAATTGTTGTGACCAGTCCTAAATACTCATACGGGTTGGACCTGTACTAAAAATAAGTGCAAAACCATAGAGATACATACTACAGAACCACAGTTACGGAGCTAAATTTGGAGCAGAGCTCATCTTTTATGAAGGATAAAACCTCTGAGGTGGAGAACTTTAAGAAAATCAGGCTGCATTTTAATCATCTCAAGATAAAAGCATCTAATCACTATTGGAGGCTTTGCCCGTTGCGCAGAAGAAACTGCCTCTGACTTTAGCAAGAGACATGTAATGGTGGGGACCATGCCGATGCAAGACAGCACATGGGCTCCATGCATCTTCTGATGTTTTTTGACAGCTCTCTCCCTTCCATTTCCCATCCAGGTGAACGCCCCTTCCACTGTAACCAATGTGGAGCTTCTTTTACCCAGAAGGGGAACCTGCTGAGGCACATCAAGTTGCACTCTGGGGAGAAACCGTTCAAATGTCCCTTCTGCAGCTATGCCTGCCGACGGAGGGACGCCCTCACAGGACACCTCAGGACGCACTCTGGTGAGCCCACCTCGTTTGCTCTTCCCTCTTGGTTTTACCTGTGACATTACTGTCCAAGTGAAGCAGGTTGTGAAAATAACTGTGTGTTCCTGGCAGCTCTGGGTTTGTACCATCCTCTTCAGAGAGTGTAGCTCTGAACTTTGGGAAAGTCAATGTAAATTGGAAAAGTTGTGGTTCATCAACACCTCTCCTTTTGTGTAACCGAGCCCCTCTGCTGATGCTGTCGTCTTTCCCTTTGAATGTCTCCTTGGGTGTATCCAGGCTTTGCTGGCAGATTGTTTTGACACTCTCAGCCCCAAGTGGCTGTGAAATTCCAAAGATTGTGAAGAATAACTGTGTGCTCTTGGAAGCCTGCTTTGCAGTTCAGAACCATTTCTTCATCTAATAAATGCCATATGCTGGTGGAGCTCATACTTGTTCATTTTTCAAAAACCTCCTAATTGCATTTTTGATTCGGTTACATCCTGCTGTAAAGTGCTGACTGATGGCAGCCACAGCCCTCGCCCTAGAGCAGAAGGTGGTGGAGAGAGATTGGGTTTGTCTTGCCTTGCTACTTGCTGGGGTCATATGTCTATCAAGTAGACTCAATGTAGTTTCTTGATGTGTTCTAAAGAAAAACCCATCGCGTAACTGCATGCTAGTAGTCACACTGGTAGCCCTGATGATCAAGATTAGATGTGTTTCTACTCTCTGTACACTACACCGAGGGGTCGCATTCTGCCCACATACTCATTCGTGTACGACTCTTGAGTAAGATCTTAACTTGCTACTTTTTTTTTATCTCCTGGGATGTTCAACTCTTATGTCCAGGCCATTTATAGGAGACAGTGTTTTTTATTGTTGAATGAGCAGAGATAATTGGACTGGTTACAAGTGACAGGATTACAGACGAACTTTTCTGAGGTGTTAGCAAATGTGTGACTACTGAAACACAGTGGTTGAAATGCAGCCGCAGACAGAAATTCTGCATGTGAAAATGTAATCATGGAGCTTCCTGACTCTTTATACGTATTTCTTCCATGAGGTCGGCCTCACTTCAGTAGAGATTTCTGTTCTATGGGCCTTAGGTTGGTCTTAGGATACCGAGTTGCCTGACCTTTCCAAGAGTCAGGAAGGATAATTTAGTAAGCTTCTCCAGGTAGACTTTGGAGTAGGCAGGAGGTCGTATTGATGCAAATGTACTGCCGACAGAAAGCGGGAGCTTCCAAGGGAGTGCAAGTATGGGACTAGGCTGAGATAATTGCTTGAGAGTTGTAAGCTGAGAGGATTTGATCTGAAAGTCAGAAGGGAGCGATGTCTGTGGAACTGTGAGGTGCGATTTTCACACATCTGACCATAACCATAGTTTCAACTTGAAATTTAGTAAAAAAGAAAACACGATAAAAATATTCACAATTAAAGTAAAAAAGAGAGTTGTAACATTAAATAGCCCACATTACAAAACATGAACATTGTGGCTGAAGATTGTTTTCGTAATATGAATGTAGATTTTTTTTGTTACCTAGATACAGCCATTGATAAAGATTGTTTGCTCTTCCGGTGTGAAAAGTACATGGCTGATGCTTCTGGTTTTTGCATGAGGATGAAAGGTAAAGGTGTGGGATTTTCAGAAGGCATCTAAGGCTGCTTAAGCACAGGAGTTCCCCTGGAGCTCTGTCTCTAACTGATTTAGCTCTGTTCAGTTGGTAATTCTGTCTTTCGTTTTGAGTAGAGAAAGTGTCACTCCTCCAAGCAGTCAGCTACAACAGTTTTCAGCAGAGGGTCAGCAAGCACAGGCACGAGCTCCCACAATTGTCTCCAAGACAATTCTTAGAGTAGCACTCACAGATGAAGAAGTTAAAAAGCTGGGATGTTACCCTAAAACCTGGCACACACCTACACGAAGGTGAAATGCCGATCTGAACGTGAGCGTTCCAGTGTCCTTCTGTCCCTGTCATACACGCAAGCTTATTTGGTTTATGCAGACACATGCAAAGCTGGTTCATGAAGAAGATGGGTAGATGTTCCCTAGAGATTTTAAACAGGTTCGTATCGGTGTTCTATAAAAGCATTTTCTGCTATAATAAAGCACACATTAAAGTCCGTAAGTAGACCTTGAAGGTATAGCAAACGTAGTAAAGTTCATCAAAGGTCCTCTCCAACCTAAATTATTTGATGAATGTTTACATCTGCTGCTATTTCTGACATGAAAAGAGGGTATCAGGTAAAATTTAAAAAGAAGAGATCTAAAACTATTTTGAAATAGGAGACTTCAATCCAGTTTCAATCTGGTACACTTAGTGTCTATATTGAGATGAGTCTGGCTATGTTTTTATATAAGAGGAAAGCTCTTCAGATCAGATCCTCAGCTGATACAGGGTGGAATTACATCCCCTAAGCAAGGAAACTTTCTGCTCTTTTGCACCAGCTGAGAATCTGGTACATGATTTCATAAATGCAAGACCAATTTCCTTCTTTATGTTGTATGTCCTTTTCCTCCTTAAATAAGTGTACTATTAATCAAACAAAACCCACTCTTTTTTCTACCCAAGAAGGTTTTAAACTACTCTCTTTTTTTTTTAATGGAAGGCAGAGTATGTAAGAAAGGAATCGAATATTTTCCTTTTTCTCCCAGCCAGTTTGATCTGTGAATTTGAAAGCACTTTGTTTGTGTCACCACTTAGTCAGCTCCACCCTCTCACTACTGCTAGTTAGTCAATTTTTCCTGTACTTGGTGCAAGGTCTTCATACAGTAAGATAGGAAAGGTGAAAAAAATAAGGAAACGTAATTGCAAGAAGAAATTAGCAGAAGCATCTCAGAGATATTTGAAATAGCTGAAGCTGCTATTAACTTACAAAAATAATTTATGACAGCTTTTTTTTGTTGTTTGGATGGATTCTTTTTTTTTGTTCATGCTTTTAAATATTATTTCCTATTTATTTGAAACTGTTTCAAAGCATCCCAATCCACATTTTGCCTCCTCTTCTTCTGCAGAATAATATCTTGCTATAAAAGTGTTCCCAGGATGAGTGGTTAACAAAATATTATCTGTAATGCTGCTGCTATTTCACCCTAAATAATTAAGGACTTATCTTGCAGTGATTTAGTCCTGCAATTATTTACCTTTTACTGACATATGGAGTTCTGATGAACTTTGTGTCTATATTTTCCTCCCACATGCAGCTTCTTTGATTTTGGGAATATAATGATGCCTTCAGGACATCAGTAGGATAACGCCTGGGGAGAGATTCATGCACAGAATTACACTGAGAGTGGGCATGAGCATCAAGGTACTTATAGGACTTTTCAGATATTGTTTTCAGGATTAACTCCATAGTTCCACAACATGGATAATACATGAGAGGTGTCTGAATGGGCTTCCAAAATGTCAGTGTTAAGGACAGGCTGCAGAGGGCTGGGGCAAAAGCTGGTAGCCCCCTCCTGCAGGAAGCACTTGACAAACCAGCAGGGATTGGCTTCACCTTGCCTAGCTTTTGATGGTTTTAAAGATGAAAACATCCAGGCAAAGCCGATCTCCCGATGGCAGTACCTTCTATCTCACCCTGAGATGTGTCCATTTTCTCCGTCATCTCTAGAACTGCACAAGGAGACAAAGGCAGATACAAAGCAGATGAGTTTGTAGGCAATTAATAAACAAAACCCAGAAGTTTTCAGGAAGACAGTTGACGTGTCAGATCAGTCTGATGGTTAAAGCACCTAGATGTTGGCCTCTATGCTTTGAAAGAGATGACGTACAATCTGATGTTGTTTTACCTGGAAAAGCCAGGCACATAAAATTATCCATAATGTTTCGACATGAATTTCTCTTGTGTCTAAGATGGAGCCAAGTCAGCCCTCCCCTCATAATGCTATTGTAAATGTAAATGCTTGGATAATTCCTGAAAAAGTCAAGGCTGCAATGATGAGCAATCTGAAAGAGCCCCCAGAAAACAGTGCATCCGTTTCCAGAGCAGGACTTGGGCAGTAAGCTGTAAATGAGGGCTAGGATCACTCACTAAGGGGAAAACAAAACACAGAATGGGTTTTTATTCACTGAGAACCATCCGTCCATCCTTTGCACTAAGCAAAGCTGGTCGTGTGGGCAAATTATTTTGTAGTTTTTGTGATTAAAAGGCTGTCTCGTCATGCATACACACAAAATGGCCACACAAAGCCTTCTCAGGCAACCTTAATTCTGGAATTTCCTGGTTTTTCTCTTCATCTCAGCAACTTCAATCACGCTCCCTTACTGTGGGAGTAAGTGTTATTCATATATGAAAGCAGTTTTATTGTTTATTTCTCCCTAAAAAATGGGTAGTCAGATAATTATTCTTCCCTGTCGCAGAAGCTTTTCCTCACAATAGATTTAAAATTTGCTTCCAATGCCTTTTTTTCCCTTTTCTACTTTTAAAAAATATTTGCTTTTTCCTCCCCCTCTTCTGCCTGCATCGCTGCCGCACGTTGTTTGTTATTGCCCAGCTCTTCAATAGCACTGAACTCATGGTATCATTTCATTTGCAAAAGAAAAGCAGCGAAGCATTTGTTTTGAAAAAAAAGGCTTAGGCAAAAACTCCCCAAAGCACCATCTTAGCAAACGATGTACAGCGTGCAAGATAAAAGGCATGTATAATTAAAAAGGTAAATGCCCTGTTTGTGGAAAGCTAGTTCAGTGACTCTGTTTCTTGGTTTGCAAGCCTCTCTTTCTCATCCATTCTTCTCTGTAAGGACTTTCTTCTCAGCTCCTCCCGTGCGGTAGTGAGCCAGTCAAGATGTCTTACACACCTGCAATGGCACGGCTGTTGTCAGAAGAACTGACAAGTGATATCTCTGTGTAACTGCTCAGAGGCAGGGGGAACCTGCTTCCTAATTCTGATGACGTGCCTGACCCAGTGGATGGTTGGGAGAGTCATCCCACCTGTGAACGTCTCAGTCCAGCAGAAAAATGGGGTGAACAAGCACAGTGCTGAAAGACAGAATGCTCTGCCTGTCCAAAGCTAGTCCGAATTACTGAAACAGTGGCAAGGATGGTTATTAAGGATAATGAAGAGTCAATGTTTTAAATGGCTTTTTTTCCATCTTGAAGAGACTTTCACCGCTATTAACATCTTTACTCTCATAAGGCCCAGTATTGACTCTGTTAACTATGTTTTTGAGGATGGGAACATCATAATTAGAAGGACCTTGGGACCTGGAATTCTCATTGCAGTCTGAGCTGGTCTGACTCAAACACATTGTGAATGGGGAAAAAAAAAATTAAATATGAACAAGTAGGGCGCTCTCTGTGAAAAATGAAGCAAGTGTGTGAAGAGGCAAGGGGATATTTTGCATACAAATCCCAGTTCTGCAAAATAGGCTAGCAAACAGCATCTTCCCTCAGTTGTGATGAGCCAGTGGGCATTTATTCTGTTGATCTGATACTCAGAGCTCTATTTAATCAGGCAGAGCTGCTGCTCTTCTCAGGTTTTCTGACACTGTTTAAGTTAAACTCGGTGGAATTAACCTCACCACAAAATCATTTTGTGTTTTTCTTATCAGACTCCAGGTTCCGTACTGTTAGTAGCATGTACACAATACTGCAGTACCTCTGCTTTCTCATCGATGCTTCCAATACCTGGAGGCCTTCCCTCTGTATTGTAGAGTCACTAAAATCTCTGGTAATCTGCCTTCCATATCGGTTGTATGAGCATTTTTGGAAGGTAAGATCAAAATGTGTACAAGGGTAGGAGTTTGCTATGCCAGGTCTTTCATCTCCTAGGCATCCTTTTTTAAAGCTTAGTCTTCTGTTGAGCCAACTTGTATCTCATGCTTTGCTAAAGCCACATGTGAACCTAATCCTTGAAGCGGTGGGGTCCTCTTCACCTCCAGAGAACTACTGTGACAAGTATTAGTATCAGCTAGATGAAAAGATATCTTCTGCATGCTCAGAATTATCTCAGTGTACCAGCTTGGTCATGCTAAGCCTTTTCTATAGAGTGTAATTATCACTGAGTAACCACCTTTGATTTAAAGACACTGTATGATCATGATCTTTCCAGCAAAAGTACATTCGGGCTTTGTTTTCTGGGGAAGTTGTGAAAAAAATATGGTTCCACCCAGAGCAAGAAGTGTTCACTTTTTGCTTGTTGGACTTCAAATAGTCTTGAAATTCCATGAAGATTCCCTCCTATCTGCGGTAGTTATGGATCAATCTTTGACTGTTCAACCCAGGAGATCTGTTTCTGACACAAGACAGAGAAACAGAAGCGGTCTTGGTAAGCAGAGGTAGATGGGCTGATAAGATAGATTCATGGGCTCATGAATCTATCTTATGCCTTGGTATCAATTTTTTAAAAAAACTTTTTTCCTTTTATTTTTTTGTTTTTTGCCCTCTCTCTGAGGCATGTGATTGAGGTCACAGGGGAACAGACACTGTGCGGCTCCCTGCTTCTCGTGGTGCCCCCAGCGTAAGCAGGAGATGGCCTGTTCCTTTAGTGCTTGAGGGCTGCCTGAAAATTGGCTAAATAGAGAAAGGCTCACCCACTCTGCCAGCGATGAGAAACTGCAACACCAGGGGAGTATCCTTGTTCTAAAAATCAGTTCACAGCAAGATTAGGAGGTGCTAAGATTTATCATGGTATCTGTGAGATAAGTCTTGTGCCTCCTGCTATATCTCTCAGTGGAACATGGCCTTGCTATGTCTCTGCCACCTGCAGGTCTACCAGCAAGTCCTCCACTCTTCAGCAGAAAGAAGGGGGAGAGCACGTCTGGAAGGAGGTTACATTGTCTTCGCCTTTCCCTGATCATCTGAACTTCTCTTTAATGAGACAGGGTGGCAGAATTGTGTGGTTGTTGTCAGATTAAGTCTCTGGACCCTGGGCAAGGAAGTTTTGTGTTTAGGCAGGATGTCCAGCACCCCAGAATGGGGAAGAGAACTAATGCCCCAATACTGCAGCTTCACCCAGAGGAAAAGTTTCCCCAGGGCAGGTCTCAGTTCTGCAGTGCAACAAGGTGCTCACAGGAGGAGATGAGGTGTCCTTTGCGCCTTTCTTCAGACCTCCTGAACCTGCTGTCAGCTCATCCAGAAGGTCAGATAGCACCACAGTACGTAGGGTAGCAAGGTCCTTTTTTGGACAGCATCATCCTGGGTTGAGCAGTCAAAGACTGATCCATAACTACCGCAGATAAGAGGGAATCTTTATGAAATTTCAAGACATTTTAAAGTCCAACAAGGAAAAAATGAACACTCCTTGCTTTGGGTGGGACAATATTTTTTCACAGCTTTCCCAGAAAACAAAGCATAAATGTACTTTTGCTGGAAAGATCATGGTCCTACAGCATCTTTAAATCAAATCAAAGGTGGTTTCTCAGTGATATTTTTCTGTTTGGAAAGAAAACAGACACTTCTCCGCTGCTGGGTAATGCCAATTCTTACACCAGCCACCCTGTTCTGGAGCAGCAAACGAGACAGTGACTTTCTTTTTCCTCTGGGCTTTTATTCTGCCACAGAGCTACATGTGGGATTTCACTGGCATCAAAAAAGCAGATGAATGTGATAAGACTTCTGTATATAGAGCAGCAGTCCTAAACAGCATGCCTCACCTGTTTTTTAAACATCCAGACTCTTTCTATCGCCTCCCTGGGGAGACAATTCCACTTGTCGTCTGCTTTTTATAGCTGTGACTCTCATCCTGATATTTAACCTAAACTATCCTTTCTTTTGCTGAAGATTATTGCTCTTCCTAATGTTACCTTCTGTGACTGTGAGTAATTCCTGTGCTCAGTTTACATTCTGATAGGCTGTAGTCATGTGTCTGGCATTGATTCTGTTCTAGTCTGTCTTTATCTTCCAATCCTCTCGTCTCTTTTTTTTATTACTAATTTGCAATTGTTTTGCTACTCTTATTCACTCATTTATGAGAGGCCTAAACTGCAAAGTCATTTTACGCTTTGGAAACCGGGGCCAGGACCGATGCAGAACCACTTCGGCCTGATCTCTGCCTCAGTCACCTGTCAGTGCAATGGAAATAAAGAGCCCATCTCAACCTTGTCATGATGGTGAGAGGGCACCGTGCACAAATGATTGCAAAGCGCACGCATATCATTGCAGCGAAGGTCGTGTAAGTACGTGGCCAAGTATTCCCGTGCTGCCGGTGCCCTGCTGCATAGCATTGCATATTATCTCCTTAGTTTTACTTTGCCTTTGTGCAGTAGTGAAATGAGATAATTACAAAGTGGAAGGAATAATAACTTGGTATTGTTACCATAACCACTGAGGTATTATACCCTGATAGCGGCGTGATTATCTTAGACACAATAGTAAGGTGATTATTAATAATGCTAAAGGACTTACTACTTAGCCTGCAATTTTTGCGTCTTGTTTCTTTTATGAACTGTATCTATTTCATCAGCCCAAAGCCTGTGTGAAGTGGGTATGTGTTGTTGCCTCGTTGTTATCCGTTTTTCAGTGACGGGAAAATGAAATAAGGAAAAACCCTGTGAGACTCAATTTGCAAATTGAGGTGCGGAAGCACGGAGGTAGCCTCATGTGAATTGCGTGTCTTTCTGCACCAGGACTACTACGGACAGGCTGGCAGGTGAGGGTCTAGTAGCTTAGATATTTACAGATGTGTAATCCTTTGCTCCTTTAAGGTCAAGCTATAGAGAGGCCTCTTTGGGGCTTGTTTTCCTTGTCGCCAAGGATTGTTGCACAAATCCAGTGTTTTTATGCTCAAGTTGGCATATGTACATACAAACGCAGAATTTAGGGTGCAGCTGTAAGCACAGGTGTTGCACGGCCAGGCTCCCGACCATCTTTGGGAGCTGAGTGTCTCGTTGCATTAGAATAAGCTTGAGGGATGTGATGCAGTGCATCAGGAGTCCTCCTGCTCCAGAGGCAGCCTTCTGAGGTAGCTGCGGTGGGGTTTGCAGAACAGAGACCCAAGAGGTGACTGAGAGCTTTCTCTTGTGCTTGAGATGAGAACGTGGTTTTGACTTGACGAAGCCACATCTTGGCAAAACCAAGACCACTTCTTGCACGTACTCTGAGCAGCAAAATACTTATAGCAGCTCTAAGGAGGAAAAAAAGTATTTATTCCCCCAAGGAAATTATTTCCAAGGGTGAAAGGCTGTTGTACATTGCCCCTGAGGAAAGCCTGAGATACAGCGTTTGGAGCTGGCCCTGTCAGTTCTTGAAGGAGTTTGTGAAACCTTTCAGCTTGAGAGAGTTTGAGCTTGGAATCAAACAGTGGTTTGGGGCCATCTTTCACTTCTATCTCGGAGCTGGTTTATGGGGCAGTGTGAAATGGAGAACCGCCACTGACATTTTTGATAATGTATGTGTGCCTTGAGGTGTAAGAGAGGTATTTTTGCCATCTGGAAAGGAAGCCAAGAGAAACTGAAGAGGAAAAAAATAACCCAGTTAACACCACACCGTAGCTGAGCTGCAGAAAGCTGCTGCTGATCTGTTCTCCTGAGCGCTCAGCAACCTGTAATTATGAATTGGCTTACAGGTACGATATTGATGGATATCACTCAGGAAGGAAAATGAGAATGTCTGGATTTTTTTTTTTTTTTTTTTTTTCCGTGAACCTGTACTGAACTCTGTGTGACTCTCCTCCTATTTATAACCCTGTGTGAAGTTCAAGGAAACTTGTCCTGGAGGTTTCCCATGAGAGGGAACTGTGTTTTTACCTGACTAAAGCTCTCTGGATATTTTCCCATTTTTTTATTTGATCTGAGTGTGAACTTTCTCCACCCTCTGCCCCTCCTTCCTTTCTGGAGTGGTTAGAGAGGTTGATTACAGCCAGGATTACACAAGAGATGCCAGTTGCATACATGTTTTGCATAACTGTGCCATGTTGATTTCAGACAGGGTGCCCCAAGTTCCCTCTGTGCCTTGCAACAGAGAGACAAGATCTCTATCTTCATTCCTGAAGCTGGAGAAATGCTGTTGAGGCCCGGCCTATTGAAGCTTTGACAAAGAGCACCTGGCTGGGACGCTCCCCAACCACACAGTTATCTGTGCGCTGCAAAGCACTCGCTGTCAGAAAAACCTCTGCTTAAAGGTTGTTCGTTCTTGTTGTATTAAATATGCAAGAGTCGCTGTACCTCTGTGGGAGGGATCAGTGGGGCAATCTAATTCAGTAAGGTTTTCAATGTAAGGCGACAATGTTCCCCGGGATACTGCTGCCCTGAGACGACTCTTACCCTGTGTTAAGGATGGGAGAACGTGCTCCCCAAGCACATGTCCTTTCCCTTCCAGCGAGAAAGGCATGGATGCTCTCATGTGCGCCGAGATAGTCCAGGGCCCATGGTGAGCATCCTGAATGGAAAATTGAGACAAGCTCATCCTAGTGCTGATTTTTGGGGCTAGTTCACCATGGCTCTTATCTTCAAAAGCACTGAGGGCTGCTTGATTTTGGTGAGAATTAGGGGCTTTGACAAGTCTGGGTGTTAGCCTGTGTTTCAGTTCCTTTTGCTAGGAAATAGGTACTTTCTCCCTCCTGCTGCTTCACTTTGGAGTGGGAGTCAGGGTCAGCGCAGAGCCCCCTCTCCCCCCAGCCGAACAGGGCCGGGACTGAGCAGCCTACGGCACGGTACTGTGCGGTGGGATAGAGCTGGTCTCACAGGTAGGCAGAGCCCAGACCATTGAAGGGCTTCAAGCTCTTCCTAGAAAATAAATCCCATGCAAAGGATACGCTGCTGAGAATCTGATGATGAAATTTTTATATAGAAAAGCGACATGGGCCATAGGCTCTCTCTCACTTGGATACCCTTCATGTGCATGCATTTTGCTTGTCTCCTTGGAGACAGTGGTTTGTCTGAGAGCGGCTAGCCTTGGCTAGGAAAGGCCTGACATTTCTGGTTTGTGGGATGACGCTGTGCTGCTGAATTTTCCAACAACCACAGAGGCATGATTTGATACGAGCATAAGCAGTTCTATACCAAGGTTATTGAGTGAGCACTTCTCTCTAATATCTCTCTGAGGACACCCCTCAAGTCCCTGGTATAAAAGACAGGTTCCAAGATCCTTGAGGAGAGCCTAGCAATCCCTGTCCCTCGGATATCAGAAACGTTTGTGAAATTTCTCCCTTCCCTTTCCTTCTTCCGAAGAGCTGAGTCAGCTGGACTGGCATGTCTGGAACTCTGTGGCACTGTGAGCAGGCAGTCTGCCAGCTGCATTACACACCGCATCCAAAGGAACACGTCACTCCTCTCTCTCTCTCTTTTTCCCTTTGCAATCTCCACCCTCTCCCTTTTTATTTTTCCTTCTTGATCCGTGTAGGTGAGTCAGAGAAACCTGCTCATCCACAACCTGTTCCTTCTTGCCAAATCCTGGAGCAGCACTCCCAGTTCTTGTTAGGTGTCAGGAATAGGTTATGAAAACAAAAACTAATACAGGCAGCATACTGGGTATAGAACGTATATTGTAAATGAAAATTAAATTCACAGTGAATGTGCCACTTACAATGTGCTCCTAATAGAGTGATGTCTTTGGTAGGAGGCACTTCATTCTGTGATTCATAGATAATATTAGTTTTCTTCCTATAAAACATCAGGATTGAACAGCAAAATGATTTAAGGCATGAGTAAGAGCACATTTAGGGAGAAAAGCCATCTTAACTCGAGTGGATTTAAAATATGAGAGTGGAAAATTTCCAGTTGGAAAATAGGTGGTTCACAAAGGTGTTTCTGAACAAAATGACTGGCCTTTTGCTATCAATTGTAGTTGTACTAATCCGAAGAAACTCCATTAATATTGGCATGATTCCTCAGAGTTTATGCTATTGATGTGTTTCTAACCCCAGGAATTAAAAAATCATGAATCTGGATCCCCTAGATCGCAGATACTGTCAAATGAAGAAAGATGATAAATTGACCTTTTTATTTACCTTATGATATTTATTTCATGAGTGAGGAGGGAGTGAGAAGACCTGCAGACTAACTTTTCTCTTTGGTCAACTGCCTCCAGGAGCTGGAGATGAAGGAAAGCGTATAGGGTGAAAATGCAGGTGTTGGTAACACTGTAGGATCAGTTCTGTTTCAATAGCCACAGCTACATTTCCATTGAGCAGCATCAAAGAATTGATTTTTGGCATGTTTTGTTGGAGTGAAGCTGCTCAACTTGAAAGAATAGATCATTCACCATGAAAAGTGCTTTGTTTGACTTTTACGTGCCATAGTAAAATGTCCACGTTAGCTATATTGTGAAAAATGCGTCCATTACGTTCATATCATTAGTCTTCTGCAAGCAATGAGTTTGTCCCAAGGGCTAATGATGAGCCAGCTTCAGGAGACTGCAAGTACAGTTTTTGGTTGAGATGCATGAGATTTCTGCCTTGATCAGCATGAAGTCCAGGACAAGTTTGGCCTGGCTGGTGTACAGTCCCCTGTGTTCTTCCTTTCCACTGGTGAAGAGAAGGGAAAGGACCATTTTGTGTCAGGTAATATATAACTCATAGTGAGAGACAGTCATTTCTCGGATTGTTCAAGCCCAAGACAAGAAGACAGCAAGGGCTACCGCCCAACCACCTTCTGCAGAGGATGAACCTAGAGTACTGACCAAAAGGGACTTGTCAAAGGCGTCAGAGACATCAGTGTCATAGACGAGAAGTCCTAAATCCCTGTCTGCTAACTTGGTTACAAGACCCTCCACACACAAAGAAAAAGAAAATAGATGTAAGAAAATGAGAAGAAGAGATTTTTCTTCTCCCAGGTGTTGAGAAATGAGAAGTTTTTGACTCTTTATTCACACCTCTCAGAGAAATCACCTCTTTTTAACAGCCTAACGGAACCTTCACTATGAATTTTTGTTCAGGTTGTTTTCCATTAAGGAATGCAGTTAAGTACATCCAAAGCTTCCTAAATTTACAGGAAATCTTTTTTCCCTAAATTTACAGGGAACTTTTTTAAAGTACTTCTAGATGTTTAGAGAGCTTTGGTTTGTGTTCTCCAGCTTCTCTGTCTTCACTTTCAGCCCAAGCAGTTGCTTTTTCTTTCCTTCTTTTCTTTTTCTTCCTTTTGGTTTAATTTCACACCCATTTCTAATTTCCTTTCATTTTGCCTGCCTCCATTTCAGCCACAGTAACAGTTTCTGAATCTGTCGAGGGCTTGTAATGCAAAACTAATTGCACCAAAAAAGAAAAGCCCTAAACCCCCCAATCTTTCCTCACTCCCTCCCTTCTCATTCTCTCCACTGAACAAACCTAAAAACCCCTCTGTTTTAGGAAATGCTCTGGAGCTGTCATTTTTTGTGTGCGTGTTACAAAAACTTAAATACAACTAGGAAAGATATTGAGGCTAACAGGAACCACCAAATTTCATTATCCAGAAAAGATTAATGTAACTTTAATGTCAGATGCAGGCACCTGATGTAGAGGTTTGTGCTAGAACAGAAGCTGTCCAGTATCTTAGATTCATCTCTCAGAGTTAAAGGATCCCATCCTCCATTAAATGATATCATTACTATTAATTTTTGTTGTGCTAAGAATGTTTTTCATACGACATGGTCCTGATTTCCTACACCAAACACTGTGGCTAGCTTTGAGTGTAGAGCAGTGTGGTGACCACAAGCGTGGTGGGGAAAGGAGGCATTTGTCCAGCCCTGGTGACAGCAGACTGATTTGCCTTCGTGGAGCTGGAGTAAATCCTCTGTGTGTCGGGAAGATGTTTGGGAGCAGCGAGCTGGCCCAAACAGCCTCATCCTGGAGGAGCCTTTAGCTCATGAGTTTTTTCCAAAGTAGGCAGCACGGCTTGGCTTGGCACTGTCTGCTTGAGAAAAGTCCCACCCTTGTTTTGAGCTTCTCTGTAATGTTGGTGGTAAATATACGTGTTGTCAGGCAGAGAGCAACAGGAGGAGATGGGAAACCTGCACAGGTAAAAGGAGTCAGTCAGCTCTTTCTCTCTTTGACCTCATTTGACATCTGTGCAAGACATGACAAAACCACATGCTTGAACAGCAGATCTTTAGGAGGGTAACAGAAAGGCATGAGCCACACTGGTCCCTGGGCAGTAAGCAAAGTAGGAATAAGAATGTTCATGTCCCAAAGGAGCCCATTAGTTTCATAGCCTGACCTGATTTTGGAAGCAAGGTTCCCTTCACTGCTGGCCTTAATCAAAATAAGTGAGAGCTCCCAACTTCAGTGGTTGGGAAGAGGAGCTGTCAATATTGTTCCTCCTGTGTTGCTATTATCTTCCTGACAGCTTGCTGTTAATAGCCTGTTTCCAAAACTTTGTTTCTGACAGCAACAAGAAAAGGGAAGACTTACATAAAGGGAAACTGGAGTGTGGTCTTCCTGTCTCCTAATATGAGAGATAAAATAGAAAAGTGTCAGGTGGTTAAAGAAATTTATTTATTTATTTTTATTGTGCAGGAGTGTGTAGGGGGAACGGTGGAACTCATTGCCACGGGATGAGAAGAAATGAGCTAGAGTTAAGGGCTTAGAGTTCAACGGCTTTATGCAGAAGAAAACTTATCTAGTGCTATAGTGAAAATTAATGTTGTGTATTGTCTCGTATTACAACGGGTAACGCGATATTTGGCACTGCTTGCATCAAATAGCTCATAGATTCTGTTGGCTTCATAATGCTAAAGGGCTTGTGCAAGATACGCAAAGGGGCAGCGCTTGGAATACGTATAAATTGTACGCAGCTGATGTGCAGGCATTACTTCCATTGATACTCCCTCTGAATCTGGCTCAACATCTACACTTGTTTTACTCAAAGCGGAGAGGGGGGTGAAACCCCCCAAACAAACACAAGCCCTTCTCAAGGGAGTGTTTGTCCAGCAGCATTCCTGATCTGCACCGAGGTACCCACACCCTGCGCTGGTGCCTGTGGGAGCTGTTCCTCTCTGCCTGCAGCCAGAGCTCGGCTCGCGATGACGTGTGCATCTCCACTCACCTCCTTACGTTCCTGCCAAGCTGTAGCACCGATGGGGAGCGGACAGGACAGGGCAGAGAAGAACAACAGACCGACCTAAACTTGTTTTCATTTTTTCCTACGCGCTCTGTTGCCGGAGCGGGGTTAAAACGAAGAGAAACCAACGAGCGTATTTTGGAAGGTTTGTCATGTGAGCTAGTTAACGCTCCGCTTATCAAATCAACTTTAACATAACGTTAAAGGTCTGAAGTGGAGTGGAAAGTACAGAGCTGGTACATACAGTTTAACCTCGGTCTTAAGCCGGTTCCCACCCACATCCAGATAATGTGGAGGCACTGCAGGGAGGAGGCTCCTTTCCAAAGCCACCTCTTTCTTAGCCTTGCAGGGCCTCCCCCCGCTTTAGAACTAGGTTGCCATAAACCTGGCTGCCTTTAAACAATTTTGAAGCTGGCCAGGTGATAAAATACCCAGTTATTTTGTGAACTTCCTGGTTTTTGTTAGTTTATCTCACCACCGGAGTGCTATTTAAACAGGGTTCCTTTTTAATAGTATTTAACCATTTCAGAGTCAGTGGAAAATTCCTGGGAACCTCACCAGTACCAGGGGTCCCTGGAGAACTGGGACATGTTGGTATGGGACAGTGCCTGAATGAGTGGCCTCACGGCACAAGGGCAAGATTTGCACTTGAAATTTTCAAATATACACGGGGAGAATCTGAAAGCTCTGTTTTCTTTAATATAAACTAAAAAATGAGTTTGGGATGCCTTTTGCCAGCTTTGAAGTTGTTATATTGAAGGAATTAAAGGTAAGCCAAGAGAAATACGAGGAGAGCTTCTGTGTGGTGCAATGTCTGTTTCTTGGGACACGAAGTTGGAACAAGTAATCATGAATTTCATCTTTTTCAGAACTAAATACAGTGTTAGTGTCCTTATCTGTGTTTTTCTTGATTTAGTATGTAGTTTTTTTTGCATGGTTTCCTATCCCTGCGGTTCTGCAGTTCTTTTTCACGTAGACAGGTGCATTTTCCTTCGTTTTTCACGCATACGTGGACACAACGTGCAAGCCTGCAAAGTGAATTGTACGTCTTCTGTGCTGCAGAGGAAGAAACCGGGGTGTAAGGTCCTTGCTTTTCTGTTTTTCATTATTTAATGGATGCTGAGAGACTGTGACAGGAGCCCTGCAAGTATCTGGACAGTTAGGGAGATTTCAGTAATGCTGTGACTGTGCCAATGAAACAGGAGTTGGTCGGTTGGTTTGTTTGTTTGTTTGTTCAACTTCTGGCACAAAAATGCCACCTACTTATTTATAACCCTCGTGGCAGATTGGAACATTGTTTTCTCTGTAAAATCCTGCAGATCAGTTAATAAATAAACACAATCTGATGAATCAGATTGAATAACAGAGCCACCAGTAGCTGCAAGATAAATCGTAAGGAGCTACTAAAGTAGTAAATGGCTGCAGACAGAACCTCCTTGAAGGCACAAATAAGGACCCCAACCCTTAGCTGCTGTACATGAGCACTAATGTTTCCTGATTTACACCAGATTCCGACCCATGTTTTTATATGTGGAGAAGGTATAGATGCTTGAAAGTTTGTCCTGACTAGTGCATTTACTACTTTTCCACATGTGCATGTTTCTGGGGTCTGTTCTAAGCAAAATGTAGCCTGGATGAAGTTTTCAGAGTTTATATATAATCTGATGTTTAATACTGCTTGCCACAGAAGATCAAGGGAGGACTGAACGCTGCTACAGTATTTCACTGCTAGCTGCTTATTTTACAATAGCATAAACAACTGGCAGGTAGATGCAGTTGTCAGGCTCCTGGATTGTGCCCTGGGGATATTTATAGGCAAGGCGAGCATGTCTGGAAAACAAAGGGTGTGTAGGTGCAAAGTTTTTGCCATTGTTTTACTGAGTGCTGATGTACCACGAGTATCTAGTGGTGTTTCTAGCTGTGTGGGGCTGCTGTAGTAGCCTGTGGTAGGTGTCAACAGAAATCACTTGCCACTGACTGCCGCTGTGCCGAAAGTCAGGACAAGCCATTTTTCATTTGCTGAGATGCTCACAAAACGTTCGACAGCCACATATGTATCAATAGGCATTTGGTAATGGTCTTTGCTAAGAGGTATTGGGCCATGAGGTCATGAAGTGTGTCAAGTGCTCTATTTCATTCTCCAAGTTAAAAAAGTACTAGTTGCCTGATGGCATGTATGTAGGCTTCTCCTCTTGTAATGCTGCATTTTGGGTTTTTTTAGCCTTTTGAGGTGTCCAGAAACCTTTTTAAGCACAGATCTAGCTGTATGATCTCCTCTTCAGTATGATCTAGTCAACCTGTCCTTTACCACGTGACCTCATGAACGCTAATGCTCACCCCAAGATATGATAATCTAAAAAGTGCTTGTAGAATGGAGACATCAGAACTCCGTGAGGTCCAGAAATGTATCTGCATCCCATGAAACACACCCCAGGTATTGCTTCCTCTGCTTAGGCTGGCAAGTATTACAAGATTAAGGCAACGTTTTCATCATGTGAGTAGATGTTTGGTTCTTTCTGAAAATCCGACTGCTTTAAGACATCCCAGGTTGGGTGCTCAGCAGCAGAGGTACTTGGCACTGCATGTCACCAGCCTGTGCGTTCATGTACTCCAGCAGCCTGGAGCCTTGCGTTAGATGTTTACATGTTGTGACTTCTGCTTGCAGGTTGTCTTGGACAATCTCAGGTTAGCTGCAGGACTTGCTGTTATTTCTGAACTCTGGTATATACAGCTTAGTGTGTGTGTGATCTCCCAGGCAAGGAAAAATAAAGCAACCAATCAAAGAGCCCCCATGAATTTCAATGAACGCATTTACAGTCATTAAGCACAGCGGTGAGATGCGGCATCGGAGTGGGAGGCAGTTTCCTTTGCAAAGCTACACGCTGCTCAGAGCCAGCATGGGCTTAGGTCTCTCTTGAAATTTTTTTGGTGATTAATTCATTTCAGGGTCTATTATTCATGTAAATATTTTTGTGTGTGAAGCTTGGAGTTAGGCGGCTCTAAGAAAAGCCGAAGAGTGCTGTTTAATTAGAGTAGTGAACCGGAGGGACCGCGTGTTGCTCTCCGCAGCCTCAGCCCTCCTGCCGAAAGCTCTGTGCTCCCTTGGCCCTCTGCGGCTCCGACAATTGCTTCCTGGGCTCGGAGAAGCTGGAGGTGGGAAGGACAGCAGCAGCTATTATATCCACCTTTTTGTGACTGTTGCACGCTCCCTTTTATTGTCCTGTGTGGTGTTAAATGTCACTGAGCTCAGGGGCATTTTGCATTTCCCTGGGCTGACCGTTTCACGGCCTGAAAGGACACCATGCCTGAAAATTGCCTCATATGCCACCTATTCTTTTTCTGATCTGATTTTCTTATTGCTGCTTGATCCTCTGCTCTGCACCGTCCTAAATATCTCTTCCCTTTCTTTAATGTTTACTCCCATATCTAATAAAATCACAGTGTATTATTAAGTCCTTAATTCCTCAGTAGAGATACGGGCTGTGGTTTTTTGTGCCTACCTACTTGTGTGAGCTTCACCAAATTAGCCTCTGTGCATCTTGCGAAGTGCATGAGTTCATTTACATGCTGTGAAGAAGGGAATTATTACCTTAATCATACATATGAATAATTGAAGCACAGGAAATCAGAATAGCTTGCCTGCAGTCACAAAATTAGTAGCATAACTACGAGTTGAACCCTGTGCTCCCTGGTCCCAACCCAGCACCTTATTTCCTACCTCTGTGTTATAACTGATCTTACTGTGTGAAGTCCCATTGAAGGCAAAGGGCTGCTTCATGGTAGGAACCACGCAACTGTAGAACAGCTCCCCTCTCTCAGGCAGCTTCCACTTTTAGGGAAGAAAGAAGAAATAGGAATTCATACTGCTTATGACCGTGAGAGACAATTCTGCAGCCTCACTGATAGGTGTAAGTATCAGCCCAAAAAAACATTTTAACTTTGGTACTACTTGAGAAGACTTTGACTGGAGAGTTACTGGGGTTTTCTCTAGCTCTGCGGTGCAGAGTAGGAGTTCAGATTTTACAGAAAGAAGTCGCGCTCAGTCCATTGCTATTATCAGAGGGATTTCCTCAGACTGAAAGTAGCTACGTCAGATGGCCACTTAGTTCAGAAATCTTGGCTGGCTTCCTTTCTAAGGCCTTGGTGGGGCAATAGTGCAAAAGTCATAGAAGTCTGGTGCAAAGCTCAGTGCAGAGTCTCTGGTCCTTGGACTGGGCTGATGTACATCACGCAGCTTTAATAATGCCCTTTCCTGCGTGAGCCGCTCATGTTAGCGGTTGAGCTGTCGCAGGGATCAGGACATGGGCAGGTGGATGGGAAGAAGTTCTGCTCTGTGCTGCTGCAGAGGAGAATGTGGTGCCTGAAATCAGGAAAATCAGGAGTTAATCGTGACTGCTGAAACTAGTGCGTGTGTTGTCATTGATCTTAGTGGAGGCAGGATTTTAGCTCAGCAACGTGAATTGTTGCGCTTAACCTGTTCCTGTAAGCCCTTCTCATGTTATACGCTTATGGCAAGGTGTTACCTGGGATGCCTTCTTACTTCCCTTTGACTTACTTTATATTCTGCTATGCACTCCCATCTCTTTTCAGAACAAAATGCTGTGCAAAATGCCTTACGGGCTCTTTCTCTTTCACTGACCTTTTTTTATGACTTTAAAGAAGTTTCCCTAGGCCCAAGTCTGCTTTCTGTCTTGAATATTGACCTTAGAGTTACACCATCTCATTGTCTCTGCACGCAGACTTCTCAGCTATCAAAGTTCACCCACAGGACTCAAAGTATTCCTAACTCGGAAACGCTTTGCTTTTCATGTCCTCCTCCTCTTCCCCCTCCACGAGAGCATTTTAATTTCACAAGCAAACTCTGTTTCTCTGTGAATTTTGTCGGGTGGTTTACCTGTTTCATGGTAAAAATTGTACTTCCAATTTAAATGTCTTTTTCACTGTGACTGTCATAATATTTTCCATTTGAGGCTGAGACTCCACTGTGGGTTTTCTGTGCCACATTGTCATCTGCACGAATCTGAGCTTAAATGCATGGAAATTCTGACATTTCAGTAAGAAATATAGTGGGGTTTTATGTTCTTCAAGTTAGCTGGTTCATAGGTATGGCCGCTGGGTTTTGCCCAGTGCCCTGGTCTTTCCCAGTTCTACAGAACGAAGGTTTCTCAAGATTTTGGGCTTGTTTGCGTTCACTTTTTGTGAACACTTGTTTGTGTCATTTCTATGAGAATGAGTGATGGTAATTTTTAATCTGATTGCTTGCCCTGAAAAGGTGATAAAGGAATAATTACCCCAAACCAGGCATTTCCAAACTGACTTTTCTTAGGTGCCGCTACCGCAGGCAGTGGGCTTACATACGTGCCCAATGTGCTGTCTGTGTACTATGGTCTTCAGCGGGGATCTCAGAGAAGGCAGCTCCATACCAAGCAAGCTGAGCCAAACTTTGAGTGGCTTCACAGTGAAAATGGCTCTGAGGTGGAAAGACCTGCTTGGGGAGGGTTTTGGTGGGCTATGGCACTGTTGATCTCATTGCCTTCAAGTCAATGGCCTATAGGCCAAGACTGCTTGTGCCCAGTAGCGCAAGCCACCCGTCTGGGGGGCAGATTTTGACTATTAACGTTTACCTACCACACAGTGTTTGACACAGGCTGAAATCTCTCTTGGCAGTCATGTGATTTCATGGTGGTCTGTTATATGGGACAGAGTACGCAGTTGAGATCACCAGAACTGAGTTCTCTAATACCGTTTTACAGCTTTCTGTTGGGTAATATGAAATACGGAAAAATGTACACCCACTGGCAACGTTCATGTCCACAAATATATATATTTTTTTGTCATTAGTTACTTAGTACGAGGGGAAGTTTGCAGCTATTTCAATGACTTGACATTTGTCACAACGACAAGGCTTCTAAAATCCAGACCGTAATTGCTACCTCAACTGGCTGCACTTCTTACTAAAAGGGCAGTGAGAATTGCTGGTGACACAAACTGCTGCTATCAGAACTGATTCCCTTGTGGTCTGACCTGATAATTGGTGCTGCAACCCAAGTCACCATCACTTTGTGTGATTTTTGATAGTATAAATCAGATTTTACGCCTGCGGGGCTATAATTTGATTGTATCTGTAGAGCAGAGGGGACAGAATTTGGAAATGAACCCAGGGGAGTTACGTTTGATCCTACTCAACTGGAGCTCACAAACTTCGTTCTTCACGGTTGTGTCTGAGCAGCTTCCAGCTGTGTTTTAGGCAACATGACTAACATTTGTCACATGTTGTTTATTCTCATATCTTCTCCCCAGAGGAAGGAGCGTGTGTGCTGGAGTACTTCTTTCCTCGGGGAGTTACGTTCCTCAAATCCCATATTGCCTGTAGAAATCGTGCCTTTATCATTAGCTTTTATTATCTCTATGAACCTTGAAATTTGATGGAAATTAGGTAGCTGGCTATCCCGGATAGCATTGGAAAAGCTCAGCCTTGTCGAGTGCAAATAGTTTCTGAAATTGTTGCAATGCAGGGGGCAACCCTTTGAAGAGGTGTAATAAAAACTTGGGTTTGATTGTTGATTTTTTTTTTTTTTGTACTGTGAGCTTGTAGCAGAATGCTGAAAGCAATCATCCCTTTCTCTGGTGTCTTACAGTTTATCTAAGTTGCTTGATAACCTGATGCAGCCAAACAGGGTGGGCTCATACAGCCCTGCTTCGGCTCGGTTAACATAATCCCTTCAATTGCATTGGATTTTTTTTATTAGACACCAAATTAGCTTCTAATAAAGGCATCAGACTGACAGACATTGATGCCGTCTAGATGCATGATGAAGCATTGTAGTGGTGGTGATAAGTCTTTCCATCCTAGGGTCCACTGGTGTGTTTCCCTGGAGGTGCTTCCAGAATGGAACCAGATGGCTGGTTTATGTTTAAAAGCTAAGGCTTGATCCAGATCATTCTCATCACGAGCAATTACTCTGGGAATGATAACGAGCCTCATGCTTGGCCTCCACTGAGATTTCCAGTACCAGGGCCAGTTACAGCAACAGTCATCAGCTAGTGAGCAAAGTAAAATAAAGGCAACAAGTGTCTGGTCTAACAGACAATACTTTCCTGAGCATAAGCCTTATCTCTAAATAAAGAGAAACAAATAAATCCACAGTTTGGATGCTTATTGGATGCCCCCCATGGCAGGGGGGTTGGAACTGGATGATCTTGAAGGTCCCTTCCAACCCAAGCCATTCTGTGGTTCTATGATTGTTAAAAGCAGCTTTTTTTTCTTGGTGGAAAACTTGGTTGTGTCACTGAACTGCACGTGAACTTGTTGAGAAAAACAGAAACTTTCTGCAAGTGTGTCCATTTCATCAAATCCCTTTTTTCTGAGATAAAAACATTTGAAACCTTTTGACCAGCTCCAATACCGGAGGCTCAGGCTTTTCCATCTTTGGGCATACGGGTGATGTGGGGCACACACTGTGGCACATACTAGTCCTGTGGAGACCCCAGAGAATTTCCCTGACTCTGGGTCTGTCATGTTTGGGTCTTCAGCCCCAGTGCAAGGAGACCTCTGCCCAGCTTCTTGTTGGCTCTGAGTGTCCTCCCCACAGTTTCTCCTGCATTTTCCCATCCCAGTGGTGACGGTGCATTTTGGCTGCAATTAGTACAGCTTGGATTTCATTAAGTAAATGACCGTGAAACGCTTTCAATATTGGGACAAACCCAAGAGAAACATGTGTATTATCCAACAGAGGATGTTCTCAATTTCTTTGGCCAGAAACTAAAATTCTTACCTAAGATTTTCAAAACTCTTGGAAGAAGTTTGACCTTCCCCATCCCTCAGCCAGCTCTGAAAATCACAGCTGATGCAGTTTTACTAGACTTGCAATACTGACTTAATAGCTCTTTGGTTATTAGAGAATAAATGTTCGTGTTCTACAAGTTTAAATTATATTAAAAGCCTTTCTTAGCATGGTTTGGCAAAATGCGCTTCTGGCTAGCTTTCTGGCCTTGAGTTAGGCAATTCTTGTGGTTTTTTTAATGACGTGCTACATAAAGGATATACTTTATGAGAATCTGGTGCCAGGTTTTGTACATACTAAGAGGTATTTGCCATTTGTTCATAATGCTGCTGAGTGAAACACAAAACAATTTTAAAAATTGGACTTATGTCTTTCATCTGGCTTGATTTTCATTGTACATGGCCTTTTATTATTTATAGTGTATATATTTTAATACTATCCAGTCTCTGTAAATTACTGGTGGCAGCTCAGTTCTGGCACGTAACAGTGCTGTTACCAAAGTTACTTTCTGTTGCCTTCTATTTTCCACCCTTCCCTTAGTAATTTTGGCAAAGTTTTCTCAATGGAAGAACTGCTCCTGCGGGCCACGTAATGGGTTTCCCCATGGCTGGGAGCAGAATTAGGCCACTGGGGCAGCTCCTTTTTGTGAAGGCAACTGTTCGTGCCATGGGCAAAATGTCTCAGAAGTTTCTTTCCCATGAGACTTGGTGACACACAGGCAATGCTGGGGTGTGATTCAGCTGTTTGGGTTGTTTTCCCCTCGTCATCTGTTTATTTGCTTTGCGACCAACAAGTCCGCCTCTTTTTCCTTTCGCTGATACTGCGCCTTAGTGTGAAAACCGGATGGGGCGAAGAACCCGGCGGGTGGGAGGAGGTGTGTGTGGTGGGAAAATGGGGCTGGGAGAACGGTCTGGGTCTTGAGTAACCTTTCTTAGGTGTCTTTCCATCGTGAGAGTTGTTTGTTGCAAAGGTGTGATTTCTGATAGCAAAAGTGGGTTGCAGTGGATTTGACCTCACGCTCTCGTTCTTTCCGCAGTGGGGAAGCCTCACAAGTGCAACTACTGTGGCCGGAGCTACAAGCAGCGCAGTTCGCTGGAGGAGCACAAGGAACGCTGCCACAACTATCTGCAGAATGTCAGTATGGAGGCTGCCGGGCAGGTCACGAGTGGCCATGGTGGGTGGAAACCGCCTTTTGAGGTCTCTTGGACTTAGAGCATCTCGTACGGGTTTTTTTTTTCCATCTGTTTTTCTTCCTTCCTTCCTTTCAGCTTTGCATCACTTCCATCTTATAGCTAGCTGTAACTTAGGAGGAGAAAAGATGGGCTAAAATCCTCACTCTGTCCAGTTGGACAGCACTGGTTTTGCTGATTTTTCTTTTTTTTGTTTGTTGATTTGGTTTTTTGGTCAGTAGTTCACTTTTTAGTATGTATAAATATGCAAACACGAATAGAAAGCAAAGTCACCTGTGCAAAGTTACCCTAGAAATGAACTAAGCCATGTAAAAAATGTATGATTCTCCTCCCCTTCCTTTCTGATAGTGACTGATAATTATAAGAGATAAGGATGGTAGAGGTATTCAAAAGTTGTTATTTTTACTCCCTGTAATATTACCTTATATCACCAACAAAGAGAGGGATAGATATAAAAATCTCCAGAGCAGAATGGCATTCAGCAGTGTTGATGAAAGTAATTATAACCAACAAAAAAATGTTTATATGCATTTACATGTGTTAGTATTAATATGTTAACTAACACTGCATGTGCTAATATACATAAAGACTGAAGATTGCCAAAAAGCTTGTTGAAAGCAAGAAATGTCAAACTCCATGAATTTGTTTTCAAAAATTTCTGTAGCTATTAGTATGGATAATGAGCATAATGTCTCAGACTGCAGGGTGGTAGGCTTATCTATAGCACTAAATACTAAATGGTAGCTGTCCAAAAATTATCATTTCATTCAAAATTAGTGTTTTGGAAGCTCTTCTGAAACTGAACATCTTTTAACTTTTACAAGTTACCTTTAAATGTTTTGATACCCAAAGGATTTAAGATTTCTTACTAATGAGAAAATATCAAAATTACATGCTTTCCATTTCGATTTAAAATTACCAAATACCAAAAAGTTAGATTGCAGGTAAATAAAAAGGTGAAAGAACATTTCTTCCTCTTTTTTTTTTCCTAATTTACTTGGTTGAGTAGGATCATATGGCTTCATTTGGAAATCAATTATATCAAAGTTCTGAAAGGTCATTTCTAAAAACACAAGCTGAAATAAAGTCTATTCAGCATTTCTAATATGAGGTATTTTTTTGTGATCACCAAAAAAACTTTTAAAAGTACTTTTCTATGAACAATTTAATCCTATAAAGGCTTTCTAAATGTGTTTAATACATACTGTCAAAATGTTCATGTAGGTCTATTAAGTAATTGTTGTCTTTGTAGACACCACAGAGACTAAAATCAGCATTTAAAATATAATGGATGACTTTAAAGATATTGAAGTTAGGGACTATGTGCTTTAGGCCTGACTTTGCTCTTGTAAAAGTCCACAGAAAGGCTGATTTCGGGGCTTCGTACCTCTTGTGTGCTTGGTCTGTTAGATGGAACGCTTAGTTGATGGTAGGAGTTTAGGAGTTTAACCACCAACTCTATTCCCAACAGAATACTTGGACTTCACTCTACACGGGTGTGTCTGTCTTATTAACTAGCTGGGGGATTATTTCAGTCCGCCTTTCCTTAGGGAAATAACAATAGTTACAACAGCTGGGATGTTTCAGAGGTCACGTTGTAGAGGATCTTCCCAAGTTCCACTTAACTTCTGGGTTTCTTATTCAGTTATTTATCAAAGTTGGGTTTACTCTTTTTGTTAGTGTACTTCTGAGGAAATCTAAAGCTTTTTCTAAGCTGCTTAATGCTATGACAAGAAGGGGAAGTCCTTAACCTTGTCTACTGAAAGAAGCTGGAATGGTTGACCTTGCATTGATTTTTCTACCAACTGAAGTTAAACCAGTGCAAACCCCATGTGGACGGTGCTTTTATTTACAGCCTGACTGACTTTGTTTGGGCTTAAAATAGAAATGTTCACACAACCACTTCACTTTTCTGAACAAAATTAGCTTAAAATAGCACTTTGAATTCAACTAGTGCCTCTTTGTCCTCTGGGCAAATATGTCTAAATCTTCCCTGGTGAATTTTTAAGGGGATATTTGATCTACTGTCTTTGTTTAGCTCTTTAGCAAGGCCGTAGCAAGGACAGGCAGCACCAGGGAGCTCCAAATTCAGCTGGGACCAGTAATAAATCTCACCTTGCATCCCAGCGTCACTCCCACCTGTGAAGCTCACCATGGGAGTGAGGGTCATGAGCACCAACCTATAGAGGTCTGCAGCAGTGTCTTTCTCCTGGGACTGTAAAGACACCAGCGAAGAGTATACGAATGATTGTGCAGCTTAAAGTTAGGTCTTAGTCTAACCCTGAAAAAGTATTAATTTCTTTCTCTCCTGTGTTACACGTGGAAAGGATATTCCTGAGCATGACTGAGCATATGCTGTGGAGATTTGGATCGTTGGTTTATTTTGCATCACACTGGGGTTAGGTTTTCCTGACTGTCTTTCCAAGGATTATTTAAGTCTTCGGTTCTCACGGAGTGTTTTGAAGCCTCTGAACGCATTTTGGTGTGACTCCTGGTCACAACTTCACCATTGTGCACAGAACAGGTAGAGGTGGGGCTTTCTTACCCTACCGCATCTTAAGGATGGCTGTGCGGTGGCTGTGCTGGGTCTCAACCAACATGGCCAGTGTTTAACATCGGTCTAAATTATTTCTGCAGAGGTGAATTGTTCCACAAAAGTGGAGGCAGCCCCTAGAGAGTTGAGATTTTTTTCAAGCATTGTGCTCAAGTTGATCAGTTTATAGGTATGCTACAGGCATCTACTTGGGTGCTTTCTCCTTGGCCTGAGGAGGCCTTTAATTTCTATTACCTTTGTTTTGCAGATGGCTAGATCACCTGACTAAAGCCACAAGGGGAAGCGAGAGGAGGGGAAGGAGGGCTAGTTTCGGTGTGTGGGTAGGAATGTACGAGTCTCTGGGTCTCTCTCCATCCCCTTGCAGGGTTGTGGGTTGCTTGCTGAGCTGCCTCTCCTTGTGGCCAGGTCCTGTTCCCTGCTCAGCACCACAGCTGCTGCAAGAGAGCTCCTGTGACTTCCTTGTTGGCAATTTTTGGCTAAGCAGGGATGGCCCCGGAGGTAGAAATTAGTCTGTGGTCTCTTAGCTAGCGGTGTGTTGGGAGTGACAAAAGTGACAGTCTCTGCCTGCCAAGAACATGACCTTTGTGGGAATGAACAGGGAGAAATGTTGAAGGCTAGCGATGGTTTACACTCGGCTGTATGTTCTTCTCCATCTCCACAAAGCAAAAACTCCAGGGAAATTCTTAAAGCAGAGTGGAGAAGGATACTTTTTTTAGGGGAAAGAGAAAGAAGCCTAGCCCTAGGCTGTGCAAGGCTCAAAGGCCAGCTCCACATAAAACACACAATGGCCTTGTGTCCTTCCCTCTTACATAGTTGCTTAAAACATCGTTAAAAGGCTGGTCCCACAGGAGACTTCACACCAGGGTCCATGGGAATATTTCCTGCCACTTCTCTGCACACACACACTTTTTTAAAATAGCAATATTGTGAGCTTAGGAAAGGAAATTGAGGTTGATGGAGTAATACTAATTGATACCAGCTGAGGCTTAGCCCAGTGTCTGTTGTCTGCACACAAAAGTATTTATCAACAAAGCACACGCTGGGTAAGTTTTTACTTTTTTTTTTCCTCTATTCTTTCCTTACTGGAACAGCATACACTTTTCTAATAGTATATGTGGCTTCTTACAAATTAAGAAACAAAACCAAAAAGATAGGCGCTTTGAGCCCTGCAGTTGAAAGACCAGTGTCTTCAGGGAAAATAAAGTCTTTGTTCTGAAGACCATCCAGGTTTGTCTATTGAGAGTTTGGGCTTCGAGACAATATTTGGTGTTAACTGCGATGGAGGACATGAACAGTGTCAGAGGTGGTGAACGTTTGCAAGGGCAATCCAGGAGCACACCCTGGTAGCTGATTAAGAATGTCCCTGAACAGAGACCTACTAAAATGAGCTTTTAGAACCTACTAAAATGAGCTTTTAGAACTAAAAAGCCTTCCTGAGCTGAGACTGCAGGTTCACAGCCTAAACTGAGTTGCTGTACCAACGCTAGTTATAACATGTCAGCTGTTCTTCAGGAGCTCCCACTATCCAGGGAATGAAGTACAGTGAAATACAACAAAAAAAGGAATTACATTTACTGCGGAGTGAATGTGTGCACATGAGCTTCTACAACGAAGCAGCTGATTTGTGATAACTGTCGATATTGTGTGATCAGTTCACTTTTCCCCTTTTTTATTTTGTTTTGCCTTAAAAGAAAAAAAAAAGGGAAAATATGCAGGCTGGGCTATTTGTCCTTTTCTTGTCTATTTTTACACTGAAATGAGAATTAATGTCTCTAGAATTGATTATGTGAGCTTTAGCTTAACTTTTAGGCTTTCTAAAGTGTGACATCTCATCTGTTTGGTCCAGTTTTGCATGCAAGTTAAATGGTTTCAGGAACTAGTCTGCTTCCATCTCTCCCATCTCCCAAGAAATCTATGTAACAAAACACATTCCAGTAACTCATTCCCATCATAACACAAATACTGGCATGATTCTGTTGCAGAAGAGCCATGCCCTGGATAATAGAGTTGGGTTCTGAGATGGGAAAAAGACCTTGCAGCATGAAAGATAGAAAAGAAAGTGCATTTATGAGTGATAATTTACTTTAAAAAGGAGTCCAAACAGAATTTTTGCCTGACTTAGAGAAGAGCAGATGTCCTTTTTAGCACTATTCATTTTTCATGGAGGAAAGGTTTCAAATTCCGTCTAGGAAATTTTACACACATATGCCCAACAGTAGAATTATTTAATTATTACTTCATTGTTATAAGACATACAAATGTCACTACATCAGATGGCTGTGAAAGTAATCGGGAGGTTTTGAACTCATTTGGTGAGCAAGTACAGTCCTACAAAGCCTAGGAGGGATTTAGAGCCCTCTGCACCTCCCTAGGTCCCCACCACCAGCCCTGTGTGTCCCGTACACCAACGGCGGGGAATTCCTGAAGCAGAACTCACGTGCAAGCCTGGCCCGTTGCAGCGAGGATGGGTATAGCTGCTGAGTAGGGATGCAGGGTTTCACACCAAGCATGTGTGTGCGTGTGCATGCACGCGCTGATTTTTGGTAAGCCAGAAGGACAGTCAGGTGCCAGTTCTCAGTAAAAATCATCAGCCATAATCTCTTCTTTCTTCCAAAATCTCCTCGATAAATACTTGAGTAGAACGAGTGCAGATAGCTCCTGACCAAGCATAGTATTTAAATAACCTGAAAAATTTAGCCTTAGCGATTAAAGTATTCCAGACCTCCCAGTCTGCGCTGGGCATTAATTAGGTCACTCGAACACTGCATCCCATTTTGTTGCAACATTGGATTCATTTCGTATTTATGCTTTTTCTTCCTCTCTTTCACTGATGCCAGCAGGACTGCCTTGTAAATGAGAAACCATTGTGTTTCTCAGGGGGAGCATCCTGTACAAATAAAAAAGCAGCAGAGTAAATCATTTTATAGCATATGGTGGATTCTAAGCCTCAAAGTACTCAGCTTTCCATAGCAGCAGAGGCACAAATGGAATCAAATGAATAAATTGCCATGTTTTCTTATTATGAATGTCTGAATTGAGAAGTTCACCTGAGCAGATACTCTGTTTTGTAATTGCCTGGTATTTGCTCTTCTTTACGAGAAAGAAGGTAAAGACAAGGCTTTTATCACCCCATTTTTCATATATTATGTGCTAGCAAACAGCTGCCTGTTTAAGAACAGGGGAGTGATTATTCCGTATTAGGATCCTGAAGGTAATAAAGTTACATGGGAGGAAAGTAGGTTGGTGGTGTTCAGTTATGGCAAAGTCTCAGGGAGAAGGTGTCTGCTATGGTAGGAGACCAGAGGGGGTTCAGAAGATACAGGCTTCAGTCCTTCTCTGCTACTTCTGCAACTCCACCCATTACTTCACTGGAAGATTTATCTGATACAGAGAATGCAAGGGGTTGCTCACAGTTTGCAAATCGGAGGAACTCCGTGCAAGATCATCCCAGTTTCTAGTTCTCTGCCATCCATTCTTCTCAAATAATTTTTTACATCCCAGCCATCCCATTAGCACATGAATTAGTGGCTGATCCTTCTCAAGTTTCTCTTGCTACCTTCTGAAGATGAATGCGGGACAATTAGACCGTGTATTAGATTTGTGACAGCAGAGCTACATGTGGAATCACATATCTTGCAAATGACTTGGACTCTCTGGGCCTGATCCACAGCATGGTACCACTGACCCTTCCTGGTGTTTGTAAGAGGATGCTCAACAAAAAGAGTGTACTTTGTAGGCGTTTAGTGAGTAGCTATGTCAGCAAGTGACATAAAACCCTGCAAGTGCAAGTCGGTCACTACCCTAGGTGGAAGCCTGTGCAATTCCTGTACCTCTTTTTCTCTAGCACTTTATTCCAACAAGTAAAGAAGAGTGAAATGACTAAAGACAAAAGGGGTCATTGATTTCTTGTTATTGTCTCAAAGGCTATGTATGAGCATTCCCCTAACAGAGTAAGCACAGAAATGCTCCCTGCTGATCCCAAAAAGCAAGAAGACAGACACAGAAGACTTGAATTCACAGGTTGCTAGGTCTGTGTTTGCAGGGATAAAATATTAAACAAAAAATTGATAGTTTTTATGACTGATTCTGAAGGGACTTTCCATACGATGTTAATCCTGTAATTCTAGTATAGTGTTTGTTGATTTTACAGTCTCACATAAAGAGAGGAAACATATTTTAACAAACAGATTCTTCATTCAGGAAGCCTTTGTCTTGAGGAAGGCACAGCCAGGCCCAGGAAACACAAATCATCGATGCCTTGTATGTTTTTTAGTCATTGAGATTGATCACAAAAAGAAAATAAGAATGGCAAGCATGCCTTGCGATAAGCATGAAGAGAAAAGGATACGCAAAGAATTATAACTAAAAAGTTAACGCTGTCAACAGGTGACCATATTGAAGGGAGAATAACAGAGAATGTCATCTACAGAGTGAGTTTTCACAAGTGTCCCCTCCTCGCTGGGGATCTTGACTATTCAGAACAAATCAAGTCATTTAATAAATGCTTAAAGTTGGGCTTCTGCTAAATAAGATGGTCCCAAAGAGAGGCATTTTGTAAAGGTGGCTCTGCTTAAAGGTGATTGCGATCCTGATGCCCAGTGTGTTCTTGCACCTTGCTTTATTTTGTGTTGCACTTGTTGCGCAGTCAGCAGAGCTCAAATGATTTGTGTTGTCTGTCAAGTGTAGACCAGACTTGTCTGATCCGATTTTTTGGTTTTATGTAGTACCTCCTATGGAAGAATGTAAGGAACAAGATCCTGTGATGGACAACAATATTTCTCTGGTGCCTTTTGAGAGACCTGCTGTTATAGAGAAGCTGACAAGCAACATGGGAAAGCGTAAAAGCTCCACCCCACAGAAGTTTGTGGGTAAGCTTGAAATACGCCTTTTATTATTTTTAGTGCGTAGGCATAGGCTACTTGTAATTTGTAATAGCCAAAAGAACAAGGGGAAAAGTAGCAGCCTCAGAACTTGGTTGCGATGGGGAGGGACAGCCATGGAGATGGTTAAATCACACAGCAAGAAATCCTGAAAATTATCGAATTAATTTTACCAACGCAGAGAATTCATAAATGAGGTCCTCAGAATCATGGAAATGACTTAGAAAATCCTGAGCTTTTTAGTGTGCCTTAAGGCTGTTTAATTTTTTTAGCTTTTCTCTGGCCCTTTTGAGATTTAGACTTGTCATCTTCCTTCTCCTTGCCCCAGCAAATAAAAACTAAGACTCTCATATAATTATCTGTCTCCATATGTGTGTGTGTTAAAAAAACAACACAAAACAACAGCTATCTCAAGACTTGTAACTTGTATTAAATTCTTGAGAGTTGGCAACAACTGGTCTGATAATACCGGCATGAGGGAGTAAAATCACATCACTTCTGTTAGAAGAAGTGCTTGCTCCAAGTGTGGCCTTCTGCACACAATAAACTTACCAATGCATGAATATAAAACAGCATTTGGAATCCTAGGCCCAGAATTCATATTTTGCTTTGTGTCTTGACATCTTAAGATTGTTCAGCTTGTAACGGGAGACAGTATGGGGAATTTTACTTGGTTTGAGCTATAGCTTAAAGCTTCTTTCTACTGCTGCTGAGGCAATGCTAAACTTCTTAGGAGAGGAGCCAGGACATAGAATTATTTGGGGTAAGTGTATGCTGCTAGACTCCAAAGTCACGTAATACGTGTTTTCCACACTCCAGGACAGTCGAACAGAATTTAAGGGTGTCACATACTCGGTTCAGCCTACACTGAGGACACTTAGGGAGACAGGATCAGAGGACTGTAAGCAATTAACAGAGCCATTTAGAAAAGTCATTGCCCCTCAGCTAAATGCAGATTCAGATGGATTTGTTAAATCACCACTGTAGGTGGCTTTAAGCTAACACACATGGTTTGGAATAGGAGGGGGTTAGCAGCATGCAGCAGCTCACCTGGGGGGCACTGACACACTGACCTCCCCGCTCTCCATCATCTGACCATTTCCAAATGGGTTTGCCAGGGTTAGGTCAGGAACAATCCAACCCACAGGAGGAATGCTGAGAGGCGTCAGTATTTCCTATATTGTTATTAGTCCTTCTGAGATAAAAGCTTGATTCTTGACTGTTGTCTTTAAGAGTGGTCTGAAATGGATTACTGTATAGCTGATAAAACTAGAGGATTTATACTCTGATTTAATTTACTGCTGTGACAACAGTTGGGGTGAAGAGGGTTGAAATGGGAGCTGGACTCTCTACTGACAAGCCAAATACAGCTTTATAAGATTGTAAACATGGCCCCATCACAGCAGATTTCCCTAGTGTTGTCTCAGCGAGTGCTGGTTGTGATCGACAGTGAAATAGTTAACCATGCTGACTCTTAAACTGGTGTGTCTAAACCTCAGAAACATTACAGCCTCAAAAGGAAGAAGGGCAGTTCACACCTCTCGCTCTTTTTTTTCCCCCAAGTTGTCCACAGACTTGAACAGGATTGTGTTTGCGGTACCTCTCAGAGGTTATCTTTGTAGGGGCTGGACACTTTATCTGAGAGGGGTGGAGACCTTACTCCTGCCCCTTAAATTCTGGTGTACCCATGCCCGTTCTCGAAGCAGTTTAGTTTACTGATTCTAAATACACCTCGCAACTGAGGCAACTCACTTTCTGGATGGCGTAAATGGAATGCATTTTTGGAAGCTGTAGATTACGGTCTCTTTTTTAGACCAGGAAGGTTTTTTACTTGTCCACTCACATACAGTTGACCATATGTTGTTACTGACTTCAGAGGCAAAGTTACTGATGGGAAATGCTTGCATGAGATATGCTGTAGCAGGTTAATATTCTCTTCACTAGTGTATACCACTCTGTTGTTAGATAAACCTGTTTCTTCTATAGGTGTGACAGATCATTTTGGTATTCCGTTTTGGAGGGGCTAGGAATTAAGGGTTTCATGTGACATGCAGCTTTTTATCCAGAGCCAGCTGTAGGGGAAAAGTGTCCTCTTTCCTATCTATAGTGTCTGTCTTCTCTGCGTTTTCTGATCTTTCACGGCACCACAGTGTTTGAATTGAAAAACAACAGTCTCCACTTAGCTACTTTTCTTTGTTTCCCCATGACCTTACTTTTTTTCCTGTTTTCTCCCCAATGAAATATTGTTCAACTCTATCAGGAAGAACTTGTAATGGTTCTCTTGCTTGCAGGAAATTTTCCTGTGCATACTGCAAGTGTGGCATCAGCCCAAAACAACTTAATGGTGTTTATGAGAAGGTCATGTAAGCATAAGCTAAAATCTTTGCATGCTACATCTATCAATGCTTTACTGCTCTTTCTGATCAGCAATCTCCAAGGGACCTTGGTTATGCACCACAGTCAACTCTGGCTGAAATTTTGAGAGGAAAGGAAGCAGCATACAGCAAATATTTTTAATTTCTGAGTGAGAGACTTGGTTGTGTATCTGCTACTGAGGTACTAGTCTTACCAAACCTGTTGAAATAATGGAGGCAAAAAGTATAATTTATGATGCACAGGAGTCCGAGGATTCCTTTTTTGCTTCTCCTTTAATGAAGGGAGAAGCAGGCACTAGTGAAATTGAAAGCAACCATCTTCAAGCTGATCCCATGAAGCAGATTCACCTGTTCTTGGTTTGAATGTGGTGCTTACTCTCACAGTGTCCTTGAGGTTGAGAGCTGGCAGGGCACAAAAGGAGACATTTGTGTGGCTCGTGGTGAGAACACAGTTGTTATAGTAAGAATTAAAAATACACGGGCATATCAGAACAGATGAACACCAACTGGCTTCAAAATTAGAGTCAACTTCTAGTTAATCAGGGTCATGAGGAAATTTACCCAGTGGTAAATTTTGTAACTGTTTTCTCCAAGGCTTCTTGCAGCTTTCTCGCAAGCCTCCAGCATTGCAGTTGCTTTAGATAGTTGATGAGGTGGACTATAGGTATCACAGGACAGCTCTGTCTGTGCACTTTGATCTAGCTTCAAATACCTCTTCTGAGGGTTTTTATGAAAGCCATACAATAAGATTAGCAAGGTAATTGGAGAATTGGAGAATGTTTCTTCTTCTACTTCACTACTGTAGGACAAGAATAAATAGAATTTGAACATAATTTTGCGTGAAAATGCAAAATGATGAATCTGATTAGTTTTAAGTACAGATATGGCTAAAGAGAAATTAAAGTTGAAAACCGTGTTGGACTGGTTTGTTAATGTCTCTTCTGAGCTCTGTGTTTTATGCCCTCTCCTTCCCATGTTATAATTTATTTTACTTTTTAAGTCTTGCTCCATCTTTGGAACCAGTGCGTAATTAAAGAAATTAATAATTCAGATCACTGGCCATTTACTGTCTGTGGTGGAGTAACTAAATGTGGAAGATAAAAGGTATCAAAACAAGGTTTACATTGCTCATTATTTCTTGATCCATCTAGCCTACAGAGGACCAACAGTGTGTTTGCCAGCTGGATCGGACACTCACCAGATCCAATGAGTTATTCAAACACAGGAACGATACAGGTGGCCAGGGCAGGTGACAGGGACCAATGGGCTTTTCCATTTTAATTTCTTCCTTCCCACCTTGTCAAAGTTACCACATGCCTCCTGGAGCTGTCCTCCAGTCCCACTTCAGCCCCACCTGGGAAGGAGCTGCTCAGTTTCCAGTGAGGCTGGAGCCACCTCCCATTACAGAGTTGTCCATCCTATTGGTGGCAGGCCAACCATCACAGATTATCCAGACTGCCAGCCCACAGCAGAAACACTGAGAAGAGGATGTTTGACGGCAAGAATCATCCTTAGGTCATGTTTGATTACAAAGGCCATCATAATAACACCATCTGCTTTTTCCTTCCTTCCCTATTCTGCTCCAAAGGTCTAACGTGTAACAAAGCTTTCTACGTTATGCTTTTGCTCTGTAAGCTGTAAGCCTAACACAACCAGCCGTAGGGAGACGTAGTGAGGTACATGACCATGGTGTCTCATCAGAAGCGTGTGAGCAGTACTGCTGAAGAGTAGGAATAGCCACGTGCTTCACTTTAGACTTGCATTTAATTACCTTGCTAATCAGAGCTAAGTTCCCAACCAAAAGTGATGCATCATCTCCAAGGATAACCTGAGTGTTCCATGAGTAATGTGAAATTATTTCTCTCTTTATGCATCACTTTTAAGGTAAGCCGCATTAAGTGGAATAAATTATTATCGTCAAAAATAAAATGCTGAGTGATAGCTATGTTGAAATGTACTAATGCTGTTTGGAAGAGATTCGGGATTACAGTTCTGTTTCTTTCTTCTGGTGATTTATACACATTTTGTTCCAAGCAGTTTTTGGCAAAAGGTGATAGAAGATTTTTAGAGTTCTTTAATTCTTGGATAGCCAAACCAGTTATATGTGGTGACTCCTTGAATTTATTGGCTTATACTAATAAAGTCTGGTATTATATACCAAGGCAGCAAAAAGTAGCAGTGACAATGAAACCCAACCACAACTATTTATCAGACTTTGTAAAACCAGCTTTAGAAGTTAACTGTCAGCAACTAGCTAATATTTGCATGTATGAACAGATATGAGTGTATATATGACCTTTCCTATTTAAAAAGAAGAGTTATTATATGAACCTTGCTTGTACTGGCACTCTAAAGCCATCACTGGGATGGCAAGGCTGCTGAGCTGGGCCCTGGTGTAAGTACTGGGAGATTTGTTAACTTCAAAGGAGAGCTGCAATACGTAACATGCCCTGTGACTAGCATCATCTACCAGCATGTGGTTCTGGTTTCACGTATCTGTAATGCCATTGATTTAAAAAGGTTACAAGAATGTCAATTTGGATTTATATAGTGACGAGTCACCCAACTTCATCATCATTATGTGTTTATTTATTCTGTGTCAATGAAAGATGCTTTCGCCTGTTACCAAATGAAACTAAGCTATGCATGTGGTTTCTCTATTTTGTTTTCTTGCCTAAGTAAACACTGGGGCATGTGTGTCTTTTTTTCTCAGTTCAAAACATTGGGGTAGGATTTATTTTTTTTTTTGAAAGGTAGAACTCCAAAGACTCCATAGCATGAGCACAAGACGGTAGGACAGCCCCCAGTGCTCCTGTTGCTTGTTCCGTTCTGCAGCCACATGCAATCAGTTTATATTGTTTTCTGCTGATTGAAAGATTTACATGTTGTGGCTCTAAAGCTGCCGCCGTACCAGCCCCCTGTACCTGTTGCTTAGGTTTCTTGCCACACAGCCTTGTTGTAAGCTACGCGTGAGGCACTTCGGAGTGCAGGGGACATGTGGTACTGCCTCCTTTAATTTTGGAAGATTATGTCTAATGGTATAAACCGTCCGAGCTTCATTCAGTCCCATTTTCTATGAGTTAATATCTATTTCCTAACTTGGAGTACGAGCACAGTCAGGCCCAGTGGAAGGTTTGGAATCGGTCTGGAGGTCACTGCAGCCACACGCTTCACCCGGAATAAAAAAAAAAGGATGTTGGTGAGGTTGCTGCTATACCTATCTCAGGACAGAAACTTTGTAGGAGGTCAGTAAACAAGTAGAAGGAGCCCAACTGTGGACTCTGGAATGATTTTCCCCCCAAGTCCAGGGTTTTCTCTACCTCCCCACCCCATCTACAGAGAATCCTTGGAGTTGATTGTGTTGATTTTTCTCATTCGTTTGCTCTTGTCCCTTAGGTGAAAAGCTCATGAGATTTGGCTATCCAGATATTCCCTTTGATATGAACCTAACCTATGAGAAGGAGGCTGAGCTGATGCAGTCTCACATGATGGACCAAGCCATCAACAATGCAATCACCTACCTTGGAGCTGAGGCACTTCACCCCCTGATGCAGCACACACCAAGCACAATTGCAGAGGTGGCCCCGGTCATCAGCTCAGCTTACGCTCAGGTCTATCATCCTAACAGGATAGAAAGGCCCATTAGCAGGGAAACAGCTGACAGTCACGAGAACAACATGGATGGCCCGATCTCCCTCATCAGACCAAAGAGTCGAACCCAGGATAGAGAGGGCTCACCCAGCAATAGCTGCCTGGATTCTACTGACTCAGAGAGCAGCCACGAAGACCGCCAGTCCTACCAAGGAAACTCTGCCTTAAATTCCAAGAGAAAGCCAAGCCCAGCTTATATGAAGGAGGACGCCAAGGCTTTGGATGCCACAAAAGCTTCTAAGGGCTCCTTAAAGGATATCTACAAGGTCATCAATGGAGAAGGGGAGCAGATTAGGGCTTTCAAGTGTGAGCACTGTCGCGTCCTTTTCCTGGACCATGTCATGTACACCATCCACATGGGCTGCCACGGCTACCGGGACCCACTAGAGTGCAACATCTGTGGCTACCGAAGCCAGGACCGCTATGAGTTCTCGTCGCACATAGTCCGAGGGGAGCACACATTCCACTAGGCCTTCTCATCCAAAGGGGACTTGTATGAAGTAGAAGAACTGCACATGAAGAAATACTGCACTTACAATCCCACTTTTCCTCAGACATTGAGACACTTATTTTGTTGTTGTTGCTGTTGTTGTTGTTGCTGTTGTTTAATTATTATTATTAACCTTATTTTTTGTGGACCTAACCTCATTTGCTCTGCCCAGCTTAAGAATGGAAAGAGGGAAGGGATAAAAGAGGGGTTTGTTGTTGCTGTCGCTTTTGGGCGAGTGACCCACCTTGCTTTCCGTGGGAATTGAAAGGCAGTCCGTTCCTGTCTCAATCAGCTGTACATTGTCTCCTGTTTTGGGATATCGCTCAACCCTGCTAGGTGCTTTAAAGTCCCGACGAGATGCCACTCATTTACAATTTCAGATGAACAGGTAGAAACATTTCAGAGGAGAGCCTTTTTCAAATGTGTAGGTACGGTACGGGGTTGCGGTGGCTGGAGGAGAAGGGGGGGAACTTTATTCTGCAGAATGAACAAGTAATTTTAAAGCAAAACTATTAGGGATTTAGGAGCACGAATCAAAGTTGATATTCTTTTCAAAGTTATTTTCTAGGGTGAGCTGTTTTCCTGGGTTCAGTGTATTTGCCCTCTAGAATGAAAAAAAAAGAAAAAAAAAAAAAGGAAAAAAAACGAAGAAAAGTATGTCTTAACACTGTACCACTTTACAGCAGTTTAGTTTCATAAGTCTGAGGGCCTTCTGTGGTAAGTCTGAGGCTTTATATTTTTATTTTCCTTAACTTATGAAGCACCTTTTTTAGAATCGTTGATTTGCTGTTACTCCATGCCTCTGTGTTGACTCACTGGCTTCTTAGAGACCCTTGGGAGCCTTACGTAGTTGCACCCTATGTTTTAAGAAATAGCATTTATAAATAACGTTTAAACTTGCTTCTAGGACAGTAAGTGGCCTAGGAGTGGGTGAGAGAGTCTGTAGTTTACTCAAGAGGTTCTGCTGCTCTTCTGAAATAATTTTGTTTGAAAATTACAGATTTTACAATGACAAAAGTACTACAAGCAAAATTTGCTTTAAATATAGGTATATCTAGATATATAATTGTATAAATAGTTTTCTCATTCTGTTATCACAGTATTAACCTCTTGGCAACAGCCTAAACTAAGACTTGCAGCTGGGAGAACGCTGGGAGCCAGATCCTTGGCCAACCTTAGTCCTCTTCGCTCCATTGAATTTAATGGAACTACCCCAACTACTTCAGCTACATCAGGATCCGAGCCTTGACTGGATTTTTCCCTCTTGTTGACATCTTATTTGTTAATTTGCTGACCCAGTGACTTCCTTTTGTTTTTAAGTCATCAGTTCTGCTTTAACTTAGAGGTGGGAGTGTTTGCAGGTTTTCCTGGGTAGCCTTTGCTCTTGGAGAGCACAGAAGCCCTGCAAACGAAGAGCTTGTATGTGACCTTCCCTGCTTCTTCAGAAAGTGATACATGGAGGTGCAGGTGCTGTGCTTTGATTTGGATTTGCAGATTTATTTTTTATTCCTAATTCATTAATTTTACTGTAGGGATAACGAATGGAGAAACAAACTCAAGAGCAAGTCCTTGAACCACAGACAAGGCAAGAAAAAAAACCCACCAATCTGTTTTGTTTCCTTTCTTTCTCTCCCAATAAGTTACAAAGCCAGCAACCACCCAGCAAGTTGCAGGTTGTATCACTAAAAATTGGGCTTAAACCTACGTGACAGATTGCCATTGAAACCCAACTGTTTGTACCAATCACAATTGAAATGTTGTTGTTTGGCAACAAGAGCACAGCTTGAGAATGGAAAGATCTGCATGGGTTTAACCCCCTCTGCGCACGCAGTCTCCATGCGCTTGGTGAGACCTTTTCCAAAGTATGAAGTTACTAAAGTATAAAAGAGAGAGCAAGATCAGGCCATAATGAATTCCCATCTGCTCACTTCAATCTGCGTACTCAATGCATATGCCAGTTTGCTGTTCGTTTTGAGGGTACTGGGTTTTTTTCTTCTTCTCTTCCTAGACCTGGAGCATTTGAAAGTAGGAGCTGAGTGGTATTGATTAAATCTTTTTATGGTGACATTCTTGGCAGCTAGAACCTGTGTTTAGAAAGGATACAGTAGATCATGGCCGGATTACCTGATGACTGCTTCCCAGCACTGAAATGCTATTAAGTAGGAGCTGGTAAAGTCTTGCAGTAGCCTATTAATTATAATACGATATGGAGAGAAATGTCATCTTGTGTAATGTGAGAGCTATCAAGGCTGGGAATATACGGGCTTTGGAGAGACAGATTTAAAGACCTATTCCCAACATTGTTCTTAATGTCGTTGGGTTCCTCCCCCTCCTTTCTTTGTCCTAATGTAGCAGAGACTCAGGCAAATGAACCACTCCCATCCTCCAGACCATTCTCATTTTCTTGTGCTTGGTGCAATCGAAGGAGTTTGTGCAGGAGAAAACCAGAGAGATGCTGGAGGGCATCACTTGTATTCTGTACGGCTGATTCGCTGCAGCTACCAAAGTTGGCTTAGGAGGTGGCCAGCCATGTTCTGCATCCAAATGTGCTTGGAAATTCAGAAAGGGAGGTTGCTTTTGCAGCGTGTCACCCAAAAAAAAAAAAAAAATTGGTTGTGATTTCTGCTGAGGCAGGAAAGGTCTTTTAAGAAGAATGTGCAAAGGGAAAGGTGCAAGGCCTGAAGGTCACTAGGCTTGCATGGGCCTCCAGAAAGATATGTGCCCGAGCCAGAGAAAAGGTTGCCAGCAATCCCTCTCAGTCTCTGGGGGACTCTGTTCTCCCCTCTGTGGTCAGTGGAAAAACCATGGGCTGTGGCTTATTAGAATAGTTAGCACTAGGGAAAACGTGTTAAAACATTCCACCTGTGTTTGGGAAAGCACCAGGATACGGGAAAGGCAGAGAATCTCTTGTGCACCCTCAAATAAGCTGGCTACAATTATATCTGCCATTCGGTAGCATGGACTTTCATTCATTGATGACTCATTGATACCTCCTGTAGTGAATATTCTGTAGATGCTTAAAAGGTCGGATGGGGAGGCTCGGTGGTTTCGTAGCTGGCTTCAGTTAAGCCCAAATTCTTGTTCCAGTGGTAGCGGGCACTGCTGTGTACTGGTATCCCAGGCACAGAGCACTGGGGCGGCAGTGAGTAGACATGCTGGTTTAGTTCTCTTCCAAAACCTGCATTTTTTGGAGAGCGAGATATAGAGGGGTTGCATTAATTTTTATTATCAGTGTCCTTTTCTGAACACTCACTGAAGTTTGTCATCCTAGAGCTAGGGAAAGGAGAAAGACTAAATTCTAGTTTAAGTTTTGAACAAAGTTTTGGACTAGCGTTTATTTTAGTGTCACTTGCTACTGAAAATTATTGGAGGGTTTATATAAAACAGTTTGCCCCTACTTTGAGGTTCCATTTTGCACATTTCTGTAATATTTTTTTTTTTTGCTTGCTTGCTCTCTGCAGATTTCTAAGAAAAGCTCTTGAGTTTTGTTGAGTTCATTAGTCATTCACAGTGTACTAGGAATTTCAGTAGATAATCCTTGGCCTGCGGATCCATTTGTTCTAAGTATTTGCTGTTGGAAATCGAACCTGGCTGATTTTTATTGGACTCTCTTGAAATTCTTGGAATTGGGTTTCCAGTTAAAAACATGCATTTGCAAATTTAGAATTGGCTTCCTGTGAGCATTCCCCATTTTCATTAAGAAAAAAAGAAAAAGCCATTTCTGCACACATCCCTGCCAGTAAACCCTGTTGCTTCTTTTTACATCAAAAAATGGCAAGAATCTGACTCAATTTAGAGAATTACAAGCCTGTTAATTGAAATAGAAATGTGACCGCTTATTCTGTTCTTGGTATGATCCATGTTCTTGGAGCAAAGGGCATTATCTATATATCTGCTGTTACGGCCAATAAATTTTACAGCCAACTCTCTTTGCAATCAGTTAGAAGTGCACATCAAAATATATAGCGTTTTTCAGTAAAACCAGCTCTTTACTCAGTAACTTATGGGATTAAAACAATTTTATTCTCCTTAAAAAGTGCTTCCGTCTATGATGTGATGTGAAAGGTGTCTAGGCATTAACCTCTATTGGTCTGTATTAGAGAGAAAGAATCTAAATTTGATAGTTGGCCTGATTTTTTAATGGTAGTAGTTTCTACAATGTGAGGACACAGCTCCACAGCCATGTGGAACTAAAGTACATTTAGTAAAAGGTGAAGAAATTCTCAATTTGAAGAGTTCCCAATTTTCTTTCTGTTACAAGGACATTCCTAAATTGGGGCTCCTCAGAAGAGGAGGCCAGGAAATTAAACCAGACCCTTCAAAATTGGTCTTTAATAGGACATTATTACTGTTGTTTAGGTCCTGAACTATCTTCCTCATATTTGAAAGAAGCCAGACAACATGCACTTCTTCCTCCAGAAATAAATTTTGGAGATAATTTAGGGAAAAATGCTTATTTCAGCCAAGGGCAGGAGCTGCAGTGATACAGTTTCTTTGATAAATGATACTCCTTTCCTTAACTATCCCCTTTGTAACAAGGAGGGAGTCCCTGAGTCACCAAAACTCAGCCTGGGATTTTAGGAAAAGTGTGATGAAATTGGCTTTGGCGCTCAAAATTTGCATCTTAGCTTGGCTTAGTATCATTTAAAAACAAAAATGGATGGTAGTAATGGCCTGCAGTCCAGGGCAGCTGCAGATCTTGAGAAAGTATATTTATATATATATATATGGTACCATATAATTAGATATATGCTTTATTGTATATGTGCCTTTTTCAAATGCATTTTGGAAGTTCCTGATGTCGTTCATGATATCCTACCATACCCTTTCAGAATGCACTACAAAAACCAACCCAAAGTAAGCATCCTTTCTCCTACAGCGTAGCGAGGCAGATCCCGCTCCCCCTCTGCACCCTCCTTGGCAGCTTGACCCGGAGAGAGGACCGTCTCAGTGCTTTGCCGTGAGATTTTCTGGGATGGGAAGGGCTGAAGATGACCTTAGCGAAGTGCATTCCAGCTGTCCAGCTAGAGCTGGTCTCGGAGCTGGTCCCAACCAACTCAGTGTCCCCAGAGCAGCGCCGAGGCTCGCTGCATAAGTCCCCAGCTGCACAGTGCCCTGCGGAGGGCCAGGGCAGCCATCTCCTGTTCCCCCCCTCCACAGCTTTAAGGAAAGCACGCTTGAAAATGGACTTTGCTGTTCTTTTAAGTTCCCACTTCGGAAAGGGAGCAGACTTTAAAGCATCTGCTGCATGCTTCAACCTGGAAAAACATATCCAGCAAGAACAAAAGTCTGCCTGATAATTGACGTAGAGATGAGTGGAGCCCATCTGTAGATGTTACAGGGGTTTATAATTGACGTCGAGATGAGGGAAGCCCATCTGTAGATGTTATGGGGGTTTATTAGCTGGAACTCTTTGGTGAAAAGTGCAGTGTTGGTTTCGGTGCTTTCCTGGCAGGTTGGTGACCTAGTTTCAGATGTAGTTATTTACCCGGCGCGGGTGCAGCATCTAAGCGCGCTGGCACGGGCACGGCGTGAAGCCTGCCGGCAGCGGAGGGAGGTCGGCTGCTTTCGGCCAGGCGCTGAGCCCAGCGGCAGCCCTCTGCCAGGTCCTCACACCTCTCTGCAGGGGCTGGGCCCACAGCAGGCACTGAGAGTAAATGGGAGGAGGAATGCGGGAGAGAAGAGGCAGAATTTGCTTCGTAGAAAATATATTCCCTTTTATCCCATTAAGAGTTGTCCTGAAGTACAGGCCAAGGAGAACCAGTTTCTGATTTAGCCTCCTACAGCCGTGCCTGGTAGTGTGTGATTCCTGTTCTTCTCCACTGAGGCTCTGGAGTGACTGGGGGACTGTAAGGAGGAGGTAGTGTGCTGACGTTTTGCCACAATAACCATAAAACTGGTATCTATTTACATCACTTAGCTTTTCAGTTGATGCAGACAAGCATTCCCAGTTCCTGTTTGCTTCCAGCCTTTGGAAGGGTGGTTATGGGTCCACATGCTCACGTGGATCCCCGTTTGGCAGAATAACTGCCCATGCTCTTTCCTTCTGTGAAAACTTTTCCTCTTTTCCTTTACGTAGAAATCATGGGACCTAATCAATCAGTGGACAGAAATGACCGTTTCAACGATGACTTACATTGCTGTAGTAAAACCTGATATTATTTACAGTTACAAAAAAAAAAAATACTGTGATGTATTTACTAGCAGTATGTGAAATATTTTAACAGAGCAAATGATGACAAAGTCAGATCTCACCTCGAGTAGCTCATATGATGTGTACTCTGTTGGGAGAAATGGAACAGCTTGACCCAAAGCTTGGGCTGATGCATCCTTCCTGCAGCAGGTATCAATTTAGGCCACAGCACTTCAGACCAAGAAAATGTTTGAGCACGTGAATAGCCTCCTGCCATCCCTTCGATTAGATCTGGAAGTGCACAGGAGTTGTGCAGTTAACCGCGGGCTCATAATTACCGTTATCTGTGAGATTGGGGCCTTACTTGCTAATTGGTGCAGCACAGCAGCTCTGGTTAGGTCTCGGTCATCAGCACTCGGTGGCGGGGCTCTGCGGTGAAGATGCTTTTGCTTACGTTTGTGTAGCAGCCTTAATCCCTCGCACTCAGCGGTACGTGAATACCGGTAGCCTCTACTCGGTGTTACCAGTCACGGATAAAGTATGGACACCTCCCGCAAGGCATGGTGGAGAGCATGACTCCGTTATTGGCACAACGAGGCCAGTTTGCAGTAAATCGGGCCATTTAGTTTTACCTCAAGTGATATCGAATCAGAAAAGCTTCTTGAAGGGATAGAGGTCACTGAATCCCCTACTATGCACTTACTGGGATTTGACATTGCTTACTGGAAATGTTCGTTCCTGAACACGCTCTAACAAGGGAAGGACTTTTTTGGTTATTTTTGTAGTTGTTCAGATTCTGAAACTGTGATCAATAATTTGACGAGTTGTCAAGTGTCCTCAGAGCTTGAACACGTTCACTTCCTCTGCCATGTAGCAGTCTCCTCTGGTTTTCAGTGGTTCTCTCTTTCTCTCTCCCCCTTTTCCTTCTCTGAGCTTTAAGTCTGGGCCTGCTCTTATCTCCTGTAGCTTTGGGCTGTCTCGGGGGTTGGGGGTTTGTTTTTGCTGGTTCTTTTTTGTTGTTCATTGGCTGTACAGTCTGTTTACATATTTTTGTACTCAAGTGTAGTTTTATATTAAAAACAGGAAAAAGAAAAAAAGATAGTTGATTTGAGGAAAAAAAATAAAATTAAGGTACGTACTCTTTGTAACACTTTAAAGATCTAGGGTACCTTCTGAGATGACTCCACAGTGATGTAATTATAATACTGTATATTTGCCTTCCTTTTTAGTTGGTTTTATTTTCTCGTTGTATTTTTTTTTTCCTAAAATGTATATCTTTTTATGAGAAACTGGAAACTTTTAATGCAAATGTTTAGAAAGATTTAAAATTGTAAAGTTAAAAAAAAGTCATATAATTTTTTTTTTTCCTGTTGGAAGAAAATGCTTTAAAAAAAGTTTTACTACTGTTGTATTCCAGGGTGGGGGTTACCAACCCCGAATTTGTTTCTTATGCTTCATTCTTGGATCCTGTTTTCTAAACGTGCTCATTGCAGACAGGGATTATTTGCTTATATTAGTTAAAAAAAAAAAAAATCACCAACGAAACCACCTTTTTGGGTTATTTTTCTGTTCAAGTGCAATACTTTCCCTGACGTCTTATTAATGTACAGTGATTTCCTTTTTCTTTCCTCAGTCCACACAAACCAGTGAAACAAAATGCTCTGTCTTAAATACATTCAAAGCTAAGGTTCAAGTAACTATGTAAATTAAGATGTGACTGACAGAAGGTGAGAAACTGTAAGTTAAGGCTAAAGCCCACAACTCCTGCTTTTGTTTGACATGGAAACATATCTAGAATTAAGGACATACCTGTTCTTGCCTCTTCCTTCCTTTTCTTTTCTAATTGCAGCTTTCTTTTTAAGAAAAGCACTTAATATTGTTGTTTATTAAAAATAACAAAAAAAATATTAAAAAAAAATAATAAAAAGCTCTTTTGATCTGATCCAAAACCCACTCAATGGAGACTCTTGTGACTTTGATGGTGGATTTTGGATTAGGCCTAATCTCTTAGCTCGGGCAAAACTGCCATTTACTCTAATGGGAGAGATTTGCCTGCGTAAGAATTACCGGACTCGTGTCCTTTATCTACCTGAGAGACCAGAAAAGCTTCTTTAGAATTGTCCTTGTCTTACATAAGTTTAGATGGGACTTGTTTTACATATCATACATATTTATATATAGTGTATTTTTAATGCCTTTCCCCCCTCCCCAGTAGACTGAAGCCGCTGTTCTGTAAATATGTATTTAGGTACATAATAAAAAAAAAAAAATCCCGTGGAGATTTCTTTGAAAGGCAGTTACTGCGCATGCACAGTAGCCACTTTTTTCCTTTAAATTTGTGTTTAAGATATTTCTTTTTAATAATAACAAAGGTGAGGAGACTGTATCCCATTCTGGTCAATTGCCAAATTTATTTCCCAGACTCTCGGGTTTGAGTTCAAGCAGAAGAATGCGTTCAGTGGGTGACTGTCGCAGTTGCCCACGGGTTCACGCTCCTTGGGCCAAATTATGGTAACCTGGTACCCTCACATAGGTTGTTCAGGTCCTTCCACAAGCGGGGACTGCACTGGGATCATAGCAAAGCACGCACCATTTTGTGAGCGTAATTTCAGGCTGTCGGGTCTGACCCGTTTGTCACAGCATCTTCCCCGACTCGTGTGGAGATGCGCTCTGCCCTCTTAAGTGCTGTTTTCCTGGAGCAAGCCGGGTGAGTAATCTGGCAAATGACCACTTTTCTCCCAGGTTACGATTTTTTTTAGTTCTGTGACAGATGTTCTGAGCTCAAATTGAGGAATCTTTTTAATATAAAAAATAAATAAATAAAATTGGAGCAATCAGAGTCAATTCCAAAAGCCAGCGAAGACGCTGGGAGTTGTCCCATTGCTTTACGTGGTCAGTGGAACACGCTCTTGTAAAAGGAGTTCAGAAACGATCACTCTGACAGTGGTGCATGTGAGCGACCCTAATGTAAACCTGTATCCCCCTGCTAAAAAAGTTCTGCCGCTATAGACTGAACTATGGGACTTGTTTGGTTTTGGTTTTGTTTTTTTTTTTTCTTAGTATACATGCATACATATGGTTCCACATCTGTATGTGTGTACTCTGTACATGTGTGAGTGTTGTACAGCCACGTGAGAGTGTGAGTCTGTATGTGTGTATAAATAAAAGACGCTGCAGAAACTTTGTAATACTTTGTGAAAAGGATTATATTATAAAGGTTTGTACTGTCTTGAGTGCACAGCTACTGGAATAAATGTAGGGAATCTCAGGAACAAGCATATAATTTGTCCAAGAATTATTTCTTCTCAGAAGTGTAAGTGCAGTTTTTAATTCTGTATATTATTTAATATTTTACCAATAAAAATAAACTTCTGACACGAAAGGGGTTTTCCATTCAAGCTGTCTGGAAACATTGGTCTGTGCATACACTTTCCTTTCCTTTCTTGCAGCAGCAAACACCCACGGCAATTTGGCACCTCGAAGGAATCCCATTTCTACCTGATAACAAATCTTATTAATTAACTAGAGAGACTGATTGCGTTACGAGTTGGGGTTATGAGTACGGGTTATGAGACGGGCGAATTGGGCGCAGATCCACTTTTAATATTCATTGAAGCTAATGACATTCTTTTCATCAGCTTCAGCATGAGCTAGAGGAGTACTCCCCCTAAGGTCTCGCTTTATAAAATGGTGACATCGGTCACCTGCCACTTGGTCTGTCATGCTTTTGAAATGAGTCAGTGGCCCAAGGTCCAGCTTTTTCAGGAAAACACTCAGATGGCACAAGCAATTCCTTTGAACCCTTCCCTCAGCGTGTGTTCTTGGCTGAGTTCCCCTCTGTCGTATTCAGAGGTGATCTTCCCAGTACGGATTTATTGGGTAGTTCACATCACCTAACTTGTTCTTTCTTTCGTAACGCAGCTATCAATCTGGTAGCGTTCATGGTACAAACTCTTCGGAATAAAAGGAAGATCTCATGAAGCTTCGTAAGTTGTTTGTTGTTTGTTTTAAGAATCTCTTGTAAATTCTTGGTTAAAGATTAACCAGCCTCTCCCCATAATAAAAGTGTTCCTCACTGACATGAGAATGGAAACTCCTTAAGATATCATATTAATAAAACTTAATCTCCCTTTAGGTCATGTTTGCTGCATGTTGTCTCCAAGGTATGCTTCTGTCCAATGAGCAGAACTTCTCCTGTTTTCTTTTGCTCAGGATTGCCAGATTACTAGCAAGATTCAGTTAATGGGACGGTCCAAATATCTAATGCATGGAGGAGAAATCACATTGTGCCATTGCAAGACAGAAACAACGGACTTGACCTGCTCAAGGTCCTGTCCCAAAACTTACTGGAGATGATGATGCTTTTTTTTATCGATCCGAGGGTCTGACGAGGTGAGGGGAGAGCTCATAGGCAGAAATTAATCGGCTGATAGTTGTTTAGGCTGCCAAGACAGTTGCAGCAGTGAGATTCTGTGCACGGCCTCATGTTATTAAGGAAGAGAGTCTTGGAAATCTCCTGGCCGCAATTCAGGGCCAGAGCGGTGTTTGCACTTGCTGAAGTGCCTGGGTGAGTGTCACACCATGAGGTGCCATTGCCTTTGTCTCTGGATCACCTTGTCAGCAGCTGTAAGCAAAGGGCAGGTTGACCTCACCTGTTCAACTCTTATCTAGGCAACAGGGAATCATGTCTACTCTTTCTCCTGCATCCCTTTTGCTGGGAAACTCTTACTCAGTTCAAAATAGCCTTTTCCTGCAACAGAGGCTTAAAAATTACTCCAGTAGCTGGTGTCTCCATGTGCTGTCATCATAAAGTCTTAATTTGGTCCATAGGAGGCAACCAGCTTCAAGATACTTCATCATTTTCTCTGTTACTGGATCAAATGGTGTAGTTGCAACGGGCCTTTGAAACTGCAGCACCACCTTCCATGTTGAACAACTGGATCAATCTAGTAGCCAGGTAAGTGATGTATTTCTGACCTACCTGTCCAGCACCTTGGCACCAAGCTGGAATTCCCCTTGTCACCAACAGGCCATGGCAGCACGAGTGGATTTTGAGCAGTGCGTTCTGACAGGCGCTTTTCCAAGACCACTGTAACTCTCCCAGTTAATAAAGCTTAAGCGTTGGTTCCTGGCTTTCACTTCTATGGCGCTAATATTTCTATTTTTATGCAGTACTTTCAAGAAATTACTAAAGTTTCATCTGAGGGGTGAATTTGTGTTTTTAAAACGTGGTGAATCAAAGTACGTTATTCTCCATCTCTGCGCTCGAATGTCAAACCCCAGCCTCCCAGTGAATCATTTCCCACCAAGACACCGCAGAATGTATAACAGAGCTGTGTTCATGGGAGGCAACGGTAGGCCCTCAAAATCACATTACAAAACTCGCAATAATCGAGGGACTAAAAATAAATTTTGCTTGGATTGCAGTTTGAAAGTGCTTGTTGTTTTTTTTTTTCTTTTTAGTCAGCCCTAATGTCGTTAGTCCTCAATAAACGCAGCTTTACCCCTCTGCCCTTCAGTGCTTATTTTTGTCTCTTCTTGGTGCATTGTATAAGCATGTCATAATTTCCAGCATGCAATTATCAGTGTTTGTTGTTTGGGTTTTTTTGGTTTTTTTCACAGCAGAGTACCTTAGGAGCCACAATGACTTCTGGATTCAATGAAATATGAGTTGAAAGGATTACTGTGTAAGTACTCAGGTTGTTTAAAATTTAAGACTAAGAATGAAAGCTCTTTTCAAAGGAATATACTTGTGAAATAGCCTCTGTGTGTCCTATTAATTCCTGGTACAGAGATTAGGGATGGAGTCCTAGAATACAACATTTCCCAGGGATTTCTGTCGGTGGAGAAACGGAGCCCTTCTAATGAGACTATATAAATTCTCAATATTATTTTTCATTAATCCGCACACACCAGCCCGCCTCCACACGCTGTAATTCCATGTTACCACCCATGTTCACATTAAAATAGGAACAGATTATTCAAGACTCCCACACAAATCGTGAACCTCTATCCCTTCTGATCTGTCACCGGCCGTCCCTGGGACGGAGGAACCTCTCCCCTGGGCAAGAAGTCATCTTTAACGCTGGCAACCTGGCCCTTCGGAGCTGAATGCCTATTTTTATTCCTGGCAAATGCTCCTGTGGCATCCAGCATCTGAGCCCGGATGAAACTACCCTGTCAAAACTGATTTTTAACAGAAAATTGCTTTTCAATGAACCCATTCTCTATGGAAAGTGTCTGCTTTTCATAGATTTGGGAGGATTTGGGGATTTTTTTTCTCAATACGAGCCTGAAATTCTAAACCCTCCAAAGGTTTCTGGGTTATTTTGTTTGGTTTCAAGAGGAAATACTTCCCTACCCTCAGCTCCTGTTTTCATATCAGTTCAAATAATGTCAAGACACTATTTGCTGCTCTTTCCCATTATTTTTGTTACTTTTCCTGTTTCAGGCTGCCTGTGTGTAGTTTATAGGGTGTGGTGAGGAATGTAAATTATTATTTTCATGTAGGTGTGGTAGCTATTCAGTTGTAAATCCTGTTTTCAATCCCTCTGACTATTTTATTTGTGATCTGTAATATTGATCTGTCTTCAGGGCAGAGAACGCTGCAATCTATCAGGAGCAGGGACTTTTCTTCCTTGCTAAAATAAAAGCATTCAAAGCACTCCCAGAAATCTCTGAGATGAGAAGAAGAAAAAAAAAAAAGAGATCTCGCTTGAAGCCTTTCTCGTGTTGTTTTTTTTTTCTCTTTGAAATAAGTAGAGGAATTTGTTTCTGCAGCTGATTTGTTTTTATCAGTTAGTTGCAAAATCTGACTGGCCTCCCTTTTCAAATTCATCTCCCACGATAGCCTGCCACTGGCTGTCTCTTGATAACTGCCTTTAAAAAAACCCCAAGTTTAAAGGTTTGCCTCTGAATGCGATTCCTGGCGGTGAAGAAACAGGACTAATCTACCAAAAAAAAAAGCCCTGCAGTTGCTGTTGGACTTGAGCGGAGTTGTCCAACTGTTCTCGGTTCCCCGCGAGCCGTAGCAGCCATGCCTGAAACACAGCTGTATTTTCACACAAGCTGTGAAGAGGCTTTTTTGGCAGCGGTACTGCAGATGCTCTGGCTCTGCAAAGCCGTTTTCGGTCCCGTCTTAGGAAGGACGAGCTGCCGTCTAAGGCACGAGGTGGTACATTGCTTATAGGACCAGATTCTCAGCTGCGACAGATCTGGGTGGCCTGAGCAGCCTTGCTGGAGCTAAGCTGATTGGCCTGTTTCTCTGCGAGGTGCAAGCGCGCCTCTGGGCTCGTATTTACGGATGTGCTCTCAACTGTGCACCTCCTCTCGTGTGTGCCTGTTGGGGTCATAGCCATTATAACCACCAAAGTGGGTGACTTTGGGACAGAATTTGCCTGTGTTAGTGCAACTTGACATTTAGTTGTCTGTTCAGTCTGTATCTCGTTTATGGATAAATCTAGACATCTAGGAGTACAGATATTCCAGACACAGATACATTGATTTGTTTGTTTTTTATGGTTAGGTCAAGGTGTGTAGAGTCCTTGTGCCTGAGGCTGTGGCTAGTATCAGCTATTGATCTCCATGAAAACTAGACTTCAGGTGTCCTATGCTGCATTCTCAAAACTAATGGCCACGCTTGACCGTTTCAGTCAGCATACTACAAAAACGATGGAATATAGTTGTCCTTAGATACCTGTGTATTTTGTTATCTATCAAAGAGATGTTTTGATGGCTGACCTGAAAACAACCCAAGTCCTACCAGCTTGAGAAGCTTCTCCTTTTACTGAAGTGACAGAAATATGTAGTGTTTGGGTGAGGGCTGCGTTTCCCGAGCAGTGAATGCTCGGCTCAGATGCCTGCAGTACATACCGAGTGTTATGCTGCTGCTGTGTGGCCATCGTAAGGCATTTAAAGTGCTTTTTCTTGGGAGTTCTTTTTAAAAATTAATTTCTTCAGTCAAATGTTCTTTATTTGTCTTCAACTTTTCCCCTCATTTCTTCCAGTAAGAAAACAGAAGTTGTTACTAGACCTTAGAATGCAGCAAGGTTTAAATCAAGCCAGGTTGATACTGATTATGTGTATTATGTTAGTTCTTAGAAGCTCTTCAGAGCTAGGTGGTGTTCTAGCACAGAGCAAAAATAGGTCCTAGCTAGCACTAACTGTTTTATCATCTAATTATAAAAAGAAAACAAGCTTCTTCTCATTTTCAGAAGTCCAAAAATATTTTTGTAATGCTATTGTGAGTCCTTTATTTGTCAAAGCGTGGATACCAGACTTAGAGACAGTATTCCAGTAACTGTCCCTCTAACATCTTGCTACTTCTTGAGACTGTTCCCCACGTACTTATGCATGGGTGTATATAGAGAGATACGTATCTTTGTGTTCCAGTGAATGGCTTTTCAGCGTTTGTGGGGCGCTGAGCTGTGCTTACTGTTGTGCTTTGCACTTTTACCCTGTGTTTAGCTCACCTCTAAGCTTTGGCTGAATCACTGCTTTTCAGAATAGAATCCCCCTCCTTGTAGAAGTGACCAGCATCGCTGGTCCTTGGATGTCTGATCTGAAGCTGAGAGGTACTAAAACATGTTGTTCGAATGCGTCCAGCTACCCAGCAGATCTGGATGGCTCTGGATAACTGACATCCTAATCTTCATCGTGCTCTCACAGAGCTGTCTCATCTGTGAACGTTACCAGCTCTATTTCTCTGGTTTTTTGGTTAGATCTTTTGATAAGATATTAAATGATGTGAGACAAAACCAGACCTACATGGCACCTTGCTAGAAACACTGCAGCTGGATGATGTCCTATTTACAGTTCCTATTAAAAACTCTCCAGTACATAGATGGACTGTGATCCATTTAATGTATGAATATTGATTTTTATTCTTTTTTAAACTTTTTTTTCCTCTCCAGAGATGGGGAAAGGGATAACAGTATCAATAGGATACTGTTTTGATGCTGGTCATATCTGCCAGAAAGGAAGTTTTAAAGATTAAGCTGGTGTGGTGCACCCTGTACAAGACACTTCAGCTGTTCGTAGGAGACTCCTGTATGTAACAGAGGGAAGGTGAAGGACTTTCTGGGTTTGGTATAGGCTCAGTTATAAAAGCAAACTTAAGCTCTTAGGGGAGGAATGGTTTGAAGGAAACATCACTAGCCAGGTCATTCAGCTTCACATGAAATCACTGATATTTTAGTGACCTCTGGCTCTCCTCTCCTACCAAATTCAGATGACCACACTATCCAGGTACTTCGTTTCACCGTGTGTATTGCTGCATTGCTGAGACTTCTTTGAGACCCAGGCTGGTAATAGGGAAGGCTTTGCTGTTATTTCAGGCAGATCTGTGCACGTCTGGGCTAGGCTGAATGAACCACGGATGATCTCTGACGCAATTTTATCTTTAGCCAGTTGCCCCGTTCCACTGCCAAGCTTACAAACCACCAGAATCCCTAACCTGAAGTTTCTTTTTGCAGGAAAATGATGATGGAATAAGCCAAACGGTGATTTTGTAGCACAGTAGTTCTCTCACTGCTGCTCTCTCAGAGTATCTTCTAATTGGTCATTCTCAGAGCCTTTGCACTGCTTGGCTTATTCCCCTCCGCGCTGGACCACAACCAGGGTTTAGCGCAAAGCACCATGTATCTGTTTCAGGAGCTATTTAGGCAGGGGTATTCCACAAGAGCTATTTTGGGCTATTTCCCCACATAGAGAAGCTCTAGTGCTTATCTCGATGGAACGAAAGTCAGGCCTGTTCTTCTAGATAAAATGCTTTCCCTCCAACTGCCTGATGGCTTATCTCTGGTCTTGCAGCATCACTCATAACCCTTCTCCTGACCCACTTAACTTTCTGCTGTTAGCAGAGCTGGGGTGGGGGCAGGGACATTTGATTAATGAATAATATTCGCTTTCTTTTAATGTGAAAAACTCTTCCAGTGCTCCATGTTCACATAATTAAGTGAGAAATCTCTATTCTTAATCAGATGATAAATTATCTATGGGCAAAGCTTTAAGAATGTATTTCTTGTGCTTTTGGCTCATATAAATTAAGCATTTTTAAGCATCCCCTAACAAAGAAAAGAACTTTAATAATATTATTTGACATTAGTCATCTTGTTTTCTTTGCCTGTTGAAAAAAACAAAACAGAAAACTGTTATCCCTTTCCCACATCCAAAGCAATTTCTATGAAATCAGTATTTTAGCAAGCATAGCAATCTAGTAGTGCTCACCTTCTGAGCTTCAAAAAATAGATTAGGGCTGAATACAGGTAGTCAAGGCAGTGAATGTGTTGTCTCTTAAATTTCAGTTTCAGCACAGCGGCAGGTACAGCCAACACAGGCTTGTTTGTTAATTTACTTGGAATTAAGCTGGTTCTTTTAAGGCATTTCCTAGTGAACTATTATCTAGCAAAATGCTTTTATCGGCTGGAGCTGACAGATGTTAATACAGATAGTTTCTTGGAGAGCTACCATGTGTGTGGTTAAGCAGAATTCAGTCTGGTTTCCTATTTGAATATCAATATTTGTGAATGCTTCTGTTCTACGCAGCATGGTGGGGACTGCTCAGAAAATGCTCTTTTCCCTGAATCTGTGTGCAAAAAAATCCAGTGGTGTGACAGAGATGGTCCGGGTCATATGCTGCCACTGGATGGTCTGGCAAAACAAGGAAGGATAAAAATTCTGGCAGTTGAGATTAAGATTATTAAATGTTGGTGCTCTGGACCCTCCAGGGTAGACTCCTGGAGAGGAAGTCATGGACACTGCAGCTGAAGACATGGTTATGAAGTGACACTCACGTAAGGGTTTTCCCCTTTCTCCTCAAACCGGTTTAAGGGACTGGTTAGAGGGCTGCCAAGGTGCAGGTGACAAGATGCTTGGTTGACTTTATAGTTCCAGTTCCAAGGAGAGGAAAGAAGGGGTGTAATCATGCACACGTCCAGCTTGTAAGGGTTGTCACCAGGTTCTGCTTTTGGGCAATGGCAACACAAGCAAACAAATGAGTTAATACCTTCGTGTGGCACACAGCCGTTTGCGTTCTTGCATTTACCTTCATTGCCTCTATTAATCATATGAAGTGTCACTGTTACACCCCCTGCTTCCCAAGGACAATTTCACCCCATCACCTTTGATTTTATTTTTTTTCCATGCATTCATTCATAGGTGGAGAGGAAGAATGAAACCTGCTTTACTTGGCCAGTGTGGAGCTATGATTTCACTATGCTGGCATACTCAGTTGCAGCCGTGTGTCGCAGATCTTTTGCTTGTCACCTCCAATGTTCTTACTATTCTCTGTCACTTTAAAATTAATTTGTTGCTAATCACTTTCTCCACCCAGATGATACCCCTATTCTTCTACTCACAAGGCACCACCTGATGCTTCATTTGGGGAGGATGGAGAGAGGGAAAAACAAAACCTGGCAACTGTGTTGTGAAACATTATAATTAATCTATCCCATATGTGACATTTAATTTAAACAGTATTAATAATGAAGGTAGCTCTTTGGTCAGAGCTTTGCTTCTCCAGAAATTGCAGTGTGATTTTTTTGTCTGAACAAGGGAGCGGAAAGAGGAAAGGAGTCAAATCTTCCTTTCTGAGTTTGTATGGAATCTTGCACTCCCAGCTTTTGGTGGATGGCTGGGGCACCTGTGTGAATCATAGTCATATTAAAGAGTAACCATCTTCTCTATGCCATTGCCAAAGTCACTTTTTTGGTGGCTGTGCTCTGAGTTAGGCTGGAGTTTTCTGAATTATAGAACGGTTGAGGTTGGCAGGGACCTCAAAAGATCACCTGGTCCCAACTCCTCCTCAAGCAAGGTCACCTAGAGCAGGTTGCCCAGGGCAGTGCCCAGCTGGGGTTTGAGTATCTCCAAGCGTGGAGTTGCTGCAACCTCTCCAAGCAACCTGTGCCAGTGTTTGACCACCCTCGCAGTTACAAATGTGTTTTTCTCGTGCAAAGATCACGGCGGCGTTGGGAAACAGGATGCCGGCGTGGAGCAAGGCACCCGAGGGTGTTGCACGCGCCGGACGGATAAGATCAGGGCAGAGCTCCTTTTTCGGTTGGCGCCAGTTGCTGGGCTCCGCTCCCTGCTTGCAGCACACGTAGCGATGGGGAGCCACCTTATCTACCGGCCCTGAGCAAGGAAGCCTCAAACCACGGCTGGGAACATTTTGAAACAGATTTTTGTCACCCCAGAGGAAACATCATAGGGGAATAACAGGCCTTTGTAGCTGTAAACCAGCGATGACAAGATAAAAGCACCCAACTCATCCTTTGTATATACCTAATAATGCAACAGCAATTAGTTTTAATTCCTTTATTTCAGGGTGAGAAGGAACTGGGACATTTCTCTTTCTCAGCTCTTCTCACTATTTTGGTTCCTAACGCAATGGATGTGCACACCTGTTTTTTAATGTATATCTAGATATGCAGAGATAGATAGTGGTTGGACTTGATGATCTTAAAAGTCCTTTCTAACCATAGCAATTCTGTGGTATGTAAGAGCTGAGGGGGTCTGTATGCACATACAGAGAAGCGGGATGTGCCAAAATGGTGATCATTGGTATGGAGTTTGAGGAAATGCAACCATGAAAGTTAAAAGAAGGATGCCTGCTGTGCTCTGTGGAGCATCTCGGGTGCCCCTCAGAGCCCAGAGACATGGTGCTGAAGGCTTTGCTGGACTTGTTTGATGTGTGACCTGAAGCCAAATTTACAGAATTAAATTTTGACGAAAGGCAGTACCTTTCTCTGCTTCCAGGATGCCTCATGCTGGCAGAGGAGTTCTAGAAAAATGTGAACAGTGGAAAATGCCCAGAGAAGCCAAAGTGTGGTTCAGGAAGGATTCTTCAAAAAACTAGTTGGGCTGATCTGCCACCAGGTAATTGGTACCTGTCACTGCTATCCTCATTAAAATAATGGACCAAGTATTAAATATCTGTGGATATTTATAAGTGAGGGAAGGGGAGCCAGAAAATCACCCGTGGGTGGAACAGGATCATATAAAAAGCTACAGTATTCCAAATAAAATTGATTCACTTTATTCCCAAGTAAGCACCTGAATCAGTACTAAGGGAATCAATAAATCTATCTCAGTTTAGTCTAGGTTAAACTCTATTTCAGAAAAGAACCAGAGGTAGGCTCTCAGAAACCATTTTAATACAGCAATGCATGAAATATTGCTGTCAGATAAATTCAGATTATGCCGGATAAGGGTATTATAACACAGAATGAAAACAGGCAGCAGAGAGATATAAAAGCAAAGGAACTGTTAGTGCTGATTTCTTGGGAAATATCAGAAAGGGTAGTGTGAGGAGTGGTGGTGTTTGAGTCCCAGCACCAGCTAATATTTGTATGGCTGCTGTTCGCCCTGCGCTTCGGCAGCGGTAAGAGAGAGAGCTCGCTCCCCAGCAGTGCCAAATAATACTATTTAACTTTTTGAATTTTACCAATAAATGAGAAGTACGTCTTGTTTTTCTTCAAAGCGTAGTCATCTCTGACACACCTGGCACCACTTCTGTTTTGAAAAAGGTGGTATCGTTTCCCAAATTGTAATGACTCCTGACTTCTTTGAAACCTAATTGCAGCATATGTCAATATGGTTTTTAGTGTGAATTGGTGTCGGTGCATGTTTCTGCCCAGTTTGCAATGTGTGCCACCCAAAAAAAAGACGAAGTTAACGTGAAAGCCAACCAAGAGCTGGACTAATGGAAAGGTCAAATATATTATTAAGCATTAGAATTCTGAGAAGTCCCTGTTGTGCAGGAGATCGTAACAAGAAGAGGAAACAGCACAGCATGAGCGATCTCTCGTGATAAAGATCTGGTGAGCAGAGAAGAGCGGAGGAAGTGGAGCACGTGTGATGATTCCTGTTACAGGACGTGGCCCTCTTCTTCCTCCCCATCAGGTGATCTGCTCAGGGCTTTGGCTGAAATATGCTGGAATTTGGTCAAACTCAGAAATAATTTTACCTCTTTGCTTATTTCATCAAGCGAATAAGAATCTTTTATCGTTACAAAAAGACATCTGAGGCTGAAGTTGTTTGATCCCAATCAAGCATCCTCTTCTCCTCTGGCCCTCAGTGTACCTTGGACCTGACCTGGAAGGAGTTGGTGCCACTTCTCTCCAGGATCACCATCTCTGTACCATGCCTCCTGTGTAACTCAGACACGTATTTTCTGAGACACGGGATGGGCCGACCAGCACTGTCCCATTTGGGCACCAAACTGGTTGGTACCCAATTGCCAGGGCTCATGACAAGCAGGGCTACAAACAAAGACTCCATTTAAGCTCTTGTGAAAAAAATCAAAGGTTTTAAACCCCCTGTTGTTATTGTAAGGTCTGAGTGGGTTTGTGATGTTTAGACATATCATCTAAGGGATGACAAAAGTTGGTTAAATGACCTCAAATATAAACTAATAAATGATGATTCCTGTCACTCAGTGCAATCTGCAATGTACCTCCCTCATAGAGGCTTGTGTTGTGTGTCACTTAAAGATCAGTCTCTGCTTTTACCTGCAGGCAAACCCAGCGAACAAGGTGAAGGTGACAAGAGGTCCACCTGTGTCCATCTGTTCTGTAGCTACAGTTCATCCAGTAACACACAGATGCTGAGTCTCAGAGGATGGAGTGAGGTAGTACAACCTCAGTGGGTACCACCTTCTTCAGATATCCTGCATCAAACTGGACCTGGGCTCAGCTCTGCGGGTGAGTGAATAGCTGGATTTTTCTTCCTTCATTGAGGACACTGGCCAGATTACAAGCAGGATGGTCTACCCCACGGCAAGAGCTGTTGGGTTTGCTAGTGGGGTTTTGCAGCCCTGCTGAGGGGCAAAGCAGCAGTGGGGGCATTAGTGTTTCTTTTCCTTTTTTTTAAGCCCTGATGTAGGCACAAGGATGCAAGAGAGCAAATTGAGGAGAGAAGGAAAACAGTCAGATTTCGTGAAGCTCACCAAAGAGCCCTGGGTGATTAATAGCTAAGAGCTGCTCAGGGCAGACTGGGTGGGGTTTGCTAACTCACCCATGCATGCCATTTCACTGGGGTGAGAGGAGGCGATGGCGTGGCAACGTGTCATGAAAGGAAGGAGCGAGGAGAAAAACCTGCTCTGAGACCAAAGAGGAGAGGAATCACCTTATCTATTGCATTTGGAAAATGCTGCTGTACGCACAGACATGCAGGCACCAGCCACGGACCCATGTTGGTTTAGGGGAGTATTTTACAGGAATAAGGTCATTCTAAAATTGATTGACTGAAACATAAAAGATGAAAAAAGCAACTCCACTGCCTTCTCTGCCCACACAAGTTTTTATCTAGCTCAAATAATAAGTTAGAAGCGCAGAAACATAGAGCTGAAGTGGACTGTAAGAAACCAAGCAGTCTAACAACACCACACGGTGACAAGAACAAGTTGAAGTCTCATGGTAAAAAAAAAACAAATCAGGGTAATATTGACTGCAGTCTGTCTGCAGGGGAAGTTTACTGTGCAAGGTGGACGAGGCCCATCTTCACTGTGTACCTGCTCAGGCCACCTTTGCAGGTGGAGACAGTAAATCCTGGCAGCGTGTGGTTCATCTCCCCAGTGCCCTGCAGGCTGCTCTGGTCCCACGGTTTGTGTTTCTCCGTCGCACCCCTGCAAACATCACTGCTGCGGGGCAAGAGGGATGGAATCACCTCGCTGGCCCCTGGGAGAGGTTTGTGTTAGAGCTGGGATGCACAAGGCTTGGGATGACAGAAATGGGTGCTTTCAAGTGCTGTCTTGCTAATTATTCAGCAGTCATCAAGATAATTAGAAAAATAATTTTGCAGATTGTATCCGAATAGTTTGTGGTTGGCTTGAACTGGTGCTTTATTTTGCCAGGACTGAAACATGTAGCACTTATAAAGGCCTGGACTTTCAAAAAATGTTGATATAAGGGGGTTTGGGGTTTTTTTTAAATTTCTTTCTTCCCTTCCCATTCACCATGGAAGGAAAAAAAGATCCAAACAAAAGCCTTAACTGATGCCCCTTGATTTGCTTCCTTCCATGCTTTTATTTCTCCTTGTTGCTTGCTACCCAGTGTTTCTCCTGCCTTTGGAGATGCGACTGAGGAAGCTAAAGGGGAAATGAACCTCTGGCAATGCAATATTTTCCAGATTCATCTATGTTTTGCGGTGCAGACATGAAAAACCTCAAATCCAACCCTGAGACACTTAAGTTTCATGTCTCCAAATGATATTCTAACCCACCTGCAAGCACTTCAGGATAGAAACTGTCTTGCTTTGTGTGTAGATAGGAAAGGAATAATCCTTTTCCGATCATACCATGGGAACCCCTTACATTATGCTGTCCTACCAGTCATGCAGCTGTTTTGAAGATCCATGTGATTTATCTTCTAAAAAAATAAAATAAAATAATAGTCTTTCCAAAAACAAAGAGCTTCCTTTTACCTCCTTCAGCCGCCTTTCTGGCAAGGGCTGGTTTCAGGTCAAGAACCTGCTTCTGGTTTCAGGTGGCAGCTTGTCAGGCAGGATTTTATTTTAATTTTTTTTTACCCCATGGATGAATGATTGGCCTAATTCAGGAATTCTAAAATTATGATTATTCTCTCCAAGCATGAGAAACACACCTGTCATTTCTCACGGAATATGCTTTGTGGCAGAAAAATCACATTCCCTCCCGTGCCGATGCGTGAAATGTATCCTTATGTAAAGAGCAGCTTAGCTCATCTGTTTATTGCTCCATCAGACTCGGCTTGTAAACGCTTGGTGTGTTTGTTTGTGTGCTGGTGGTTAATGCTCATTAAGCCGAGAGACTAATAGCACTGCCTGGAGCCAAGCAAAGTGGAAGGCAGTTGCCTTACGAATTTCCCCGGCTTGATTTGGCAAGTGCGGGCAGCGCTTAACCTGTGGCACCCATTCTGCTCCTCCTGCCGGTGTCGGCTGTGCAGACTTGTGCCAAAGCCCAAGGTGGCTTTATGAACTGCACCAAAGGCGCTTCTGGCCAGGGTAGGGGAGCAGTGCACTGCTGCTCTACCAGCAATAGTGATGGAGCCATCCTGCTCCACCTGGATTTCCTCTGTTTTTCAAGATGTGGTCTCCTCTGCTGTCTGCGGCTCCTCCCAGGCATCATCCGCTCCATTTTCTTCAGTCTTTGCTGGCTAATTTCTCCCCCAGCTTCTTCTTTTGCACTCGGGGGATCATCTGTGTGTGACAGCAAATGGGAAACGGAGGTATCTGGCTGTAGCGTGTGTCATGTGGAATATGTCAGTGGTGGTGTAGTGCAAAACTATGAGAAACTATCACCAGGTCAGAGGAAGATCAAGGTGCTGATAACTCTCTGCTTCCTCCAGGCAGCAGAGACAGGCCAAGGCCGAGAATCTGGCGTAGCACTGAGGTTTCCTCAACCTGTTTGCATCCCATGCACTTAAAGTTCAATTAGGGAGAAAGATGAGAAGCACTTCAGTTTTGTTCTGAAGTTCGATTCCCAAGGATAAACAAGCCTTAGGAACCCAGAATAGGTTTTCCTCAAATAAAGTTGTACCTGTGAAGTTGGGGTGTCCACTGAGCTGGCCCATATCTGTCAGTAAGCATGAGATTGGCTGCAATGAGACAATGCCCAGGGGATGTGCCTCATCGAAGGCATAAGATCCCAGCTCTGACAGCTATGAAATCACCTTGTCAGCTGCACTGGGTGGATGAAACACAGAACAGACCCTGCAAGGGAACTAATGTGTTAGGTGGTTATCAAGGAGCCAGGCTCCAAATGGAGTCATTCGTTTCTAATGTTAGCATTTTATTAGAGTTGTCTTGTTTGGACTTGGCAAGATTTGCAGAAGTCTCGTCTTGTGAGAGGAGTGATCGCAGGTGTACACGGCAAAGGCTGGGCTCTGACTTCAAGCAGGCTTTGAAGATAAAACGTGGTGTGATGCTCCCTGCTGTGGCTGGAGGCTTTCTGAGGGATGCTGAGGGACACAGCTGCAAAAACGCCTGGGCAAGGGCTGGCAGCAGGGTACTGTGTTTGTGGGCAGAGGGCTTGAGGCGCTGTGCATCACTTTGAACCAAGGGAGAGCTTTTCTCCAAGATCTCTCAGGAGGAGAAGAGCTGAGGGGGTCTTCACTGAGGTCTTGCGTGCTGAGGACTGGGCTGGGCGTAGAGTAGGTGGATGTGGCAGGGAAGCTGGCAGTGCCCACTTCTGCCTGCCCTGGGGCTCTGGCCGTGGCCGTGCCGAAGAGACCAAGCTTTGGTCCAGGCATGTGCAGAAAACCACATCTGGGTATATGTTGTACTGCTAGAAAAAAAGCCCCTTAAAGAAAAGCTCATTAGTCTTGGTGGGTGTGAACTGGGATTCTGCCATATGTGGAGCATCTGGCTTTCAGTCTCTTGGGATAAAACCCATTGCATTTTTCTCTTGTAGAAAGGGGAAGATCTCAGGTCCATTGAGAAAGGCTCTGCTGGATGGTCAAAGAACGTACAAGCGAGGTCTGAAGGGGAAGCGTCCTCAACACTTATGGTTAAACAGGTGGTTAAAATGGAGAGTGTTAATACTAGAAGAACTAGGCAGTGCTGACAGCATCCATAGGGTATTTTTCAATTTTCACATTGGCTGGGATCTACAAAAGTGTCTAAGGGCACCAGACTTGGGCATCAGAGTCTCAGTCATTTTGTCTGACAGCTTTGGGTTTCTCAGCCTTCTGCAAATATTAGCATGATTTGTTTGGATGAGAAGTGCTTGCATTCAGTTATTATAATCAGATAACGTTGAGTCTCACTGAGTGATGCTGGCTCCATAGTAAAAGTTACCTTTTCTCCTGGATGAATTAAGTCTTGAGTGACAATTTCATTCTTCCACTTTGCAGAAAAGATGCATCTGATCTTCAGATAGTGGTTGAAATTAGGTTTTGTGTTTGGCGAAAATACTTTAACCAATGAGATACTGAATGAAAGCTTTTGCTTTTAGCTTTTTCCTTCTCCTATTTTCTGTTCGGAAGGAGAATTATACTGCTCAAATTCCTCATCTGAAAAATTGAAGTTTCCCTGCTGAGAAGTGAATCTCAAGCACAAAGAAATCCCAGGAGTGCAATTATGGGGAGGTGACATGAAAGATATCTCCATCCTCATCATTCCCTCACTGAAGGATTCCCGGTCCTTTTGTTGAGCTGGGGCAACTTCCCTTTCGTGTGATGCTCAAAAGGATTTTGTCTTGAGACATGTAACTCCTCCTACCTGTTCACAGCCCAGGGAACATCTCCATCCGCTTTGGGCTCAGGTGTATGTTATGGGGACTAGCCTCTTGAGAGCTCTGGTAGGTATCAAGGCTGCAATCTGCAATCCTTCAGCCCCTTTCTCAAGAGCTTGACCCAGTAAAGTCAATGGAATTGTAACCATGACCTCTGAGAGCCTTTGAATTCACATGTATCTAGAAGCACATCCGTTAGGATTGAGGTCTTGATTGTAAAACATAATAGCACTTTCACTGGAATTGATTTATTTTAACTTGACTTAATACATTTTCTTCTTCTAGCTTAAGAGCATCCAGAAAAGCTCTTCTAGTCAATTTTCAAGTGTCAACAAGCTGTTTTTCTTGGTCTGACAAACTCATCTTTGAAATGGGAATAACTTAGTCTCCCATATGGTGTTGAAAGCTACTTCACAGCGGAAATCTCCTGTATATTCATACAAAATTTTAGAGGAGCAGGTGGAAATTATCTGGCAATTAAAGTTAGTGCTATGGAGCTAGGACTTGGAATGACATAGTCAATCTATTCAAAGTTCACATCTCCCACTGTCAGCAGTTGGTTACGTGACTGTTCATCGCGCTGCTCCTCGGGGGGGAAAAAAAGCCCTTGAAGAGATGGCAAAAGATTTCAGCTGATTTCTGATAACTGTGTTTGAGCAGATGATTACATTTATCTGAAAGGAAATGGTTAAAAGCAGTTCTTTAGCAGTTCTGTCTGTGACGTTGTTCTGCAGACTTATTGGGGTATTAACGAAGAAAAGTAGCTTTCTGTGAATGCAGGAAGTGGCCTCCAATAAAGTTTACAAAATTTCATAGAAAAACGGACATAAAAAGGTCAAGACTCTCCTCAGCCATTCATGTCTAATTTCATTTCGAGCACTACATTTCTCTACTCACTTAAAATACTCAGGTCTGAGCAATAATATGAGATAGCTGCCATCATCCCAAAGGGGAAGTGTTCATTATCCTCTTGCAGCAGCAGCCAAAGGTGTATCAGTCGCCATTTTTCAGAATTACACCCTATTTTTGTAACTATTTGTAGCTCATGTTAGCTCATCAATGAAACATTTTTCTCCGTTGTAGAAATAACAACTTTAGGATTTGTTTGTTGGTTTGTTTCTCTGGCATTTTTTGGTTGATGCAGAACTAATTATTCTCATAACTGCTTGAAAGGGTGTGCTCAAACTTTCCAAACTGACTTGACTGGAAGCCCTGAGGAACTCTTTTAGCTCCAGAATGCATGACTTGTAGGGTGGAATAAGCATGTAAAAACCAGCTGATTTGGCTGGAAATGGTTTTACAATATTGTTTCAAATATATATAAAAAGAAAAGAAGCACAACACCTCAGTGAGGCCCCATCAACAAACAGGAAGATTTGCTACCTCTGTCTTATAGACACTGCTCCTGTTTAAATTTCTCTCTGATGTTACAGCGAGGAGCATCATGGCATTGCCGTGAAAATGCTGACGTGCAGTGAGAATCGCAGCGAGCCTCCTCGGCAGCGTGGATGCTCATCCACTCCTGACAAAACAGAAGCAAAACCACATGGCTGGTGGGAATGGAGGAGGTCCCATGGAGTGGCAGCACATGGAGGTGCAAACTCTACTGTTGGAGTGAAGTGCTTCAGGGTCAGCCATGAGGGCTTTGAGAATCAGCGGGGAGGGATGTCATTCTAAATACATAAAACTGCATTTTCACTGCACCACGTGAGTAGTAAAAGCAGGTGTGAGCAACCCAGGAGATACAAGTTCCCCAGGGAGCAGATGCTCAGCTGGGATCCTAGAGGCCTGATGCTCAGGGAGATAAGGGCTCTCTCCATCCCGTGGGGGCCAGAAGGTGATCAGGTAATTCAGTGCTTGCCGTGAGCAGTCTTGGAAGAAGTGAGCGCTTAGCTGGCTTAAAATTAAGCAATGAAAATTAAAAGGGCGCACAATTGATCTCAGCTGGAAGTTGGTGCATTTTAAATGCGGGATGGTTCTTTGTTGCAACCTGTCTAAGAGTTTGCTAATGCCCCTGATTTATTACAGAAGATGAAAGAAATAGCTCTGCACAGTGGGCTAAGCATGCATTTGAGTTGGTTCCAGGTATGACAATAGCTAAGAGCCATCAAAAAATAGCTGCCAACAGTCTTGTCTAACTCAGATGATCCTGATTTTCTACTTGCTCTGTCAAACCCTGCTCCCTCGTTCCTTTCTGATGGAGCTAAGGACGTAACTTCCCTTCGAGAGCAGTTTTTGTTCCTGTCAGCATTAATCATGTTTTCTCTGTAGGATATGAAGAGCCTAGGAAAGAAAACTCTCTCTGCCTTCCTCTGCTTCACCGTTAAGAAATGCTGGGTATCACGCACGGAAGACACGGAGGATGGAAAGAGGTTTGACCTCTGAGGTTCAGAATATGCCAGCAGACAGCAGCAACACATTTAAAACAATATCCAAGAAGGCATTTTTGAAGAAAAAAAAGATTAGCTATTGGAAGTAACTGAAAGAATATTGCCACTTGCTCCTGACTGCAACAACTGGACATACCGAACCAACTCTTTTTTTTTTTCCTCTCCTCCCTGAAAAGGACAATGAGAGACCAGGTAAGCCATCACCACCCCTTGGCAAGAAAATATCTGTGCTGGGGAAATTGGTACATGTGGGCTGGGTGGACACTAGAAGATGTGCACTGCTAAACTACTGGATTCTAGTCTGAAATAAACTCAAAGCCTAAGTGTTTGAGGTTTCCTGACACAGAAGATGAATATATTTTTGCAGCTGTTTATGAGGAGGATTATGTGTGTGCTGTGCAGTATTGATGTTTTGTCTTGCAAGCTCAGGTAGCCTTGCAACTGGAATTTTACGGTGCTTTTCCTCTTGTTCTGGGAGGAACAGCTTCCCAGACAGGTAAAGGATGGTATGTATTTGGATGTCCAGCTAAAGAAGGTGATATATAAAACAAGAATGAAAAAGGTGACATTCTAACTGTAAGAATATAAACTCCAGGCAGTTGGGTGCTTTTGTAGTCCTTCAACATAACTTGAAAAGTAATGGTTAAAGGTTGGCTAAGAATGTTTACCCCTAGCCACAGAGTAAGCAAAATGTCTATTTTATACCTTTTTTTTCCCCATAAGGCTGTTTAAACCTGCTGAGAAATTAGTTTTGACTATGAGTTTTCATGCATAATGTGAGATGCAGACTCTTCTATTGATTCTAATATGTAAAATAATTGGATTTTGAACAATGTCGTAGATTTGAAGCTAGTCAGATGTGTAACTAATGGTTATGAAGTGTGGAGGGGGGTTCAGGTCATTCTTTGAGGGTAAAGCTGCTGAAGAAAGCCACAATTCAGAGAAGCTCTATTCAAATACTTTCTTGGCTGCAGCTTCTGCTCTGTCCTGTGAATTTCCGTTATTTACTGGGTATAAAGCCTGTCCTGAAGAAAAGTAACTTAATAGTAAATAACACTGCAGTAAGAGTAAGAAGGTATGGCATGTGTAAGCTGGGCACCACCTTTATGGGAAGCCCAATGCTGAAACTTTGAACATGCACAGTCCATGATTTTGAAGAAGATGAGGTGGTTTTGCCTTGCTGGAGGGGTTTTATCTTGAACTGGGTAACAGAGCCTTTAAAACCCATAGCGGAGATGTCTGTCTTTCAGAAATCTGTGCAGGTGTGTAACTCAGTTCTTTTGTACCCAAAGGCATTTCTCCACCTGTTTCTTCATGGACTAGGACTCAAAAATGCCACACTGAGGTGCAATAATATTGTTTAGGGAAACTAAAGGTATCCCTGCCAGGAAATCCTGTCTTCTCATTGCTAGATGCATCTGAAGGTGCGTGTTATAACTGCCCTTATAGTCATAAGCTATATAATTATAAGCTATATGTATAGTTAGGAGCTATAGTTATAAGTAGCTATAAGCCACTTTGATACCCTAAAAACTGTGGAGGTGGAAAGGTTGAAGTGTTTCAGGAGGGCTTGAGCAGAACAAGGAGCCCATGCTTAGGGACATATCTGTCCTGTTACGCACAGATGTGCAGGAGGGGAAGAGTGGATTATAAGAGAAGCCCTCGCTGGGTGTAAGGCAAGAAGCCTCAGGGTGCTGCTACCGTGGCCCCGGTGGTTGTGTCCAGCTCTAGCAGTTGTCCACTCGTTTGCTATTATTTGAAGGTTTGGGTCTGCTTTGGAGTGAATTTTTAACATCGGTGCAGAATGTAAGGACTGCTGGTTTGCCTCTGTAAGGAGAAGAGCAAGCCTGTTGGTTCATCAGCTGCTGTCAACTGGATCTCAGGGCAAAGAGGAAAGAGGATGAGATGTTTAAGTTTAGGTGATGAACTCCTTTCAAGAGTATTCTGCCTGGGTCCACAGTTTCTGTAGCTTTACAACCAGTGTTTAGTGTGTGGATGGAGGGGGGAATTCTTCCCTTCTCACCTAGAGGAGAAATCTGTCATATCCACAGCAAAATCCGTCAGTCCCAAGCTCCTTACCCCCAAAAAAAATCCTTGTGCTCCACCCATCTGCCCCATGCCAGGCATGAGGCTCTGGTACTTACCAGCCCCTTGCTCCTTCTCCCTCCACAGCTTTCTGAGGGGCTTCAGGTTTGGGATGCAGGTCTCTTTTCCTCTCCCCTCCTTTTCTTTGGTGTGTTCATCCCAGTCCAGTCCTGGAGCCTGGGGTGACACCGAGGTTGGCAGAGGGAGGTGAGCTGTTGCCCCCATGTTAAGGTGAGCTCCCTGACAGCTCAAAAGCAGCAGTGGAAGCCAGTGTAGTTGCAACCATTGTATGACATGTCAGAAAAAGTCCATAGGAAGAGACACACAGACTGTCCAGCTCTGGTCCAGCTTTTTGCCCATCGATGTCCTTGGAAACACAGTCCAGACAGGTGCAGCATCCACTTCTGAGCCCGCAGCAATAGGTCTGCAAGCTCAGGTCCTTCGCGGACCCTCTCAGATGCTTGTCTTTGATCTTGAGGATGCAAATTGTCAGTAACCAAGAAGATTTTGTTTTTCCTGAGGCTAAAAGTCATGTTTTGTCAGCAGTGGCTTCAACTCTTAAGTTAAGACAGGTTTTGTCTGGGCAGTATTTGACACACAGCTTGCAACTTGTTAAATATGAAATTAAGATGCCACTTTGGATGAAAACAGAATCTCCTTGTATTAAGAAATTATAAATGTTTTCTCGTGTAGGATACTGGATAGAAGGTGCTATTTAAAGGTGCTTTCATGGGAAGCATCCGTGGATGCTGATGGCAGCACTCTCTGCTATCTGCCTATAGGATGTGGAGATTCCCGTTCAGTTTCTAGACACTACATCTGAATGTTAAACTTTAAGATTTGAGTTTTTCTCAAGCTTTTTAGGTCTGTGCCTTGCATTGCTGGGGGATCATGGTTCTAAAAAGAAATGCTATTTCTTTTTTTTGCAAGATCAGCACAATTGGGCCATATGATTTGGCCATACTCTGGACTGAGTGGCCACACTGTTTGTCCCTGAGTTCTACTGTCCCATAGCAGAAATGAAATAAGCTCATTTGAGTTTTGTAGGTGACGGTCCATGTTAAGCCCACGAGGTATGTACAGCAGTGTTTGTTTGATACGGATCTAACCACGCTTTTAAGAATTCCCCTGGGGGTTGCAGTTCACACTTGACATTACTTAATATTTATTTTCATATGCAACATGCCAGCTGAAAGAGGAGACTCTTAATACGGAAAAGTTAAATTCCAGTGAATGCAACAATGGCTCTGACCCAGATTTCTGGCCAGAAACTCTGCTCAGTTTGAAGTAGCTACCCTGAAGTTCTTGCTCTCCAATTAGGGAGACGTCAGCGAGCGCACAGCTAAGCAGCAGTCTGGTAAACATAGGGATGTTTTTATTAAACAGCTTTGGGATACCAAATTATTTATACTGACCTTGCTTTCCAACTCTTCAGAGGCCCAAGGAGAAAGCCTGAGATTCTGCAAGAAGTAAGGCTCCTTCATTATACTGCGTCCCATCTGTCGGGTTAGTTTTTAGGATCTATATGTATTCATCTCTCAGGGAGCAAGGGGATTTCACAGGCGAGAAAAAACATGAATGAAACTTTGTTTATCAATGAAGGGTCTAAGAGCGCTTTCATGTGTTGTACGGACATGAACTTAATGACAGGTGAGCGGGCTGCTGGGATGTGAGCAAGCTCGGGTTAGTTCCCTGCTGCGTCACAGAGTATGCAACCAGTAACTGCTGCATCCAGAAGCACAGGTGGATGGTGGGGTATGAAGTGAGACCTCAGGTTCACATGCAAAGAAATGAAAGCCTTTGGGTTGCAAGAGGAAAGAGAGGTGAGGTAACCTCTCCCTTTGGTGTCTGTGATGATAATTTCCTAATGACATCATATAAGGTTGCAATTCTCTTGAGTGCTTGAGAGGATGACAGGCAGTAAGTAGTCTGATGGCATAACCAGGGAGAGCAAGCCCTAAGCCTGGATAAAAGGGTATGATTTTCCCAGGCACTTAGGAGACTCATCATCTCCACTTCAAGTCCTATGATAACTTAATGGGATATATTTCCCTTTTTCCTTATCGGTGCTTGGTGAAATTTTCAGTGGGTTAAAGTAGGAGTAGCTGCCATGTCTGAAACACAGGAGACCACATTCAGGCAGGTCCTGAGGAGCATCGGCTGGGCAGAAGGCTGTGAGGAGCAACCTGGGCTCCCCAGATCTGGCACGGCAGTGAGCAGGGCTTCTTGTGAGAGGTGACGTGACACCAGGCTTGGCGAGCGAGCGCCTGGCCGTTCATGTTCACTTTCATGGAACTATTTATTACCTTTTGGAAAATGTAATTAAAAGTGAAATCACCCATTTGACGTATGGTTTGTTGGCCCCATCTAATTAAAGCCTGCCTGGGAGAGAAGCGCTGCAGCGAGTGCAGGTGGGATCCCAGTGAAATCCTACACCTGAAATGCCTTCCCAGGCTGTGTGCAGACCAGGGCAAAGAAAGATGGAATAAAAATAAATAATGCCGGCTGCAGGAAACAGGTGAAATGATTTCCTATTACACCTAGTGTGCTTCTCCTCATTGCTGTCCCCAGGGAACAAAGGCAGGAGCGGGGCAGTGCTGCGCCCATGAGGTAATCCCCGAGCTGCACTCAGGGCTGGCAAACTCCTCATGAGTTTTTCCTGTCCTACTGCACCGCAGAGGCCCCAGGTAGCTCCTTGCCCCTTGCCCTGCCACTGATAGTCTTTCAGGTATGTTCTTGTGATTTCAGAAAGCTTGGTCAGTCCTTTGTACATTGGAGGCGATCTCTCCAGCACTTTTGCTCGGCGTTGGTGTTCGGCAGGTTCAAACATGCCCAGAAGTCAGATGTGTTGATGCTGATCTTTCCCAGTGAGGGGTCAGGGAGGCACGTCCCTCTCTGCATGGCTGGGGCGGGCGTGGGAATTGCAAGACTTTCCTTAGGAGGGGAGGCAGCTCTGGCAGCAGTTTAGGACCAGCTCTAAACCTCACCGCAGTTGTGGTGCGTGTGGTCTTTGCAACCTGAGTAAGCTGTCGGGCACTGAGTAGCATCAGGTCAGGTCCACTGAAATCTGGTTGCTGCAGGCTATGCTGCCATCACTGCCTGTGCTAGCTGGCTTGGAGTAAGCTCATGTATCTGCTCCAGATGCAGTGACCTCTGTGTGCTGCAGTATTGGTGTTCTTGGCCTCTTTTATTGAAGGACCCTGAAATGAAGGTAACTCCTGAGTCCTTTGGAAATAGACCCATGTAAGTCAGGAAGTGGCATATTAAAAAAACCCCAAACATATGCATCCCACTCCATAGCTTTTCTGACTCCACCTGCAACACGTTGTATGAGTTTAAGTGGTAGTGAAGTGTGCATGGTGTGGAGCTGTTCTCAGGGTCATGGTGCCTATCTCCATCAGCCTTTTCCTCACCCCGTACCTATCTGGGCCCAAATGCTGTGGTCTTGCTTTGGCAATAGGGGAGCTGGTTGTAACATGCATCACTAAAACTAATTATTATTTCAGTATTGCTCTCATGGGGTTTTTTTTGCTGTTCGGTCAGTGCTTGGTGTTCCGCCTAACGCCTGGCTTCAGATGACTGATGGAGCACGGAGGACTTCTGCTCCTGTTTGAAAGTGTTGCTCAAGTGGCTGAAGCTGCAGCTCCCAGCCCAGTGCTCCGTATCACTCCTGGCTCTGCTCCTTTCCAGCCACTCGTACTGGCCCTCCCCATGCCTCCTGAGATGCACCTGCATCTCTTCTGGGTGCTGAGCTGCAGTCAGAGCATGTCCTAAATCCCTGTACACGAGTGAAAACCTTGAGAAAGCAGGAGACAAGTAATCTTTCATCCCTGGTTCATGAGTTTTGGGGAAGTGTTGGGACTCACTGAGGAGCAAGCGGTTTGTCAGCTCTTGAAAGCTAAGGGAGTTATTCCATTTGGCATGCTGATGGTGTGTGCCCACCTTCTTAGAGGCAAAGCAGTCATGGCATCTCATCCTCCAGTACCAAGCCACGTTCAGCCTTTCCCATGGCTCCTTCCAGTTCTCAATGACCAGGTTGCTCTAGAGTAAAGGATACCTTGGGGCCTTCCCTAAGCCAGTGAACGAGGGAGAGCTCTGCAAAGCTGCCGTAGGGAAGAGGGGAGAGCTTTCCTTCTGCTTGCTGCAGAGCTGGGCTCTTTGGCACCCCCCGTTTATTTAACCCTTGCTCTCCCACCTGTTCTCGCTCTCGCACCTCTAGAGCTCTGGAGCCACTTCTTGCACCTCCCACAAGTGCACATGCTTTTGCTCCAAGAGCCTCCCTGGATTTCGGACCTGTGTGTGATCAGAATGAATTAGACTTGGCTGAGGCATGGGATTATTGCAGACCTGTCACTTCACAGTATGTTCCTGTTACAGCCCACACTCGTGTCTGCTAGTATTTTAAAGTAAACCTTAATTAGCATCTTCCAAAGAGTGTGAATAAATTGTTTTGTTGTTGTTTTAGGTTTGGTTTTGTTTTAAGGAAAAGAGTGTTTACTCACTGAGGACATGTTTCCAAACTCTTCATCCGCTCTAGTCCTGGTTTTCTGATACCTCACTGTGTATATTACTGTGAAGCTCTTCATAGTGCTGTTGGTGGGAGCAAGGTTGCTCAGCAGTGGGGTAGGACATGCTGTGGAGGCACATGCAAGTATTTTTGGGGCATGTTGGAGCAATACTGCCAGACTTCTACTGGTGATGTGTCACCCATTTACTAGCAAACCATTCCAGGATGGGCTAAGTAGATTTGTGTCTGCCTCGGTTCAATGTAGCAGCTCCTTTACCTATAGTCTGATGGGCATGGCTTGGGCTCAGTGCCCTCAAAGGTCTTAAATAGCTTCTGTCTGACAGCGCTGCCATCCAGCAACACTGGAGAGATCTTCCACTTGTTGTAAGTAACTTGTCTGAGATGCTCTTTGTAAGGGGTGTTGAGCATGTTTTCCAGCCTTCACTCCGGAAAGGGTAGATCAGGTATCAGATGTGGTCCAGAGATCCTCTCATAGACAGCAATGGGATGCAAAGGATGTTTTGTACATGGCTGAATTCCTGCAGAATTACCTTACTGATGAAATGAAGTATATTAATCCTATGTAAAGGTTTCTACCTACCCCACCCATTTGCTAGACTGGATTTGTGAAAGTGGTGGAGTAATGGATTGGAAGGGAATGAGCTACAGACCTGTTGGTCCTTTTTATGTGGAGAGCATTAGGAAGGGCTGAGAAATCAAACAGGAGCAGGGGTGTTACCTGCTAGCACTGGCGCAGGGTAGCAATCCCCACCCCATAGCATCGTTTCAAAAGGTGGTGTGGGATGTGAGGAAGGTAAACCCACTGCCTGGAGTATTGGAGGCCAGCAGAAGTAAACTAGCAGCAGGGGGAAAGGCTAAATTTAAAGGCCTGGGTGGTAAGAAAAGTTTTTCAGAGGAAAGAAGGTGTTGACTTGGGTGAGCTGTGAGGATTCCATTGGCTTCTGCATTGCAAGGAAATGTACTTGAGCAAATGTGCTGGTATGAAGTATTCAGGCACAGAGATTGACTCCTTTTAGTTTCACCCATGCATGGCTTCGGTTCCACCCATCTTGTTTAAACAAACATACTTGGTGGGGATAAGGCAAGGAAAATCCTGTTCTCTGCTTGTGTTTGTTCTTCCCTCTGCTCCTCCAGCAGGGACACTTGAAACACAGATGGAGCTCAAGGCGTTAGGTTTTAACAGATCCAAATCAATTTGATGTGCCCTTAAAAAATCCCACAGTCATTTCCAGCAGCATTCGCAGAGCTGCTAACAGCCGAGCGTGTGCCCAGTCACTAGCTGCTGCATGTATTGGTTTTCCCACACTGAAAACCATTCTTTTCCTGTCATGTGAAGCCTTCAAGTGTGGCTTTTTGGTGGCATCAACACAAGAGCATCTTTAGAAGTTAAAAAGTGGTGTTATCTGGAGTATTAACATGGAAACAGCAGGGCAGGGGAGACTGGGTTGTCGTCTTGTGCTTCTAAACCAGTTCCCGGTTTCCTGGTGAGACCTCTGTCAGTGAGTGCCACATAAAAAGGCTTCCTGTAGGTAGTAAAAAAAAGGATAAAGCCTGGGAATTGAAACACCCAATTCTCTGACCCATCAGTGGTGAAAATGGGCTATCTGCACAGCTCAGCCCTCTGTCTCTTCCAGCAGTTCCCCAGAAGACACAACCCACTGCTCAAAGGAGGACCTTCTGCCTACTGGGAAGGACTGGAGAAGGGTTGGCCCCCATTGTTTCCTACTATGAGATGAGGGGATGCAAGAGAACTGTCAGCCCATGGTGTGCTGACCCACTGGTGTGTGGCATTGTCCTCATTTGCATGAAAACACGTATGTCATGGCTTGTAAAAATAACAAGAGGCTTTAAAATAGGAAGGATTATTCCATTTATGCCACTTCCGCTTTATTCCTTCTCCCAAGATCTCATAGAAGTGATTGTGGGTATGGACCTCAGGAAGTCTGTAATCCAGCCTCCCGTCTGAAGCAGGACTGTCTTCAACACCAGATCAGGTCAACTGTGGCTGACTACTCAAAGCTTGATCACTGCTGTGGATGGAGATGTCGCCACCTTTCTGGGTGACCTGCTCCAGGTCTGTGCTACCCTCCTAGTGTTTGGGTGTTTTTTTTCTTCGTAGTGTCTAATCTGAACCTCATAAACCCCAATATGTGGCCATTGCCCTACCGGTGGTCATTACCAAGAAGAGTGGCCCTGTTGTCATTGCAACTCGCCTTCAAATCCTGTGGGCAGGAGCTTGACTGTAGAAAGTGACACCAATTTGCCTTTTTTATTGGTTTTGTGTTCAAGATTGACTCATTGTACTCCTTGGCATTGCTGTGGAGGAGAAAGGGGTTTTCTGTGGCCATGACCTCCCTAGCTGAGGAAGAGCTGTGCCAGATCCAAGCCCTATGGGAAGGATGAGATAGTCCATCACATGCAAGTCCATAGGGCAAACTGTTTCTTTGAAGAAGAGTTCGCTTTCTTTGTTCCATGGTGTACTTTACTGAAATGGAAGAGAAAGAGAGAATACAGTAGCTATTAACATCAATTATCAGTATAAAGGATCACAAGGGACTGAGCTCTGATCGGGAAGCTCTGATACAAGTTCCCAATCTTCCCTATTGTTTTCCCCTTCTTCTGACTCACCTGGTCTGGTTGCTGCTTGTTGCTCCATCCTGGGGGAAGCAGAGCACTCAACACATTGCTCACCTCTCCTGTGACCTCTCCAGTGCCACACCTTTGTTGGATGACAGCAACAAAAACAGCACAGAGAATTCCCAAAAGGGTGAGGACTCCCTAATCCCTTCAGAAAACCAACCTGATACTTCATGGGTGGGTCCCTGCTAGTCTCAGAGTAAATTAACATCTCCTTCCTCATCCACGGCTCTCTGCCTTTCTGATCACACTAAAGGCAAGTGCCAATCCCATGCGCCTCTGGCCAGTCTGCCTCTTTGTTTGCAAAGGCAGTGCTTCATGGGGACAAGGGTCTTACCCTCTTAAAATTCCAGACATTTTCCCATTTCCTCGTTCCGCGTATGGCTATCTAATCACGGGTCAAGTTGTCTGCCTAGCAACCAGTGAGACAGTCTCCTCATCACCACTGGCTTAGATCAGTTGACAGTTTTGCTGCTTCTTCAGTGACCTCTTTCAGTGTTTTCCCTAACTGTGTTTCTCTTTGGACCAAATCCTTCATCTATTTATTTAGCATCTCTCTTCCATCCTGTAATTTGTACAGTCACCTCACTATGGTATCAAGACTCCCTATGGTCAGTATTAGATGTTAACCATTGAAATTTTGGAGAATTTGCCTCTGTTTTTAGAGAAAAAGTCTAGAAGTAGTCAATTGCTAGGTTGAGCAATGGATTGCTGGTGAGACCAGACTTATGGACCCCATCCCTGACTAGTCGGACCATCCTTTCCATTTGGTGCTTCAAGAAGGACATGTTCTGTCAGGCAGACCCCAGCTCACAATCCCTTTTTAAAGAAATTTTGACGTTTTCCTGCCTTTCCTTGGATTTGTACGGTTATGACTTATCAAGCAAGAACATAGCAAACCAACATCTTGTTCTACATCTTCACTTCAGGGATGATTCATATGGACTGCTGATGGCATCTGGCACCAAGGTTTGGCTGCTCTTCTGGAAATAGTGAGCCCTTTGTGGATACCTGGTCGTTAGGTGATGAATTTTTGTTTGCTCTTACCTGAACTTAATTCAGACTCAGGTGCCACACATCTCCATTAATCCTCTTAACTGTGATTTGGTTGCACCCTTTTACCTGAAAGAAAGGAATTTGATAATGCACCGATGAAATGAGCTGCAGCCATCTGACATTCAAACCCAGACAAACAAAACTCTCTTGACTCGCTTGGAGAAAAACCACATCAATTATACTGTCAGTTGTATTTACCTTGCACAGTCCCGAACCATCCCAAGGGTGAAACATGTGCTGTCAACGTCTGGGGCAATGCCTCTGCGGTTAAGGATGTGCCCCGGTTGCTGGGGTGGACTGGGGGCACAGCACGCAGAGGTGCATCCGTGGGCTGAATGAGGCCGCGGAAACGCTGAGGAGCAAAGTCTCCAATGCACAAATGCCACAAAATCTGATTGAGTTCAACAAAGCACGTTTTGGACTTGATCAAGAATAAAAAGGAAAGGGAAAAAAAAGAAAGAACCTGCTGGAAAGGAGGGGTTTCCCGAGTTCCTGCAACATTAGACACTGCCTGCATTCCTGCGCCGTGAGGACAGGGTAGTCCAGAAATGCTCACTTTGTTTGTTTTTCCCCCGGCCTTTGCTCCTTGGTTATGCCCAGCAATTTGCACTGTACAGCAATGCTCTCTTCTCCAGTTCCTGGGCTTGGAATGGAAACTGTGCTCCTTACGGTAAGCTGGGAATGGCTGGCTGTGTGCCCGTGCAGGGGAGCGGAGGGAGAGCACTCCGATCAAGCCCTGGCCTTGCAACACCCATCGTTCTTGTCTCTTTTCCCAGCGCTGCTGGTGCGTCGCTTCCCTGGGCTCGGAAGCGTGCCATCGCGGCTCTTGTGAGCGGCTCTCCTCCCAAGGCTGACGAGCAGCGAATAAGGAGGGTATTGTTTTGCTGTCGTCTACCTCTGCACATTGGATGGGGAAAATTAAAACAGACACATGAGCGGATTAGGTGTCAGAAAACGTCTAATTATGGCTTATGAAATTACCAGCTCAGTGGCTTATGAATGGAAATATGCAGAGGAACCCTGTATCAGTGTAGTCTCCAGCTTATCCCTGAAAGCCTCCTCTCCAGAGAAAAGGGGAAGGAGCAAACCCACCAAAGCAGTCCTCTACAGCCGTGGAAGATGCAGACAGTCCAAATCCCATCATGTCTGGTTCCTTGGGAGCAGCACGTGCCCTATGTGTCAAAGCAGCCTGTCTCCCCAGAGGATGGCAAGAGATACACTGATATTCATGACATAGGTCCTCTCTGCCCACTTTCAACTCCCTGGAGCGCTACCATGGTTCCTGTCATCTTTTTTGCCGAACGCTGGGGATCGATGCTCTGCTTTGCTCTGCTGCAGTGCTTGGAGTTTGTGCCTACATGTGCTTCAAGAAATTCAGACGAAAGCCTTTACCCCTCCAAATCCATGATTTGATGGTTTGATGGTTATAGTTTGGGTCTGGTTTAATGCTGTGTAATGATTTAAAACTTCTCGCTTTTAACAAATTTCCACGAAATGCAGGGATGACAGCAAATGCATTTTGCTCTCAGTTTTGAAAATAGCAGGTTTTATGGTATAATATCTGTATGTTTGCAACCTATATAACAACAGCTCCCCAGAGCTGTCTGCCAAAGCATGGCGAGGCAGAGGTGTGACTCCCCAGTAGGTAATTACTTGCTTATCAAAAGTTATTGGGAGTTTTTGATGGACTTTGTGTGCATGATAAATACATACACACAAGTAGGAATTCGCTGAGGTTTTATCCAGCAATCTCCTTAAACCTTTCAGAATAAGTGGCTCAGTGAAAGTTCAGTGCAACAACAGGAAAAGTATGACAACTTCTTTTCCTTAAAATTTCTGCAAGGTAGCCAGAATGTTTCCTTTCATAACATACCAGCTGCGTCCTTAACTGCTGGAGAACCTTATCTCTCCCTTTCCGTAACTAATATCCCATCCTTGGTATGTCGTATCCATCTGCCTGACTGCTCCAAAGCCAAGTGCTGCTGCAGAGTCAGAGGGCCAAATCTTGGGTCAGCTTATCGTGGTATCATAGAATCATTTAAATTGGAAAAGACCAAGTCCAACCTTCATCTGTACATCTCCCTGACCGTTTGACCATGTCTCAGAGTGCCACATCTGCTAGTTTTTTTAACACCTCCAGGGATGGTGACTCTACCATTTCCCTGGGCAGCCTGTTCCAATGCCTGACCACTCTTTCAGTAAAGAACTTCTTCCTAATACCCAAACTAAACCTCCCCTGGCACAACTTGAGGCCGTTACCTCTTGCCCTGTTGTTAGTTACTTGGGAGAAGAGCCCAAGACCAACCTCACTACAACCTCCTTTTAGCTAGTTGTAGAGAGCAATGAGGTCTCCTCTCACCCTCCTCTTCTCCAAGCTAAATAATCCCAGTTCCCTCAGGCACTCCTATGTATATTTACTTTCATACCGGCCATACATGCAATGGCTTTTGCTCTAGTGACTCATGCAAATAGGTGTGCCCTCAACTTCTTTGGGAGCATTTAACTGGAGTAACTCAAATGGAAAGGGAACGCCTTATATCTTGCCTTCTGTGCTTGTACTGGTCTTGCCACAGCACTGGTGAAGACTCAAGAGTTTTAGTCCTGCCTTCGAGAGAGCTTGGGCACAAGGTTGCACGGGCAATTGTTCCTGCTGTGTTTTATTTTATGGGAAATAGTGTTTGGTCATTGGTATTTTAGAATGGATTGCAAGGGGTGTGTATCCCTGGGTATCAAATCTCTATCCATTTAATATTTACCTGTGCAAACCTGATGAGTGTTTTACTCAGCTTTTCAATGCAATTTCCTGTAATTCCTTAATTTTGTAACCAAGATGAAGTTCTTCTTGAGAAAATCCCTGATCTACTACAGCAGGTGCACAACCTGGACTGCTACCAACCCTTGCAGTAACAAGTCAGAAGAATCTTAGTAACTTTGAGAGCAAAGTTTTGTAGGAGCAGATTAATAAGGACAAATAAGGCTCTACAAACAAAGCTGGTTGCCCTGAACTTGTCACCACCATACCTGAGGTGGCTGGGGATGTGTACACAAAAACCTCATAGGCTTGGACCTGTCTGTCTTCTACTTTGTCTCCATACTCATTTAAATTGATAGTTTTTCCAGAAAGTTAATGCGAAAGGTTTAACTGAATCTGCTGGAATCAGGACCTTTTCCTCAAGGAAAGGAAAGGTGCTCCTCCACTGTGGGTGGGCAGGTGTTACATGCCAGCAAAGTGCAAGGTGATACTGCACCTGCTCGGGCTTCTGTAGACAGAGCTGAGCTGAGCTGGCCACCCCCTCTTCCAGCTGAGTGCATGGGAGCGGGTACGAAACCGAGAGCTGGGGGGTGGCTCTGGCAGGGGATGCTCCCAGCACAGCTCAGCGTATTTGCTCAAGCACAGCAGCTTCTGATTGCGTGTGTCCCGCTTAGGCACAAGCCTGCAAATGGCTGCAGTTAACGTACCCACCGGTGGAAATCTGTTGGGGACTGGTTTGCAGCCCCTGAGACCATTTTTGGGACCAGTGACCTTAGCCCTGAGCAGATGTGCCGGTCCTAGTTGTAGCTGTTGTTGTGAGATGGTTTTGGTGGGATGTCTCTGTCACTCCACATGCTGAGCATGACCTGGAGAGATAGTTTGCACATGTGAACAGCAGTGACGCTTTTAGTCAACACCATGCAGTGTTCAGCACCCTAAAGGAGGGGTCCTGACCCCAGTGTGGTGAATAGCAAAGTCCCCGTGGGGCTGAGATTTCCCAGGACTCCCCCAGAAATACAGCTTGTCAGATTTATGGTGCAGCTTCCTCCTTTCCATTGGTACAAAGTTGGTTTTTTTGTTGTTTGTGTTTTTTCTTTCACTAAAAATAACCTTTTTCATGTGCACATCTGCTTTCCACCCCAAATCTGTGTATTTCTATATCGCACTACTGACAACCAAGATGTTCTGGCTGAAAACCAAAGTATTTTCGTGCAAAATGGCATTAGCGTGTCTCATGGGAGTTGTGGCTTTCGGTACCTTCTGCTTCCATTCTCCTTTCCGGGCCAAGTTTTGTTGCAACCTGCAGCTCCCAGCATGTGCATAGACAGAGAGAGTGTGTGCGTGAACCTAGGAAAGTCTTTAGCTTTCAAGTTTTTATGGATTTCGGTGAAAAAACTTAGGCTACAAAAGAAAATGTCGGGGGGGAGAAACCCCAAACCTCTAAGGGACAAAACCTGAAGCAGGTACCATGCTTGAGTCATGGTATTTTACCAAAAAATATTTTTCTCCTGGGGAAAATTCTGATAAAACCTAAATTGCATATCAGCACTTCCTAGAGGAAAATGCCTTTTCCTCCAGTTTTCACTCTAGTCTACTTCTATAAGAAGAAAACGGTTTTGACTGTAGTTGGCTTATGTGGGATTTTAGCCACCCGACCACGTGCATCAAAAGCCTTCAAGTTACTTCATCCCCCAAATTCTCACAATGTTAGTCCAGAACTCTGAAATTCAAGGAAGTGTTTTGGTGCCTGAAAAGTTTATTTGCAGAATCACGGAGCTGGGTGCCTAGCTGGCCGAAATCAATCTAACTCCATCGACTGTAGCGCTGCGGTGATTTACAGCGCCGGCGAGCGTCGCTCGGTGATTTGAGCTTGCAGTTTGCCGCGTGTCCAGCCGTCAAAGTCAAGGGCTGCTTGATACGCCCAGCTTGTGCTGCTTTCATTTATCGATATGGGAAAAGTGGTATCATGTGGCTGCAACTGTTATATAGAAATGCGCTTGTTTCCAGGAAGGGACAGGCTTTTAAATTTTTTTGTGCGTTTTGTTGTTTTTGTTACGACCACAGTAGTGGTTTTCTGGTATTAACTGTGTTTGTGAATTATAGCACCTCTGCTAAAATACTGAGAACTGGGTGTATGCTGGTCCCGTTGGATAAAAATGGAGCTTTTTTCATTTTAAAAGTTCCTCCTGGAGTTGGAAAACAGTGAATTCAGTTATGACAATCCATGGAAATTGCTGGTTGTGTTTTTACAGCAATTAAAGGGGGATTACAGCCGCTGCAGAGCTCAGCACCCCCCCGTCCCCCGCCCTGTGCACACCGGGAGCCTCAAAGCCACATTGTTCCCTGTAGCCATCAACGCCAGCCTGGGGACAAGGCGGGTCCTGAAAATGGGAGAGGGTAGTTTCTGCCAGGGAGTGAGATTTCTAAAAATCAATCAAAGCAAAGAAAAAAAGGTGCAGGGAGGAACGATAGTTATGTTTTCTTCTTCCAAAGGTGTTTTCCATGGCTGTCCTTGAAGCAGGGCAGCAGGGAAGGGAAACGTCCTTTCCAAATGCACCCTGGAAATCATCCTTTGGGGGACACGTTGTGCAAGGTGCTGCATGAGCAGGTGGGCAGAGGTTGTCCTTGTTCTGAAAGTGCTGCCTTAGCGTGAAGGACTCTGGAGATGGCGTCCTGAGGGCCTGTGCTCTGGCTCTGCTCAGAGGTCTTGCCAACCCCTCGCTCTAGGGATGGGGTGGGTCATGGAGGTGAACCGTGTCTCAGTTTCAGCAGGATCCCTCGGGCTCAGCACGGCAGGATGGCCACCAGCGGAGCCGGATTCCTGCTCCCCATGGAAACAGCCTCCCGTAGCACCCATCCCTGCCCAGACAGCTCTAATCCTCCCTCTGCAGCCACCCTGAGAAGCCTCCTGGCTCTCTTATCAGGGAGAATCTCCCTTTGGCAAATATTTACAATAGGCTGCTTTGCAGGGAGGGCGGTGAACCAAGGCGGGCGGTGGGGACCCACGCCATGGAGGAGGTGCTGACGGGGACAGGATGGGGTGCATGGTGTAGCCATGGGGCCCCTGCAGTGTGTGGGGCCACCACCCTCACATGTAGAGGAGATTTGGCTCTGCTCCCTTGGGTTGCAGCATCCCAATCTTTCCTGCCAGCAGAAAACCTTTAAAACAAGTGTTGGGGTGATACCCCCAGGGAGAGATGATCCCCTGGTGACAGAGGTGAGAGGTGGGTTTTTTCTCAGAAAAGAGCAAACGACTTTTCTTGTGGAGAGGGGAGGTTTAGGGGAATTGAGGAGCCCTGCTCTACACCAGGTACAAGTTCAAGTGCTGAGGAGTCACAGGCTGTGGCTGAGAGACAACCTCTTTGCAGTTAAGTGGTCAGACCGCTCCATTTTCACCTCTTAGATATTTTTTAAAGACTCACCAGAAAACAAAATCCAACATTTACGTTGTCTGCCTTATGGGCATCAGTGGAGAGTTGTGCAGAAAACACATCCTTTGGACACAGCAAGCAGCAGGAGTGGTGTTGGTCCCTCCCTGGTGTAGGGGATAGGTTCAAGCCCATGCACGGTTTACCCAGATGCTCACATGGGTGTTTATTGCCACAAGTAAGTGTATTTTCACTTGGCTGTGGGGCAGGAGCTGTTTTGGGTGATGCTGTGGAGGTTGCAAACTGAAGCCCCCTGAGCAGAGCCCTGTGGGCTGGCTGAGCAGCGCCTGGCAGGGATTTACCACCCTGGTGGGAAAAAGACTAGGGTGGTACCAGAGAGGGAAAGGTTGGGCTATCACAGAAGCAAAGGAGAGGAGGCCTGGGCATTAGGGACGAGAAGACGATGCATGCACAGTGCCACCAAGATTTGACACAGTGACTTGAAGTGTGGGACTGTGAGAAAAGCTCGAGCAACTCATGAGAGATGATCCCAGCAGCAGTGTCATGGACAGACCGTCAAGAGTCAAAATGAGTCACAAGGCGCTTCCTGCCCGGCCTCTCCATCCGCGGGAGGTGCATGTTGGTACAGATCAGGCTGCAGGGCCAACCCCCGGATCTCCGTTTTTCTGAGTGCTCAGAACTGCGTAGCCAGGTTTGTAGCTGAAATTCATAGCAAAACTGGTGCTCGCCCCACCCACGGGGGCACACGAGACTTGGGCAATCTCTGCAAAGAACTTGGAGATCTTCAAAGGAATTGAAAAAGAAAACACCATCACCAAAAAACCCCAAACCACCAACCCCCAAAAACAAGCTTTGGGAAAGTAACAGGTCCTGTCCCAGCTTTTGGTCTGACCTTGATCGTGACCACAGATGCACCAAACCCAAGTGCCTCACTCATAAAGATGACAGCACCTAGGTCTGTAAATACCTGTGCATGCAGGTGTAAGCTCACTTTTTCTTTCTTCCCCTCTGCAGCATGCAGTCACTCGTGCCTCACAAAGGAAAGGTGAAAAAGCTGGAGTGGCTTTGTTACCCTGCTAATGGTACGTAAAAGAAATGGGGGCCTGAGAACCACTGAGCTGGAAGCAAGAATCAGCCTGTGTGATAACACCCTTCTCCTTGGACAAGCAGCAGTGAGAGTGTTTGTGGGAATGAGTTGACACTACAGAGGTGTAGCACAGTAAGTGGAGCCTTTGCAGCATTTTTTAGCTTTTTACATCTCCCCATATTGCCTTTTCAAACTGGCCGGTGGAAAAGGCAATGTGGCTTCACTTGTGCAACAGCACAGGAGAAGGTCAAGAGCTGATAAGGATTTGAGTTGGTTCTGAAGTCCCTTTGCACACACATCCCACGTCTCTTGTTATAACAGGGCGATGCTGGTTAAAGAGGTAACACTCAGTGTCAACAGCAAAGGCAAAGATACATCTTGTGCTTGGGTTGAGGCTCAGCTTTGTCTCTGCTGCCTGCCGAGCGCGGTGCCCCGCAGACTGCGTGGCGTGCAGGGGCATCTAGTGGCTGAACACTGTACAGTGCTCGGGGCCTTGCGATGCCTTCCATACCCTCCTCAGATCAGCTCCGCTCAGCCCTCTCGTCCTAGACAGGTTAGTGGCCCTCTCCGCAAACACAACCAACACCTGGAGGTCAGAGATATTACCAATAATCTGATTTAAGACCTTGCTCTTGCCATTCCCCTCCCCCGAGCCCCAACTCCTTCCCCAGATACCCATTTCAGGGAAGGGGCAAAACTTTGCAGGTGGCTTCAGTCCTCCTCCTGTTGAACGTGGACATTAAGTAAACCCCTTCAGTGGTGTCCCTTCAAACGTCACTGCGGCTTCCCTGGGCACAACCGAGGAGCTGCTGCGAGGAAGCCTGAGTGCAAGCGTCAGTTTGGAGGAAGCCTGCTACTACTGCTCCAAAAATTTTGGTTGCATCATTTATTCAATTTCAAAGACCGAAGACATCACAGAGTTGGATGGGAGGAAGAAAAATTGTCACGTGCTGTTTCGCAAAGACAAAAATTTCTTAGTGTGTTACAGGTGTCCAGGACCAAATCTGCCACTGCTGGCAGCAAGATGCCCGGAGAGAGATGCCCGCAGCAGTGCCTGCAGCCATCCCTGGCGCCAGGGTTGGGAGGGGGACAGAGAGGAGCAGGGGACACTGCAGTGACACTGAGCACTGCATTCGCTTTCTTTAAACCTTGATACCTGTGGCCAACACTCCCTGTAAGTAAAAGTGCAACATAGCGTATTGGAGGCTGGTAAACAAGGCTCTTTTGTAAGGACCCGTGACTCATGTCTCCTGGATTTTATAGGAAAATGCACATAAAAGCAATTACTGGGGTGTGAATTATTTCGTTTCTCAATGGCCCGACAGTTTTGACAGCTCCTAGCTTGTTATCTGTCACAAACTCTCTTGATCTCTCAACTTTAACATGACTTTTAATTATACTTTCATATGAGTAAAAGGACAGACTATAGTCTGGTTTCCATTCAGTCTAACATATTTAAACACTAAGGGAAACTTTTCCTTCTAGCAGGGTAAAAAGGGTGACTTGGAAGTCTAATGTGGTAGATATGTTTAAAAAAAACCCCACAAATCATTCCGTTTGTATGAATGGAGGCTGGATCAGCGCTTTCCTCCCCTTTGGAGCTGCTGGGAAAGCCTTCTCCTCCTGGCCGTGAGCCTGGCTGGCCTCTGCTACGCCCGATGGAGGTTTGAGTTTGGAGTGCAGCTGCGGGTGTTATTGCCAGGCAGCGTTCCATCAGGGAGGGGACTCTTGGGAAGGAGATGGGGACATGAGGAGGTTCCTGAGGGGCTCAGCTCCATGCTGAGTGCGGCAGACATATGGGGGTTCCCATGTGTCCCAGGCTATAGGGAGGCTTCAGCACTCTCTCTGGAGACTCTAGTTTAGGGCAAATTTATTTTTGTGTCTTTTGGTGAGCCTGGCCAGAGCTTTTGGTTTCTCACTCAGTCCCAAACGTGTGCAAGGTTCCTCAGTGTAACAGCAATTGCTTCCCAAAATTATCACAAATCTAGCTGATTGCTCTCCATAGTTAAAAAAAAAAATCTTTTAATTCAGAATTTAAAAAAGAATAAATCATTTGATCACCATAGGCCTGAATTATCAATGCCATTGTGATGTATCTTGCTGTGAGGGTAGTAAGCTACACTACCTCATCTAGAAGATGCTTTTCCTTTCCAGAACAAAAGCTCGCCTCCCCCATCCTGCTGATGCTCTGCAGTATCGTGCATCTTGGCTCCCCTGGCCCACGTTCCTCTGGCTTAGCCCCTGGTCCAAGAGCAATGCCATTACAGGCCAGCACTGAAAGGTGACATAAATTAAAAATGACAAAGAACTTGAGAGCTATAATGATGGACATCACATACACTGAAAGAGGTAAGGTGGGAGCTGGAAATACAGCGTAAATCAAAGTTAGGACGGTTACACTAAAATGATAATAAAAGTCCCAATGAACAAAGTTACAACGTAAGTGTACTGTGTTCCTCCAGATCATTTAGAAGTCAGCAGGGACCAGGGTCAGGGTTGCTTGTACACCACTTTTTTTTTCTCCTCGTGTGTGTGCATTAAAACATTCCTTAATGCCATCATCATGTATTAATTTTTCCATGTGACCTGTTAAGATCATCTCTTACAATATTGGAAAAGAACAGCATATATGACCAGAAGGCCTCTGGAGTTGCAGAGATATTAAATAGATCCCATACATCAGTTGTTTGTTGCTCTGGCTAGTGACAGGCCGCTGTTTATCTTATGATAAAATAGCATGTTAGGGAAATGCCTCTCTCAACTGCATTTCTATAGAAAATGTTTTTGTGGAGAGAAAATATAAGGGGGAAAAAAGGTAAGGTGAGAAAAGTAAAAAAAAATAAAAGTAACTTGAGAAATTCAGGGGCAATAAATCACCACACCAGATGGTATTCATCTGTGAATGCTGTGCAGAGCTATCAATTTATAAAACTGCACAGGAGCGTGCCATTAAAATGCAGACATAATATCTGCCCGTTTTCACTGCCCATCTTCGCGGTGCCTGAGCAGGTAAGAGGGGACTTGGCTCCGCCTGACAGCATCTCTCGGTGCCTTCAGAGCCGACCCAGTGTCCCCAGTGCAGCACTGGAAAGTTGGACTCAGTGGATTCTGTGTCGGTTTACTTACTAATTCTCTTAATTATAGTGAGGAAGTGCAACTAAATAAATGTATTCTGAAGAATATTTTAAAAATCCATGAGGTATTGATTTGCAATGATCTGTCTGCCAACTCACACTCCCACAGAGAGAAATGCTTTATGTCAAGCTCACGTGCCTTTCGTCCTAGGTTTTAGAGGACTTTTGGATGTGCTGGCCCCATGTATGAGGAGACAGCCTGTGATACACCTACATGCAGTTTTGAAGATCAGGAATGAAGTCTCATGTTGCCATCAATGTGTCATCCAGCGGAGGCTGCTCTCGCTCTCAAGACCACTCTACAGACCCATCCTGGTCACCCTGAGTGGGACTTTTCAGGTAATTCCCATAGCTGGGGTACAGTGGGTGGGAAATGATGTGGCTTAATCCAGTCTTGGATCTGCAAGATAGAGCATCATCAACGAGAAGGCATCCCCAGCTCATTGGTGGGAGCTGCCTGCTCTCCCAGAGAAAGATGTTCTGTTAAACTCATGTTATATGGGAACCAAGCTGTAAAACACCAGGAGGGTGCAATCAGAGTGTCAGCTAAAAGGAAAAAACCCAACTTTATCTAATTTGGGCTTTATAGCAATTCTTTGAAAGCATCGTCAAAGTAGTGGATGTAAGGGAATTCAAGACAAGATACAGAAGAAGGTATGCACAGATTATGAAGGTCGCACTGAGATCTTGGGAATTTCCAGTCTGCATAAACTGGGACTTCAGTGACATTAAGTAAACCCCTTCATCTCTTGAATCCTGTTTTCTCTCCTTACTTGCAGATTGCCATATGGGATAAATTTGGTACGAGGCTGTGAAGTTATGGCAGGTACAGAGTCGCATAGAACAAGGGAGTCTTGGCGCTCGGTGACCTGCGATGCGATTCTGCTGTTGTTTAAGGTTTGGTAAAGAAAGGGGAAATAAAGGCCAGTTAGGTTGTGGCATTGCGCAGACGTTTCTACTCGTTGCAGTCAGAGCTCCTGCTGTGCCGGCGACACAGCTTAATAAGCAAACCGAGAAACGGGGCCTTGGGGACCAGCTTTTGCCTGGCGGGGAGGAGGGAGGGAGCGGTGTGCGCACGCGGGGATGCAAGCCGAACTGGGTAAACTCTCCGTGTTGGCTTGTAATGGGGAAAATATTTCCCCTCTTTTACATTAAAGTGGGAGGTACTGGCTTCTTGCTCTGTGAGGCCTGCTGAGAATATAGCCAGAGTGCGAGTAGAGTACTTCTTTGGTATACTCATTAAAGGAAAAAAAGGGTTGTTTCATTTGCTGGTCCTGAAATGATGATATGTAAAGAGAAGAAAATTGATTCAAAGGCCACAGGAACAAATTGAGGGGTCAATTTTGACTTTAATTCCAACAATTAATTAAGGAACTCTTCTGGAGAGGTTTGTAAAATGAATATTGATCTTAGATCTTGGGCACTCTGCAGTCATGTCTCCGTCCTGGTTTATATCCTCCCATTTTGATTTATAGATTGGGTTTAGCAACAGTGGAGCTACAGAGCAGGGCTGCTCGGCAGCACTGTGCGAGCACTCATCCTGAGAGCACAAAGCTCGTTGCAGTCATCTGTGTAGCGGAGCTGGAATATTTTAATGGCATGAGCAATGGATGTGTCATGTTTGGTGTGTGCTTTGATGACCAGGAGTCGTCTACTGCTGTCCTGCCCCAGCTTGCCCTCCTGGCTTCCAGCAAATGTTCATCTGAGCAATATTTTTGTCCCTACAGCAGTATAAAATGAACGAAATTCTGCGTTGTTAGGAGAGCAAGAATGCATTTGATTCTGAAAAATAGTTGACAGCCTTTATTTTAAAGGAAACTGGTCTGTAGAAGGACTGCCAAGGTTGCATTCGGTTTTTCAAGTTGTTTTGGTCAGCTGGGTTCGGATTTCTTCATGGCAGGGCTGGGGTCTGTCTTCATCAGGTATCTCTGACCACTGAAGAAGCTGTGCTTGGGGTAGGTGTGGGCTCAGGCAGACAGAAGGACTCCTCCTGGAACCTGCTGCAGGTGGGTTTGGTCCATTGGAATGTCCTGCTCCATAGCATGGGCACTGCAAGGCTGGGCAGAAGGAGAGCCTTCACTCCCTGAAGAGTGTGCCTTTGCTCTGCATGCCAATATCTCATCTCATCCTGTGATAACAAAAAGAAAAAGCCTGAAAAGAAATACAGAAATACAGAATATAGAAAAAACAAACTGAAAATGAAAACTATCTCATAGGTGACATTTTCTCTTTCGTTATCTTTTCTTTATTCTCGCTCTTCTTCCTACTCCCTGTGAACACTTGTTTTAAGCCAACAGATTTCAGAGGCATGGATTTGGGGTAAGGGCCATAGCTCTGTTTTCTGTCAACCTCTGCTGGGCCATAAACACTTCAGGAAGGGTGAATTTGAACAGCTGCCCTTAGCGCTTGACCAGTTCCCCTTCTTCTTGCAGATGGCCTGTATACTGACTACGAAGCACAACTTTCTCCAGCTGAGTTTGCCAGGAAAGTTGCCTCTGCCCAGGAGAAGTCTGGTGACATGACAGCAGCCCCAGCATTTGCAATGCTACAGTAAGTGACAGTATCAAACAAATGTTAGTGTCATAGAATCATAGAACCATTCAGGTTGGAAAAGACCCTTGGGATCATCAAGTCCAACCATCAACCCTACTCTACAAGTTCTCCCCTAAACCATATCCCCCAACACCACATCTAAATGACCCTTAAACACATCCAGGGATGGTGTCACCTTAACTTAAACCAGGCAGCATCAGATTTAATGTTATTGATGCATGCAGAAGCCTGGGAAACAAATTTCCAGCTTCAGAAACCATTCCTACCCTCTTAGTATAAATAATGTTTGCTCTTTGTGAGAGTAAAATCAGATTAACAGGTGAGAGATATTTAGCATCATTTTAAAAGATTAGGTGTGAATTCTAGTCATAGCATAGTGTAAAAAGTTAAAATCAAGGTTTTTAACATTGGGAATGTGTGCATGGCTGAAAAAGTAGCCTTGACCATGAAATAGAGCTGATATTTAGAGTCTTATTGTTTTATTTACTACTGCATTTACAGTACATCCAGCTAGTTAGCCAGCTACTTATACAACATACTTAATGTTTGGAGGCACTCAGGATGGCTGTAAAATGATTTTTAAGGGCATGCAAACATAATGTGTTAACAGCATTACATGCACTCTTGTTCCCTCTGGAAAAAAAGAAAAAAACAACAAATGAACCCTCATTTTCCAAGTACTTTCGACTGTCTCATCCTGAGTTTTGTAGATGCACAGCTCAAACTGGTTGACTTCCCGGCACTTGATGGGAACCACTTAAAAGGATAAACTTGAAGAGATCAATACCCCTTACATACTGTAAGTGATGTAGCACCAAGTACTCCAGGGCTGTTAAAATTTCTGCGTAAAGGACTGCTCAGAAATTAAACAAGAAGGGAAAAAACCCCCCCACATGGTGGTTAGTCCCATTTCATTGCACGGGGGATTTATCCGCAGAGCTGGGGGTTGATGATAACCTTTCAGGCAGGTTTTCCTCTGGTTTTATTCCTGATTTGTACGGGTAGCAACGAAAACAATATCAGACAGAAAGTCTGCGAGCAGGCAGAGATGAGAAGAGGCGCCGGAGAGAGAGGCACCCACGTGTGTGTTTATTCATTTATGAAAATGGGGAATCCAGAGGCAAACTTGCTCAGCAGTCCCTAGGTGCAGATAATTGAAAGTGAGCGCTGAAGGCGTGCGCTCCTGTTTCATGCTCCAAGGGTTAATAGTCTTCTGGGGCACTTAAGATGAAGCTCCTTTGAGAGAGAGTCTACATGATATCTCCTGCCTATCCCTCAACCATTACTTTGTTTCTCCTTTCAGTAAATTCTTATTATTTAGGACAGAGTGGTGTTTTTTACCCTGGCAAAACTCATGCTGGCTCACCCTTCGCATATTACATTCATCCAGAGGCTCTACAGCTTTCCCTAAGGATCTTTGCTGCTGTTTTTCCTGGTAGTGTGGGGAGGGACTGGGAGTCCTGGGAGAACCATTAGTTCCTTTTGAAAGGATTGATGTGGACCTGGCCTTCTTCCAGTCCCTCCACTGTAGAAATTGTAATTTATCATTAAAAAGCATACATTATTTTTGCTAGTAGTTCAGCTACTTCATTCTCAATTCCTTCAACTTTCCTGGACAGGTGCCTTGGAAACCCAAACAATTTATAATTTAGTGGCTGGGATTGAACTGGCACCTCTTTATCACTCTGTACGTCTCCATCAGCTCTGGGCACGGTGGGGAGCAACCCAGCCCCAACTCCCAGTGCAGGAGGCATCCTTGCAGGATGGTAGGATCCTGAGCTGAGTTTGAACTGGAGGCAGATCCACCTTGCTGTCTGCTTCACTCCTTCCTGAGATGCGTTGGGTTTCTGAGCGGGAAGGAGTAAAAGCAAGTGACGGTCTCCTTCTGCGTGTTGCAGTATGAATATATTCATATATTCGGGCACACATCAGGGCTGCTGAAAAATGTTGCTCTGCATTAGTCATTTTGCCGTCACACTGAGGTGCATGCAGTGTCCCATGTCTAGCTGGCTCCCAGCCTTTCCTATAAAACTGACATGTTAGGCCAGGTCTTAAACTTGTTTCCCATTATCTAAACAGCCTTTGCTTCTTTGCTTTGGGGCACTACTTGCTGTCCTATTGGCATGGGAGTAGAAATAAGAACAGAGAGACTCAAGATTCATCAGCATCTTTTCCGTGAATCCTTCCTCTTCACTGACATTTACAGATTTATTTCTTTTCCTGGTTGCCCCAGACATTTTCCTCAACTCAGTAGAAGAATCTCAGAAGAAATCTTGCAAGAAAAGAAGTAATGACTCTTTGCTGCCCTGTTGCAGGTAGGAATGCTACATGTGCCATGCTAACAGTTTTATGTGGCAGAGTAATGTGGCAAGCCTGCTGCCACCTCACATCTGCATGCACCTATGGACGGGTAATATATGGCACACATAACTCTGCCTTATGTTAACAGCAAGGTGGCCAAGTAATACAGGACAGCAAATTTTCTCTCCTGAGATTATTTTGCTGGTGCAGGCACCAAGACTGAGACATTTAAACAAGAAGATGCAGATCCCTGAGGCCAAACATAAAATATTTATATGAAGAGACTGTGGACCAATAAATTTCACTTATAAATGTTTACAGCTGAAGGTAGTAATAAATAACCTTCCAAAAGCAATATTTCAATTTGCACATATTGTACTTGTACTACGCGTTATATTTTCAGGAAACAATAATAATTATAGCAGGACATGGAATTAGCTCATGTTTAATGAATGATTACCCAGTTTAGTTGTGATCATTATAACACCAGGACACAATTAAAACCGTGAAATGTTGTTTATTCTGGAGAGAGATGGGACTGTTTCTCCATGACTACCATTTATATGTCCAACCAGTGCATAATCTGTTCATTAAATTGTGACAGAGGTGGGTACGCTTCCATAAATTGGTCAGATGACTCCTAGTTCTTGAATTTCCAGTCATCTAACTTCAGCTGGGCAGGCTTCATGTGGTCTTTGGCACCAGAGAGTTTAAGCCAGGAGAAAAATTTACTCTTGAGTGAGCTTAATGGACATCTCCTACTGATCTGCAAGAACCCAAGTGCAGATCATCACAGGTTGTTCTCCTCCTTCCCCTCCTGTGCGTTCGCTGTACCCAGCGTGGCTGTTTTCCCTTCGTTACATAGGGCAATACAGTCATCATCTTCTTTAACCTCTGTATCTCTTGTAGGGCAAGGTGTAGCTCTTGAACGCTTGGGATTAAAGAGAAATACTTTGTCTGGTGGCACAGAGTAAATGCTGTGTCAACATCTATGTTGAGTTGATCCAGCCTTGTCTAGTGCAAATGGAGCATTTTAAGCTACATAAAACCAGGTCACTCCTGGTGCAAGGCAAGCACCTTCTAATACATTTGGTTGTCTGTCTCACCTTCTGGTGACTACAGATGTCCTGTGGTAGGGACTAGTAAGCTCTTTCTAGAAGGTGAGAGCTCCTGGGTTGTCCGTCTGGCACATAAACCTCAGACAGGGAGAGAGATAATAAAGTTACAAATAACTCCATATTGACTTTGCATGCATGTTGGAGAACTCTTACCTAATCTGAACCTCTAACAGATGGGCTTCACCTTTCATTAGGAATGACAGCTGTGCAGAACTGCTAAGCACAGTCCTTAGGCTCCTGTGGGCAATGCAGAGAGAGGGAGACACCTACTAAGGACGATATACCCCACTCTTGTCATAGGATGCCACGAGTCTTCTCCCAGGGAGGATTATTGCTTGTTGTTGACTGTAGACAGCACCCTACACAGTCTCTGGCTGATCAGCTTTCACTAGACAGACAGCTCTTCAGTGGCTAAATATGATGAGATGACATCTGTCCTCTCTAATGTTTTTTATATCCTCTGAATGTCTCCTGCCTAGCTGCACACTGGGATAATTTTTCCCTTCTTTTTTTTCTGTCTTTGTTTTTTCCCAGTGCGCTGTGTCTGGCTGCCTTTATCTAGCCCACATGTCTGTGGAGAAAAGGCTGACTTTGGCAGGAAATATGTTCGTAGCCTTTCCTGGAGAGGATATGGCTTACTGTGAGGGTGGATGGAGGCTGTACACAGGCTGGACCACAGTGCATGGTGCCTCCAAAGCCCTCTGGAGATGGGTCTCAGACTTGTTGCCTTGGCCAACCTAGTATTAGGGATACCCCTGGGTACATGAAGATGCCTGAGGGTGATGCTTTGGAAGTGAGGAACCTCTATAACTTCAAGGCATGAATCTTTATAATAGTGTGGTGACTGTGTTGGTTTAAAGATACAGGTGAAACACGGTCTGAAAGCACCAAGTAATGTTTTGGACAAACTGTCATAGCTAGCAAGAGAGAACAGAGAAGCCTCAAGTCTTGCAAGCATGGAGTAGAAACAGCTTGTTAATAAAACCAACAAATTTCAATGCTAAATGCAAGGTGAGCACAGTTCCTCCATGTCTGGTTAGATATGCAGTGGGTTAGCGGCAAGAAAATGTGGTGGGCACAAGGAAACAAGATGTTATTGGTGGTATGGGAGAGATGGTTAGTTGGCTTTCTCTGAAGTGAGAGGTACCAGCAATTTATAATCTGGATAACTTTTAACTGGTTTTGTAGTTAAGAAATATTGCATGTATTTCCCAGGCAATGTCTAGGTCCCCTTGGTGGGCGTTGAACTGCTGTGCATGCTTCTGATGAAGTTTAGCATCAATGGGAAGACTGTTTGGAGGCTGGGAAGGGGCAGTGCTGGAAAAACGGTGAGGCAGAGTTAACTTTTCTTATGCTTTACCTGATCTAATGCTCTTGGTGAGCTGCCTTCTCTTTTTTCTTTTGATTTGTGAAACAATACAAGAAGGCTGCCAAATTGCCCCCTTGTAGTCCACATCCTCCCTAATAACTACCTGACATAAATTTAGCCAAGAAACCAAACCAGTTGGGTTGGCTTCTGGGGGAAAGCAACCCATCTGCAGCCTTTGATCTTCGCTATGATGTTTGGAATGTGCAAGGAGACAGAAAAAGGAGAACGGGGCAAATATTTGAACACAGCCCTCCGTGACAGCTCCCTTCAGCAAGTGCTCCACCCAAGAGCCTGTTGGAGATCTTTCAGTTGTGTTATCTCTGGACTGGCCCTTCAATGAGCAGATGAAGACAGCAAAGGCAAGAGTAAAAGTAAGGACATGACTGCTAAGGATGCACAGCGTTTCCACACTCCACTTCTGAACAAGCCCTTGCACGAGGTTGTGACCCATGCACCCAAAAAGGGTATTTCAGGCAAATTTCTCCTGTTAACAACAGCAGAAAGAGTATTTCCAAGAGCTCAAAGGTAGCTCTGGTGCCATCGGTGGGCTGCTCTTGCTCTTAAAGCCAAGAGTGCAGCTGAACGTTTCAGTGCGTTGGGACCTTGGAGTAGGTACGAGATTGTGTGTTCTGCACCTGCCCTCACAAAATCCATCACTCTGGGCTCTTGTTCAGCTGCTTTTCAGTAGCGTTGTGCAGGACAGCTAGACAGATGGGAAAACGGGCAAAAATGATGAGAACATTAATACATATTAAGGTTGGCATTAATTATTGAATTACTAATTCAATGATTGAAGAATAATTATTAATATTTATAGGATCCAGATTGGCAATGATAGATTAACCATGATGGCATAATTTAACAAATATTTTAAAAATAAAACATTTAGCAAATAACATTTCCACCATTTTTCCATCTTAAAAAAAGTGTGAAGGGTTCATGAATATATGCAATCTTTTCTGCTTTTAAAACATATTTTTATATATTTTCTTTTTGTTATGGAGTGCTTTGTGGTAGATTTTATCCTCAGGTTGTTTCCCAATGAACTTCTACACTCTCTGAGGCAGAAGGAAACCTGTGGCAAAATATAAGCTTATAGTAACAGCGCTATAAATCCATGGTGTAAGTACAGTAGTAAGTAAATGCATAATGTGGCTCTATTTCTCTCTACTGATTTATCTTTCTGAAGTCTCTGTAACACAGTGATTGATGTATATGAAAACCATTTTGCACATATTAAACTGGGGAGTCAAAATATTATTTTGAAGTTTTCCAAGCTACATTGATCCAAATTTTTGTCAGAATCTCCTGAAAGGTTACGTTGGCCCATGTTTTGTGGTACTCATTTTTCATCGCAAGGGTTCCTGCGTGACACTGCAATAAAATCCAACATGTGTACACGTCCCAGAATGCAAAATTCCAAAAAGAAAATTTCTGAAACAAAACAAGTGAAATTTGCAGCTTCTGCAAAATGTCAGATTTGTGAAAGCTTGTTTGCGCTTCTTTGTCAAAATGACTTGCTATTATTTTTATCCCCTAAAGGTTTATTTTATTTGAAAAAACAATGGGGTTTGGGGAGATCACTCCACCTGATCTTAAGCTAAGCCTACGCCTGCCAAATTTTTAAGGCTCATCTGTAGGAACTGTTTCAACAGATGTTTGCTGTGTGTAGTATAATGTTTTCTCTAAAGTATTTAACTGCACTTCGTAGGGAAAAAATGTTTTTTCGAGTTCCTTCACAATAACATCATGTCAAAAATAGACTTTGTTATTTATATTACTGAAGTACTGAATGGCCCTGCCTGAGAACAGACTGTTCCGGCATCAAAGAGAGTACCAAGTTACGGTGGGAGACAGGCTTTGCTCTGAAGAACTCAAACTCGAGGTAAACGAGACAGACAAGGAGGAGACAGCAAATGAAGCACCCTAAAGCCACCACACAGTAGTAGTGGAATACAAGAGGCAAACCTAAGCCATTTTCCAATGTATCCCACCATTTGCTGTCATCTCTCCTCCCCATCATTCCTCTCTGGCAGCCAGGATGGTCCTGGGACGTGCTCCTGGTGACCAGAGGTAGAAAACACCTGCTTTGCTTTGGTGTTTATACTGAGAAATGAGCTTATTAACGAAGCAGATCTAGAAGTGTCCCAGGTTGTACCTTGTAACTCAGCTGAAGAGGAGCTGATAGGGAATGAGGATGGCTAAATTTATTCATTCAGTGGGTGGACATTCCTGTCTTGCAAACCACGATGACTGATCCATCATAAAAAGTTGGATTATTAAATTGCTATTTAGCAAATACAAACTGAAACACCTTCTGTACGTCTGAGATGATGCCTCTTTACAAGATGCAGGGGTCGAGCTGGCCCACCTGCCTGTGTGATTGCTTTAGTTACCTCTTCATAGGCAGGGCTAGTGAGGCTGGTCATTTAGGAGGTCATCTACCCTGAAGCTCAGAAAGGAAGCTGGCTTGCAGGTTCATTATAGTTAGATCTGTCTATTATATTTTATTTATTCGGGGGGGGAGAAAATATGCAGTTTTTCGAAAGCATCAGAGTAAGTTTCAAATGTCTCTTTTGGTGTCCTTTTCAGGATGCACGTGCCACTCCATGTGAGCGCTCTGGACTTCAGTTTCTTCTGCCCTGGGTCATATCACAGCTGTAATCTCTCTGCCGTGAATTTACTGGAGAAGATGTAGAGACTGCAAATAATATTTCCTTGCCTAAAAGACAAGGTGATGCTTCTTTAGAAGCTGCTGTTCTTTGAACTTCTCCGAGGGCTTTGTCGGCAGGCAAGCTCTCTTCAAGGTTCCGCTTCCTCTGATATATTGGAGGCTATTTCTTGGCATGAAGTAATTAGAGGCAAGGCAATTTTAGAGTGGAAGGCATGGGGATGCTCGCTAATCATGGCCTTCTCCCTGCTCAAGTGCTGCGCTTGCTGATGAACCCCTCCTTGCTGGAGGGAATTGTGTTTTCTGGGGCAAATCAGGTCACCAAGATCTGCATGCTTCCCAGCAGCTAATGCAATAAGCTGGAGCGACAGGAGACATCTCTTCAGAAAGGCACCTGCTATGGGTAAATGTGGGCGCCCTGCGAGGTAGAGGCCGTCATTAACTGCCCACCTGGCGGAGTTTGGGGACGGGAGCTGGTCTGGTGGGGTGTTCATTTGCAAATAGGTGCTTGTGCTCATCCAAGCCTGAACAGGGAATGGCTGATATCTTCTTCAGAATGGGAGGCTTTGTGCTCCATTCCACAGAGTTTGTGCTCCACTTGAAGGGAGGTTCTTTCACAACATCCCGAGCACCCTCAGAGGGAAAGCAGAACCGTGCAAGGCTGTCTTATGTCCTGTGGACCATGCCTATGGTCCCCAAACCACTGAGCATTTTAGAAATTCCTCTGAATGAGCAGGATGGTGGCCTGAAGTCCTTTTACTGATGACTGCAAATACAAATGGACGGTTTAATTGTACAGTATGCAAGGGAAGCCCGGATGGACACACTAAGAGACTGAAGAGGCTGACTTGTTCTGGTCCCTCTGCAATTCAGGTCACGATGGTCTTCCAAAACCAAAGCTCTTCTCACATTGGCATAAAGAATTTGAAACTGCTGCTTGTCTACAGCCACAGGACCAGGACGGGTCTGTGCCGTGCAAAGAGCTTGTGTTCTGTTAAGTATTTGTCTAAGGAGATCTAGTTTTTCCAAAGAGACAGCAGTTCCCTTCCTCACTTTTGTCACCACAGCTGGAAGCCAAAATGGATTGTTTCTTTTTTTTTCATGTTTTAGGTACCTGCAAAAAAAGATTCAAGTGAAGCTTCTCTTGGTGGGACTCCTCCAAATGGTGTCACTTCAGGTTTTCCATAGAGAAGCTGCTGATTTTATCCTGCTTCCCTACTCTCCTAAAGATCATCAATTCAGCACTAGGGCATGGCAGATTGATGGAGCTGCCTTCTGAGATGTGTAGCTCCTCAAGGGCTGGTGCTCAAGGGCAGATGCATGGCAAAACAGCAGTTTTCTTTGCCAGGAGGTAGGGGGACAGAGGAAAAAGATGGCAATGACATAGCAGGTTTTCCTGCTTGTATCTGTTCTTATTCTCAAAGTTAATATCTGGCATCACTGCAGGAGGAGCAATGCAGGACAGGAGCGACACCTTACCCTTTCCCGGTAAAGTCATACCTGGTGAGGAGAAGAACCAGAGAGAAGATGGTTTTCCTGGAGAAAAAAATGTCTTCCCAGCAGATGGCTTGGCCAGCCAGTGAGGATTACAAACCTCTCTGGGAATCCTTTCTTTATGGCTAGTGAGAAGGTGATATTGCTAGTGACAGCACAGGAAGATTGGCTGAAATAAAATAAAGAGGTTTCCATGGTGATCCCTTCATATTGCAGTAAATTTCATCTTGCAGTCAGCTGGGTTGTGTTTCTTCCCCTGGAGGAACAGTCCTCGGCTCCCCCCGCGTTATTAGTTACTACTGGTGCTAACAAAATGCCCACAGACCCCGAGCAAAGCCAGCAACGTGGACATCTCTGCGATGGCCTCGTTAATTATCCCAAAGAGGTCGGACTGCCCAGGCAGCCTGCAGGTGCTTTGGAAATAATTGTGCATTCTGTTTTAAACTGTAAATAGGTAAAGAATAGATATATAGCTATGGTTAAAGGTAAGAGAGGGAAGAAGAAGGTTTCTTCCCATTTTACAGCTGGGGAAAGAACCGTAGTCAAATCATGTAACTGCCCCAAAAACAGAGCCCAGCTGCTGTTAGAGGAGGGAGTTGGACGGTGTAATTCCCAAACTCCAGCACAGAAGGCACCTTTTCACCCAAGGTTAATGCTGGGGAAGGCACTGACCTGCAGAGAGACCAGTGGTAGGGACAGGAAGCTTTTGGCACTTGGGTGATGGATGCAATATCACCTATGGAAGCGTAGCAAAGGGAAGAAATGAGGGGTCCTCCCAGGTTGTGTGCTGTGACCAGGGTGAAAGCTGTCCGGTGAGAGAACCCTCTTTCTTTTCTGGCGACGAGGAAACCCCTCCAGCTGTTGTAGCTAATTACTCACCAATTCCACGTAAGTGTGGTCTCTCTCCTACGGCACTGAAGAAATGAGCAGCCGCAAGACGCGTCTCGCTGGGGGTAGGCTCAGTGAAGAGCTTCCCAGCTCGTTCCTGGGATGACAGCATCTTTCCATCTGCATCTGAATTCAAGAGTCACAAAGGCAGTGCTGTTCAAGCTTTGCCACCCAAAACATGCTTAATATGAAAAGCATTTCCCTAAGAAGGTGTGTCATTGAATGCAAATGAACGCCGCCTTACAGTCATGTTAATTTATGCCACAGAGCAACTCTCTTCTATCTGCTTAATGCACTACACAACCCCCAAAAAAATATTGACCAACCCACAGCCACACTCAAACCTCTGTGTCTTTGGGACCGTTTATTTCATAATATATACAATTCAAATGATATGCTGGAGACTTGAGAAGCAACGAGGGATGTGCCAGAGGGATGCTCTGATTACTGCAATCTGTAACAGCTCAGGGTGTGCAGGGACTCTTGGGAGAGCAGAAGGTGCATGGGGGCGAGCTGCTTCTAAACATCAAAATTGCCAGCTCCGGCTGGGAACTCACCATGCAGAAGGATAAAATGAAGCCTCTGGAGGCCTTTTTCTTTTCCTTTTTTTCACCCTGAAGTTAATCTTTCTTCCAGAGCTTGGGAAAGCTGCGATTTGTTTATCTTGAAGCCATTGTGCTCAGCTTTAGCAAATTACTGGAGTAAAATACAAGATCCCACCTTCTGCTTTCCCATTTGTAAAGCTGCTACTGCTGCACTGTCAGGAAGCTGGGAACTGTGCAGCCCTGGGCTTGGAAAGCACCAGCCCACCCAGCCTGGAAAACAGGCGGGTCCTTGTACTGTCTGCTATCTGGGCTCTGCATGACAGCCACAGTGGCGAAGGGTGTGATGATGATGGTCTGCTGGCCACCAAACCAGCTGGTTGGACAGGCTGATGCACTTGGAGGTAATTGCATATTCCGCACTGGGACACATTACACCCGGAGTCTTGGGATTAATGTGCTCAGGTTTGTTTAGCCCCAGCTGCTTTTCAAGATAACCTTTCATCAAATGAGGCACGTTTTGAGATAACCTTCCATCAGATGGAGCTAAGAGAGAGGGAGGGGGCATCAGGAGCTGCTTGAATGATGGGAGCCTTTTGTTGGATTTTTTCTTATTTTGTGGGAAAACTGTTGCATCCATTGGCTGGAGGACTGGGGGGGTGCTCCACAAGGATGTCTTTTGGGAAGACCAAGGACAAATAGGAGCTTTGGTAGGGAAAGGAACTGGTATGAAGTTACCACTCTGAGCAAGGAAGTCATCCCCAGTGCTAATTTCCTGCCATTATTGGAGTGAATTGGGGCTCAACCCTCTAGTTAGCAGTAGGGCAGCTACAAAAGACATATTTGGCAGCCAACTTTTAACGTGCAATTAGTGAAGCTCATATTGTTGTGTTAAGGGAAAGCTGTGATTTCCATCTGCAAAGAACTATTAAAAAGAAAACAAACCACAGAAGACATTGAGAGATCGAGACACATGCTGACTGACTCTGCAAGGAGAGCTTCAGAGAGTACTGTGAAGCAAAACAAAAAGACATAGGCTGGAGGTTGGGGTTGCTGTCCCAATTCAAGGCTGTTGAGCTGCAGTGGTTCGGCATCAGCCGGGCAACCTGCTCGGGGTGATTGCTCGCTTCTCCCTTGCTTCCTCCCGGCAGTGGCACGTGTGTATTACCAGGGTAAATTTGCTTTGCAGATCTACCTTTGTGTCTTCAGATTAGCTTTATTTGCTCAGGGATTTTGGAGGTAATATGGGGGAATATTCATGCTTCTGGTAGTTAATATTTCTGCTTCTTAACATCATACCTGCGTGTCGCTCAAGGCAAGCACCTAAAGGGGGTACTTGGGCGATTTCGAGATGCACTTTTTTCTTTGCTTTTAAATAGTTTCTCTTGAATTTATCGATTCCGTTGTGGATAAGTCTCCACTGTGCTCACTGCTGAGTACAGCTTAGGTTGACCACTGGCTCCTGTTTTCCTAGGTGGGAATGCTGCTTGGCAGCACAGCTGAAATACTGCTGGGCCTGGTACATACAGTAGAGTCATCTAAGGACACATGTAAACATTAACTCTTCCTGCAAGCACCTCTCAGATGTGCATCCTACTGCTCAGGAACCCAACAGCAAGATGGGAGTGCAGTGCGTGGTGTTCTGGCTGTGAAGGCTAAACAGTCATGTCTTGCCGCTGGCTCTTCTGAGTAACCCAGCATTCATTTTGGGAGTGATGAGAGAAACGGAACCTGATCAGCTCTGCTGTCAAAGCTGGAGAGGGGGGAGCAAAAGGTCCTGGGTCATGTTATTTAGTTGCCTACCTGTGCCAGAGGAGCCTTGTGATGCTCTCCCACCAGCCAGTCTTATACCCAACAGGATGGTTTATTACAGGCTTCTTTATTTCACACAGAGAGAAGCTCCATTCGCCAGGAGTTTTTGCCTTGGACCAGCCCTGCCTCATATCTGTTGCATGTCCAAATGACCCAGGACAGCCTAACGACATCAGCATGTTGCACAGGATTTTCAGTCAAAGACCATGTGCAGATTCAGAGAAGAGTCAAAGAGTCTTTGAAGCATAGGAGGAGAGGAAGAGAACCGTACACAGCATAGTAAAATACACTGAAATTGCACAAAATTTTAAGTTCTGAGCTCAAAACTATAATTGGCTATGTGGCTAAAAAAGCTTCAACTTTTTCACCAGCAACTTTTCCTGGAGAGATAGTAGAGCAGAAGAACAAGAGGTGAAGAAGAGTGGGATATTGCCATAGAGGTAATACTGGGCATCACACAAATCTTCTTGGTACGCTTAGGTGAGGCCAAGAGGGTGTCTTGTTGCCCTTCCTCAAGGTGCAAACCAACAGAGCTCTGCTTGGTCTAGCACCACCGGCATCCCAGCAGACATAGTGGCAGGAAAGTGGCAGAGCTGCAAGAGGAGAGCATGAGTCAGAACGTGCTGCCTGGATGGCCCAGACCTCAGGGGTCACCCAGAGATTGGGAGCAACAAAGAACTACACAAGGTAAGCAAAGTAGCCTTGCCTGAACCTCTGCTGAGGTTCAAAGAAGCCCAGAAGTAATTTCTGATGTCTTATTAGTCTTTGCCCTCGCAGGCTCTGAGACCAGCGTGGGGCTGTGTTGCCTGCTCTGCTCTGTTGCAGGACTCTCTGCAGTCCATGGACGCATGACTGCAAGCAGGGCAGGCATCTATCCATCCACCCATCCACCCATCAGAAAGCATTAGCAGCACGCTCAGACGTTGCATTAAGGTAGGCCACCACCAACTCCAACAGTGTGGCATCTGCAGGAATTTTTTACTCTATTTAAAAAAAAAAGGGGGGGTAAATTTTTTTTTACAGTTCCCATTTGTTAAAAAACATGTAAGCGCCTCATTAACTCCGATGGTATGATATTTTTGGCTAGCTGCATTGCTAAGCATGTGCTAAACTCTGATGAAGTGCAAGAAATTACCTTTGTAACAGCAGTGGTGTCTTCTGAATGCAGTTAGCGCCTCCCCAGCGCTGATAAGGTGTGAAAAATGATCTTCCCATCTACAGTTGTGTCAACTGAATGCAATTAGCACCTCTACATGTGTTTAAAATCATGACCGCAGGTTATACATTTCAGCAGCCTGCAATACATTAGCACTTAATCCCAGCTTTGTGAATCGAGGGGGAAAAAAAATCGCTGCAAAACCAGTGCAGTGAATACAATTACGTGCCATTAACATTCCATTAACTATTTTTTAATGAAGTAAATCCAATCCCAGATTGGTGAACAATGGACTAGGGATTTTTCCTAGCTTACGGACAGTAGTTGCTTGCTGTACAGACATGTGTCAGAGGAAGATCTCTTTACTCCTGCTAGACCTTGTTTAAGCAGCTCTGTTAAGCCAGGCTTTTCCCTTCTTTCTTAGGGTACAGGCACCCCAGGATGCTGCAGAGAGTGCAGGACACTCCTCCTGGAAATGCTGCCTTCTCTGAAGGGAAAAAAAGAGAACAAGGGAGGAAAAAAACACAGTAGGTATTTTTTGCTTTGGTGCAAGTAGCCATGTTCCAGCGTATTGATCGTTTGTTATATCACTCTCGGACTATTAATCTCTTCTCTTACTGCCCTAAAAGAGATCCCATCTGTGTCTTTGCGTGGCAGTCTCTCCGTTTCCAAATAATTTTGGTCAGCAGTCTCCAAACTCCTTTTCCTGCTGTTTTCCTTCCAAGTTTGACTGACAGAAACTCACTATATGGGGGACTAGTGTGACTTTTACAAGAGCTTCAGTAATTTTTCTCATGGAAACACAGCGTGCACACAGAATGGTCATCTTCAGACATCAAATATTTACATTTTTCATATGGATATCTGAAAGCTGTAAGTAAGAGTAATGTGGACACACACCTCAATGAAAAATACTTTCATCCCAAACACAACTTTACAATATATGTTGAACGAATGATGAGTCTAAGCCATTCTCTGTGCTGGGACTCCTCCAGCCCTCTTTGCCCGGAGTCATACATTTCAGTAAGCTTTGCTGAAATTCCTGGCAACACCCCACAAGAGTGAGCATCTCACACTGGAGCTTGAGATGGAAGCTGGATGCAACAGTGGCAGCTTCTGTATGTCACCTCTATTCATTTTTTTTAAAGCCAGCTACTGATTTTTCACTTTCAAGAGAGATATACATCAGCTGGGACTTTTTAAACTGTTATTTCAGTTTTTTTCCACTAAATTTGTAATTGAAAGGGACAGATCCCCACATGGCAGTGGATGTACAGGGGTTCTCCTGCTGCAGGCAGCAGCCCCATGCCAGGACAAGGCTGTATGGAGACTATGGCTTGTCAGGGCAGAAGAAAACACCATGCCCAACTCATTTCAGTCCCTACATAACACAGGACATCAAGCCGTACTCGGTGATTCCTGCAGAGAGCCAAATAACTTATGGCTGAATTAGGGCATATCATTGAGAAAGACACACTCAATCTCGCTGTAATTTATTCTTGACCATCCTTTATTTTCTCTACATTTCCACAGTTCAGGGCACCCCGCACTGGAATAACTGCTCTGAGAAAGGCTAACATCTGCAAAGAGCTCTCTGAGTCATGTTGAACTGGTTCTGAACCTAAATCCAAACCCTGTCCCAGTTAATAGAAATGTCTACTGTGAATTTAGATGTTCATGATTTTTTTTTCTCCTCAGTGAAGCAAAGGTCATTGCTGCAAGTCGGGGTGGGGAGCTCCTTCCTCTCTCCCCTCCTTTTCTTCCTCATTTCCCCTCTCTTCCCTGAACATAAGAGATGAAGTTATCATATAAGATCAATGTCCATCAGAAAGGTCCTTCTCACCCCTCCAAGGCAGCCAGGATGTGCATGCCTGATGGTAAGTGCCTGGGGTGCTGCTGTCACCTTTTGCCTTGGCACAGCATCACGAGAGTGCCCTCATCTTCTGTGTTCTTCTGAAAACTGCAGTGCAAAATTTCCTGTGCCAGCGGTATATGTTGCATTTTCACAAAGCGGTGGGCATGCTCATCCTGCGTGTTGCTGTGAACCCAACCTGCGTCCCTTGGGGCATCCAGGACTGAACTTCATGTACCACAATCCACTGACTTTCTGGTGCCCTTGGGAAGAGTCACCATCTTTTTCCAGGTACAAAATATTGAGGTATCATGGTGTACAAGGCTTGAAATGCTCCCTTTTGTAGTCTGCGGGAAAAAAAGCCAAACCAGTTTAAAAGGTTTGTCTTTCTGCATGCAAGCAGGAGAGCTTAGGTGTCTAACTTGGTCTTCTGCATCAACAGCATTCACCGAAAGGGGCCTGGTCTGAAGGCAATGGGATCAGTGGATAGGTCCGGCTGATGTTGGCTTTGTTGGCTATTTCTTTGAATTTTTAATGGGGCTTATACGAGATCTACAGGTACAAGCATGGAAATCACACGTTGGGGAATCACACCTGTGCTTTTTCTTTTATGAAATCAGGTCTTTTAGCAGTTCCCTTACCACACTGGGATAAAAGCCTCTGTGCTGTGTACATCCATAGTAGTGATACCCCACAGTGTCTAATCCTATTTTGCCCTGGTCTGGCATTGCTGAGAGCTGCAACATCAGTCTGGCTGTGCTCTTTTTCTCAGGGCCATTCCTGCTCACTCTAGGTCGCTGCTGGCTGAGGGTCAATCTGGGGGACAAGGTGGCTGTGCTGAGTTGTTACCTCCTTGCCTCTCTGAAAGGCAATGCAACATTGCGGTTGACCAAGCAGTTCAGGAAGAAATGAATCCATTTTAAGGAAAAGTTCTGAAGCTGGAGGTGAGAAGAGACAATTCAGCATTATTAAGAGTAAGTGGATTTGGGGCCGGGTGCCCGGCTGGGGCTGGCCAGTGCCGCCTCTCGCCTGGAGCCAGAGCGTTCTGCAGTCCCGCTCGGATGCAGCCGGGAGGATGCAGCACTGACAGCCATCCATTCTGTAAATTAAATTTCATTCCCCTCGGTCGTCCTCGGCTCACAGCCCCGCTCACTCGCTGAAGGATTGCTGATCACGCAGATTGCTATGGGCTGAGTCCAAAACCTCTGAGATCAGTGCAAAAGGCTTCAGCAGCCCAGGGAGACAGGAGCGAGGTGCTCCAGGAGTGGGTTTCAGCTCACACATTGTCTCCAGCTGTGGGTATGAGGGGTGGGATGGAAATGAGGACCTCCTTTGCTGCTGGTGGGCTGCAGGTCAGCATATAAACCATCGGATGTTGTGGGATGCAGGAGTTGACCCTGCTGCTGTGAGCGAGATGGGACAGGCAGTATTTCCCCAGAGCCTGCCTGGGTTTCCTTTGTCCCCATCCCAGCCTGAAACCTCTCAACAAGGACTGGACTAATGGACCAAAGAGTCCAAAATACCTTGTTCAAAGCAGTGAGAGAGGACTGAAATCAGCTGCAGGGTGAAGTGTCTCTCCTTGAACCAGGGTGCAAATCCCTGTTACAGCATCCTAGCTCTGTGGGCTGAAGTCTCTGCATCTGGGAAGGGGAGAGGAAAATGTGAGCAGTTAACTGGAGCTGGGAGAGTGCTGCTGTGTCAGCAGGGTCTGAGGGGACCTTCTGGCCTCAGAAGCAGAAAATCCCCCAAAACAAAAGCATGATCCTTGCTTGTGACTCCTGCTGAGTTTTCCAGTGATATGCTGGGGAGAGACAGTCTCTTTACATTATTGCACAAGGCAGATATTTATAAAATTCTATCTATTTAAATGGAGGAATGTGCTTTTTCCTGATGAGGCCTTTGAAAAAACCAGCAGTGTGTCGCTTGACCCAGGCCTTTAGCTGGAACTGTCTTGGCAATTTAATGAAATTAAATGGCCGGACTATGGGGAGTTCATTAGTAAGTAATCCAAAAGCTAAAGCTCTGTGAGCTAGTTCAGCTCTGAAACACTTATTTGTGTTTGCCAGATTCAGTAAAGCGAAACCCCTTAATAGGCACTGGCAGTATTTATAAGATGCTCTCCTCTGATCTGGAGATGACAACACATGTACTGGGGTGATTTCATATTTCTTCATGAGATCTAAAAAAGGGGTCCCCTGCCTTTCACTGCTCAGGCTTGGGTGGATTTGCAAAGACTCTTCTGCCGCTCGATGCCTTAAACTGCTTGCTTCTGGCAAAGCAAGTGAGGGAATCTCATTTCTTTCCAAAAAAGCTTTCAGAGAGGCTGCTGCTGCCAGCAGTGCAATGCTGAACCTGCAAGGGACTCTGGCTTTCTTATCATGCTGGGCTATGGATGGAATTATGAGCTGTTTTATTTCATGCCATTTGCCCAAGAAAGGGGACCAAGGGTGTAAAGCGCCTCTAGGGTTTTGGTGAGCTGTAAAAAAGGTTGCTGAATTGCTGCATATTTCCTTTGAGTGGGGATTTAGAGGAGTGAGAAGGGTAAGGATCTTCTTCCTGCTGTGTAAAGGACTTCTATGTAAAGTTTCTGGAAACCCAGAAACCAAGTGAACGTACTTAAGCTTCACACCAGGTATTCACCAGATATAAACCTGATTTACAAATAAGCAAGCTGAGGCACCACTAAAGGTTTGGCAGGGAGTTCACTAAATGGTGCTTGAGATAGTCAAAGGAATATCCTGACTCCAAAATACCCGGATTTGTCTTTTTAGGGTAGCATATAAAGACCAACCAAACCCTGTGCCGCCCTTAGAGGTTGTCCACCATGAAAGCCCTTAGGGAAGGCTCTGTATGCGACATCCTAGAAATAGCATTTAATTAAAAAACCACAAACAACCAAACCTGATTAAAACCTCTTGGTGTGAATTTGGTACAAGTCCAATGCCATCATTTGATTAGTTCTTGGGCTGGAGTTGAAGGGCTGTGGATTAGATCCACACAGGAAACCTTCCCAGACCTGATTAAAGCTGGTGACATCCTAGGAAAAAACAAGGTTTTCTGTAATTGAAATCCATTTTGTGGAAAAATTCTTGCTGGGCTTTGTGTAGCTCCTGCACAGGTTCTTCTAAGAGTAAATAATACCATCTGCCAGGTGCTTCTTGCAAAGAAAATGAATATTGGAAGGTAGGAATATTACAGAGAGGAAAACATCAATCTGAGTAATAGATAACCCCAAATATTGTCAGGTCTGCAGTGGTTTCAGCAGTCCAGTTTTTGTTCTGAAGTGTGTGAAATGCCCCAAGAATCAAGTGGATTTTGAAAGGATGGTCACTGCCAAACATGCAGTGACCCATGTCTTTTTACTGGGTCTCGATTTACACCAGGGCACTGCATCCCCAAAAGAGCTTGTGCTGAATTAGACATTGCAAATGCAACTTCCATGTCTTAAATTTACAGTACAGAAAAAGACTGGAGATTTTATCCAGAGGTAGGATGTGAGAGGTCTTGGGGCAGCTACAGGAGATTTTAAGTTCTGCTGAAGCTCAGGTAGCAATCCCATCTTCTCTTCTATGAGCTGGGGCCCGCTGCTAACCTTTGCACACCTCTTCTTCTCCTTCCAGGCTTTTGTTAGCCTGGCTCAATCAAGTCCAGAATTAGTCATAGCTCTAAAAATCTCCATTCTCAGCTTGGTGTTGGGTAGAGTGGTCATGTGTCCCTCTCCACAGGTGCTGTACAAGCATGGGCTTCCATGCTACAGTGATGAGGGGTGTGGGTTTTTTCCTAAACTCTTCTTTCCATATGAGACAGAATCCTGGTAACCCCATCCGAGCAGTCTTTCTGCTCTTGCTATGCCTATCCAAGGCAGCCCTGCAGTCGAGGTCCAGACAGGACAAAATCCATGCACGACCCAGCCCATGTCTCAAGGTGCTGCTACAAGTCCTGCATGTCCACACTGTGGCCATGACATGGGAGGAGACCCGTGGACACTTGCTCACGCACTGGGCTGAGTGGCTAAAGCAAAATGTGGATACCTCTGTCCAAGGCTGGTATTTTAGCAGGAGACAAGCACGAGCCAGGTGTGAAGCTCTGGCAGCGTGGAGCGTGCCCTTTTGCTGCGTGCTGTGGGAAGCCTGTCCGTTAACATCACTAGAGGTGTGGGGTGCTCCTGAGGAATTGGGAGTATGCGAGTTTGGGTTTGGATGGGAAAGGTGGTCCGTTTCCCTGCCAGGGAGGGACAAAAGTGGCACAGCAACGACATCTTGTGATGCGCAGCGATGGCTGCATGTGTTTGCTGGAATAGCTGAGTGCTGCCGGCTGGGAAGCCTCTTGTCCTCCTGCCCAGCTGGAGCCTTCAGCAGTGTCCTCCCTGGGAGGGCAGGGAGAGGGGAGCCGAGAGAGAGGTAGGGACGTTGTCTGGGGCATGTTGTGATGAGCCGGAGCCCAAGCAGGATTTTGGCAACAGCTGAGCAGGGGTGGGAGTGAAAAGGTTACAAAAGGAAGTCCTGCTTATTGAATTATATTTTGATTTTGGTTTTTTTTTTTCAGTATGGCATTGCTGCAAAGCACAGAAGTCTCTCTCAGGTACTCTGTGGAAGCCTGTGCTCCATCCATCTGCAGATATCTGCTGAAATAGGTGCACCAGTAACATTTCACTTTCTTTTGGCAAGAAGTGAGCCAAGTGCAAAAACTCTCTTGTGTCTGAGGATCACTGGGCTGCAGACCCGTTCCTCAAGATGCAGACCACCATTTCATCCCAGACAAGGGCAGTAGCACCAATCCCTTCCCATTTTGACTGCACCAAAGAGGAGCAGGGGCAAAATTCACTCCAGACTTGCACCCTGGGGCTCAAAATTCAAGGTTCCTAGTGGAGGGTCAGCAGAAAAGACTGAGAGCAGGTTGAGTTGGTTCCTCACCATTGCCCAGCTGCTGAAAAGCACTCTCTTTAAGGCGCCAGCCCAACCCACCGAGTGGACAGTTCTTCCTGAGGCCCTTTAGTTGTAACCTGGGTTGAATATGACCACTTTTACACTGACCTCATGCAAGTTTTGGAACCATGGTGGCTGAGTTTCTTTTTCAGACTTTGTCTTTTTTACACCAGTACTTCCTTGCAGAGCTTGCAAGACAGAGATCATGCTCTGAGATGCATCAGAAATGAAGGAAAGCCTTTGCATGAAGTCCTGCAGCATCCAGCTGCTGCACCGAAGGTAATCATGAGCAGAAACCAGAAGGCTGAGCTGCACGCTCCTGTCTGACCTGTGTTGTGTTACGTCTCTGGGTAGGGTTTTCAGAGACACCTACAGCACGTAGCAGCAGAAGTGCTGCTGAAAGACAATGAAACTTTGTTCAGAACAGCCTCAGGTGCTTTTGACAGACCTCTTGTGTGTTGCTTGAAAGACCTGTAAATTATACTTAATTCTTATGGCTTAGGTGTATTAGTTGATAGAGCCCAGGATTACATTCCTGTCCTCCTTAGGATCTGCTGCTGGGGCCTCCTCCTAGACAGCCTGGATTGAAGGTTTGGCAGGGATGCAGAGCAGGAACTCCTGCCTTCAGCTGTGTGAGAGAGTCACAAATGTTGCTCATGCCCCTGAGTCCCATTCCCTAGCCTGAAGGCACAAATCTGCGTGCTGTGAAGGCTTTCGTGTTGACTTTGGTTTGGGTTTTTTTGGGGGAATATCTGTCCATCCCATGTTCTTCACAGATAATCAGGAAGAAGTACCCACTATAAATGAGATGGAAACCTGGCAAGTTCCTCTCTGACCTGTTACTCACTATGGAGAAACTTCTGGAATTAGTCGCAGGGGTTGAATCAGCTGCAAGGCTTTGTCTGCTTCATCACTGGTTTTTCCAAACTATTCTGATCATAAAGAGCTTGTTTCCTCCAGTAAGCCTGGCCAAGGGTGTTGGCTTCAGGCAGATTAAATAATCTTGTCCTATAGGTCAGACAGGTAAAACATGGTCTGCAGGAAACAATAAAGGACTGAAGGTAGGAGGTGAGGGGAAAAGTGTAGAAAAGTCACTGGTTTTGTCCAGAGACCAGTATCACGGCTCCAAACATCATAGGCAAGGGTTGATGTTTTCATCTGGATGCTTGTGCAGCGCCTGGCCTGTGGGGCCACCAGACTCCTCAGTTTTCATTATGGTGTTGGGCTTTGGCACTGGACTACATCAGAAAGGAGTCCTCTGGGTCTGATGGGAAAGTTCAGCTCTCAGCGGCACTTTGCAGTATTGTGACAGCATGTCTCAATTCTGCTGAAATGTCACAGAAAAAAACTCAGAAAAACCTTGGCTGCCTAGCTAGCTCCACAGGTAGATTCAAAATGAAGACCACGGTTGTCCTCTCTATGCGTACTGCAGTACAATATGAATTCCAAAATATATCTAGGTGGTTTGCTGCTCTAAGTCTTCTTCCACTGGACTGGAAACAGTCTGTGCAATTTAATTTGTAATATCTTGGGGGAAGCTCAGAGTAAATGGTGCTGAGCAGAAGAGAAGGCCACGGCTGCAGATCCTGTCTGCACCCCGGGTTGTAGATCAACTCTTGTCTTTGGGTTTTGTGGGACTTTCCCAGTGTGATTGTCATGGCCCTGAAGGTGACACTGTAATGGAGCTGTAAGTCACCACTGGCATCAGACTCTGGTTTGGAAACTTTTTTGGAGGCTGCCGTGGCCGAAGTAGAGGGAGAGCAATGGCCATGGCTGCTTCCTCTTCTCTTAGTTTTCAAAGAGCTTGCTCAGCCCAGAAGGTGGGGACATGCAGTATGTTAAAGGTTGGCTGTGTCGCCTTCTCTTTCTTAATCCCTGCAGACAGAAAGCTCAGCAGCTGATGAATCAGGAACCAGTGATTCACAGTGGAAATGGCTTGTGCACAGAGAAGAAGCTGATACTGTGTCTTCACAGTGCCCACACTGAAGACTAAAACCTTTTCATTGAAATTGTGAAGGAGAATTGGATTGTTCTTAGTCATATCCAATGCCTATGTGGAGGGTGGGGGTGAGTAGCGGGTGTGATTTTTCTTTTTTTTTTCAATTCTTTTTCCCTTGTGCCGACAGATAGAAGCATCTGCAGTGTTGTTGCTCGCAGCAGCTCAAGGGCCACCAGCTCCTCTGAACACCGCTCAGAGGTCCACGAGTGCTCAGGTTTGCTCTTGAGACCTTGGGGGCAGCAGAAATGAATGAGTGAAGGCAGGAGAGGAACAAGTGAAGCTGTGAATCAGCCCAGGGCATTGTGGAACAAAACAGGGCTCAGCTGACCCTGGCAAGCTTGTCGAGGAGATGCCTATCTGGGTGCAGTGGAAAAAACCTGCACAGTGAAGTGCTCGTGAACTATTTTAAGGTTGCGGCATTGTTTGTCTTGCATAGATAACTCAAGTGTGAAACCCCTCTTGGATTTTTAACCACTTAAAATAGGTCCTCAGGCAGGAGGATTTCTGCTAATCCATCCACAAAATGGTGTTGTGTTAACGTACAATACGTCAGCTAACATAAAAGTGAGATCGTCCGTTAAGCTACAGCGTTTGTGCAGCATCTGACGCTATGGTTTTGGTAAACAAAGAGAAATGTTGTGTCCTTATGAAACCGTCATTCCCTGGGAAGGCTTGAACTCTTTGGCTGATTTCTGTCACATCTCATGGTTTCTCCAGGCCTTATGAGAAGAGATTGGGTGAAGCATTGCTCCCCACAGAGTGTCCCCAGGGAGGGCCAGGCTTCTGGTGTGGTTTCACCTTTTATTTGTTTCCAACCAATTCAGCAGCACTCAAAAACAGAGAAGAGGAGACTTTGGTCCTCTTTGCTGCTCATGGAACTGACTCCTCATCATGACTAGCGAACTGTTTGTATAACTGTACGGGAGGAAAAACCCGCTCGAAACCTCTCTGTGCTGATTGCCGTCTATAAAAAGATCTTGACAATCTCTCCTGTGAAAAGCTCTCACACCTCCACTCTGCAGCACGCCTTTGATGCTTTAGCAAGTGGGTAGTCCTCAGGCTACTGAAGTGTCTTTCCTTCATCTTCCCTGCTGCTCAGCTTCTGCCCGCCGGCCCACGCATGTCCCTCCTGCAGTGGTAGTGGGGCCCCTTAAATACATCAGGAGTCCTCACCTTCAGTGGTGGAGGAGCAAGGAGGTGCTTGGAGGGGCTTTTATTTTGCTTGGGTACCAAGCACTACAGGTTTGTCAGCTGCAGTGTCTATAGCCTGTAGATCATCAGATTTCTGGGGGAGGGAAGAAGGTATTTAACACTGAAACTAAGCTTGGGCCAGATTCTCCATCCTTCTCTAGGCAGGGGTTCAAGAGCAATCCCTTCTCTGCTTCTCTGCTCCTATTTCATATTTGACTGGTGTAATGGAAGCATCATCATCCACTGGTGTAATGGGATGGCAGAAAACCAATGAAGCATGAAATTATTTTCCTTCTTTCCCAGATAAATCCCTTGTTGTAAATTAAGTAGTTTACCCATTTAACTACAGGTGAATCACTGATGCTTGCATAAGTCTACTGTTAATAAGGAGGGAGATTATCCAGGACAAACTTTCAGACCTCTTGGGTCTCTCTTGCTAATGATGAAGCAATGTTCTTCCCACGTTATGTTATCACTGAGATAAAAGCTGGGGAAGGAGCACAGCATCACCTGCTCTCAGTGTGTGGGATCTGGATGGGATGATATTTCCATGCTTTTAAGTATTATCCAGTTTTCCATGCACAAAAAGAAGTTTTCATTGAAAAGAAGCCTGGAATTAACAGTGGATCAAGTTGTCCATGCAGGCAAACCTTGGAGCAGCTGGACATCCTGCACAGCGAGCTTCACATTTGTTAACCTCCCTGGTAAAATCTGAAACCACAAGCACACCATAGCAAATGCAACCAAGTAGGACTAAGCCAACAGAAAGACAGGACTCAGCCTGTTTTTCACTGAGTTTTCTTTCAAAATGAGTTGGAAATACTGTTTTTTTTACATGGTGGATATCAATTCTTTTTCAAAGGGCATGAAGTGCGGTGAGAGTTTTATCCCTGTGGTTTGGGGATCAAGCCCTGAGAAGGCTTGACTGTGTGATAGGAAGGGTTAGTGATGGGAAACTTCTTAGCAAGAAGAGCAAGAGTTGAACCCCTCATGATGCCGAGTGCAAAGGTGTCTAGTGCCAGCTGCAGGAGTCACTGCTGTTCCTGACTGGCCCAGTATTTAACAGGGACCTAGCAAAGACAACAGAAAATGGTGGTGAGCAGCAGGCTGTCATGGAAGAAGCAGGTTCATGTTTTATCCCTGGAGCCAGAGGGCTCCTGGCCCCCTGTGGCTCGAATTGGCTGTCCTGGTGATGTCGAAGCACTGCTGAGGGTAATGCTTCCCACCACGATGAAACAGGGCTTTAAGTTCTAGAAACTAGATTTAGGGCTGATGTTATACCTGCTCTGAAAGCTATGGGATTTGGGGGCCTCATGCTGGTAATTAAAGATATTTATAAGTCATGGAGGCCCAAGTACATATAATCTTTATGGTGTCATCACCTGGTGCCAAAACTTCCCTCTTCCCAGCCCAAATTCAGAAGCTATTGTTAGTAATACAGCAAAGAAACCTTTCCAACCATCACCTACGTGTGTCTGCAGAGCTGGGGAAAGCCATTTCTCAATGCCTATGTAATGTGCTGGCTCAGGGCTTCCATGCCCTGTTGGCAAGCCTACAGGTGATTGGGTTCCCACAAAGGGGAAAAAAAGCCTAAATACAGTAATTCCACAGCTTATATCTGCTTCTGGCAAACCCATGTTTCTCTGGGGAGAGGAGGTTGTCTGACACCCACCAAGCTCTAGCTGATGCTTGCCAAATCTATGCAGCCTAGCACCACTCACAGCTCATGGAAACAGGTTTTGGGGAGTGGTTTCCCTCCCCTTCCTCATCCTGGTGCTGTCCACAGGGGGTCCTAAAGCGGAGCCCATGGCTGCTGTGTGTGCTTGGACCTCAAATCCTGGCAGCATTGCTTCTCCTTAGCAATTCACTTGCATTGAGATTACATTTGTTCAGGTTCCTGGGGAGCGTTGGCCAAAATTATCGTATTCCTTTAGTTCTGGCTTATAAACTGCTTGTCTCTCGGCTTGGCTGAGGTGTAAGGGTACCTCCAGGCAGATATTTGTACTAAGCAGTAAGTTAGGACTCTTATTCTAGTTTAGAGGAACAAGGCTGAACCAAACCTTTGTCAGAGTTAGAGCTTAATGCTGATGTTAACGTATCTCCACTCTGGTGACATGGATGCTGCTACAACAGCTTCATCTGCAGCTGAAATGCCCTCCAAGAGTATCATGCTCACAAGAAATAGAATGTTGAAATCACAGCCTTCTCAGGGGTCACCCCCTCCCTCTCTGCTAAGACAAAGTCAGTCAGATTAAACATCTGCCAGAAATGGAGCCGATGAAGACTCCTCACCATCCCCAGCCCCTCAGTGTTTCTCACTTCTTTTCATCAGAAATCTCCTTCTTAATGGAAGCCTAAACCTCTCAATACTTCCACCATTCGTTAGCACCTTGAAAAAATAGTTTCCTTCTTGCCAATAAGTCACGGAAGGATTTTGATATTGTCTCCTCTTCTTCAGACCTCATCTTCCCCTCTCTTCTCCCAGATCATGTTCTCTAGATGCCTGCTCTTCCCTGTGCTCTTCTGCAGTCCATGTCTTTGCCTTAAAGACAATGCAGTGCTTGTCCAAGGACTGCTTTGTTTCTTACTGATAGTATTTAAGCTGCAATAATCCTGCAAGGGCTTTTTCTACCTGATATCAAAGACAAATGGTTCACGTTTTGATCCTGTTGTAAGGACCAGCCTACCTCTTTCACAAAAGCTGGAGTCAGCATGAGAGATTGAAGTTAAGCAGCATTTTCCCGTTACCTAAGACATTTTTGCTTTGGATTGGGAGTAGAATTAGTTCCGCAGTTACCACTAAAATAACGTAACGTTTCTGCCGAAGTTAGCAAAAAAGTGTCTGATTAGTCCCCCAAAAACTCCCAGGTGCCTATAACTCATGGTCATAGCTGACAGAGGATTTGGATCCAGCTCCCTAACAAATGGCAGTGGAAATCCTACCCCACTGCCTCTGACTGCTTTCAGATCGTTCCCTGCATCTCCGATTTAATTTGATCTAACTATAGCTCGCTGGCAAATGACAATTCATAGTTAGGCGATTTTCAAACTCTAATTGCTCCAGAGTTTTCTCAGTACTTCAGAATTTCTTAATTGTATTAGCCAAGGTGAGGATAATTGCTGCTTTCATATCCTTGAAACTTCTCCTACAAAAGAGGCTTATGCAAGAATCTGCTCATTCTCTCCAGTAAATGATCTCTCTGTTATTAAGGAGTGTGTATTGGGGGGCTGCTGGGAAGCATTCCACTGCACCATTATGTACTTGAACAAAACCTGAAACTTGCAGATACAGGACTAAATTATAGTCTGGGGCAATCATCAGAATGCTCTATGTTTTTTAAATTTCCTCTCCCCCCCACCCCGCCCCGGGAGTTGCTCTTTGAGAAGAATAAGCCCCAAATCTACAAATAACCTGGTATTTTGCATTTTTGGCATCTTCTGGGTGGGGGAATTCTCCTGTTAATAGGTCACTAGTGCTCTGACATTGCTCCTGGTCACAGATACTGATGTTGTCCTATTTAATACTACTAGTCTGTGCCAGTCAGTGGCCTTATTTTTTGCTTTGTTCATGAAATCCTCAAGCAGGGACCACTTCTTCCGCTGGTTTGTATAGCTTCAGGACCTTAAGCAGTATGCAGGGCTTCCAGCCTGTGGGCTGGTGCATGGAGCGCAATAAAGCCGCTCCAGCAGAGAATTAGACAGAATGTTCTTCCTTAAGCTCCAGCAATTAAACATAAACATATGCATGTACAATAAAATGCCATGTATCACATCTGAGGCTGCAACTACCATTAAAAAAAAAAAAAAAGAGGATGAACTGTGTATTTTCTAACATGCCAATTCAATATACCACATGTGGGTAGGAGGCATTCAGTGAGCCCAACATTTAATCCGAGAGACAAGTTCCACACAAATTGCTGATAAGGTAGACAAATTTCACAGCCCGTTCTGGGGAAAATATTACATTTCATGGTGCTTTACAGATGATGAGAAATCCTATTAAAATCCTGAAAAAATATATGTATACAAATAAGACGTGGATATTTAAAATGATCCATGGTTTTGGATGCAGGATAAGAAGTAAAATGGGCATCTCTTAGGAATAATAGCAAGTGTCATAGAGGTTTTACACAGGGTCCTTGGTAAGAAGTAATCTTGTTATCGTTACAGGACCAATTTCTCTTGCACCACGTGAAATAATGCTCAGAAATAGTCTAAGTATTTCTTTCAATTGCTAGACAAACTCAGAGGATAAAGAAGATGGAGACTCTAATGGTGCGTGTTTGAAGGACTGCAGGAATATCAAACCTTTCAGGTAAGCTCTTTCCTCACTCCGGGGCCTTAAATCAAGGTGGGCTATGCCATCATTTCGAGGCAGCAGAGCTATAATTTAGGAGCTTTTTCCAGTTGCCATGACTGGCTGAAACACAATGGTATGAGCTTTGCAGAGGTTTAAATGATTGCTTTTAAAAATCAGATACTAGTGCTCTGACTGCAGAGCTACACCGATGCAGCAGACCGGAATGTGCTACCTACTGTATTCCCTGTCCATCTGGGCATGAGGTGGACCCACACCCATTGGTACCCACCCTGGCAGCCATACCTTTTGCGTCACACCCTCCATCTGGATTCTGTCTCTCCAGGACAGATCTCAAAGTAGCTGCAAAACTCTTGGTAGCAACATAAAATTTCTCCAGATCAGGATCCTGCTCACCCCGAGTGAACCCTGCACTATGAATACATCAGTGTGTTTTCCCCCACTATGTTGTCTGATCATGTTTGCTTTTAAGGGCACCTCCAGCATCAGGGTTGCAGAAGGATGTGGTTTCTGAGGAACAGAAGAACAGGCTCTGTACCAGAGTCCTCCTGGGGATACACTGACCTCTGGTGACCAGGTACTTCACTAACATTGTGCTCCAGGGGATTTGCACTTCTCATGCGTTAACCCATATCATTGCAAACCTCCTGAACATGTGGAGTACTGAATCTCCCCTGAGAGGAGCTCCTCTTGGTCACCACGAGGCGTTTGGAGAAACCCTTGTATTCCTGGGAGTTAGTGCCATGTAGTGACCCAATGGAAGAGCACTGCTCTTGAGGGACAGATGTTTATAGAGGCCACAGGAGACATTTCTGGTAACTTTCCAAGCACTTTGTGATCGCCAAGTGATGTCAAGAGAGAAACTCTCCTCTCAGCATGTGATACGCTTTGGATGAGAGGACAGACATGGACCCAACACAGCCATGCCCCATTTCCTTGCTATAAACTCAGTACTGCTAAATTCCTGCAATAGTCTGTTTTCGTTAGCTTGTAGTACTTGGAGAAATGAGAACATGTTTCAAGGTGTGAATCCTAGTGGTGTGACAAAGACTGTAGCAGGTGAACTAGATGGCTTTATCTGCCACGGATCCAGGAGAGCCCGGTTTCCTGCAGGCTCGTCCTGCACCTTGGCACTTCAGCAGGCTCCCAAGTCCAACCAGGAGCTGTTGCTCTCCTGTGACCTAATATGAAACCAATAATCTGGAATAATTGGTCTTGGAAAATTAATGCCAACTTATTTGCTGAACTTCAATAAAAACCATCGCTTCTTCATGACAGTTAAGTACTGGGAGGTGCTAAAATGGTCATAAGTGACCTTCTCTAGTGAAGGATGACAAATGATTAGCTCATGGGGGCTGTGTCAGTTACCAAACACCCAGAAATAGTCGAGGGGAAAAATTGCCACCAAACACAGATTAGCTTACTAAAAATAGCACCGGGAATGACTGCTATGTCAGGTGGTGTGAAATGATGTAAAAAACAAAGCCTTTTTGAGAGCCTCTATTACAGCGGATGTATAGGATGCTGCTGTAATAGTCATTTATATGGTTGCCTGCCAGCAGGTCCATGTATTTGTTACCAGCACTGAATGTCCATGCTCTTGGAGGGGAAAATGTTTGTCCTCAGACTCTGACAAGATAGGTTATCCCCTTCAGATGGAGGGAGAGGCTCTCAAAGGAGAATTATATTCCCAGTTGCTGTCTCTGCTTCTGGAAGCTCTTCCCAGAGCATTTCATGTCAGTGCTACAGGCCAGCTCAGCTCCTGCGAGGTTTCACAGGGGCACACTGACTTTGGGAGCAGACAGAGAATGCGAGGTTTTCAATTTGAGTGTCAGGGTTTGGATGTGAAATTCCAGTTGAACACAAAGAGGTGAGACAGGCAAGCTTAGAAATGTATCTTCTCAGAGGGAGGGAAATACAGCGTGGAAGGACAAAGACAGGTTTTCTATCAAGAAGAACTAGAGCTGCCCAGGTGAGGTGGTGTGGCAGGGAGATGAAGGTGGCTCCTCCCCAACGTGCTGCAGTCCTAGAGCAGGAGAAGAGGAAGGAGATGTCAACAGAGTGCAGTGACCAGAGAGAGCCTGGGATAGCAAAGGGTCAGTGCTTCCTTGCTGCTTTGTCGGCGTGACTGCTCATCTTGACCCAACTATCACACCAGGAACGTTTTTTTCATTAAAAATCTTTTAGAGAAGGGAGATCTTCGTAATTTTCTTTTTGTAATTCCAAAGAACTAGAAAATGACCTTTGAGAATGAAAAGGAGACTTGAAACAACTCTCAGGCATGAAGCTACTTGCTATTCAGGTGTGAAATGAACGGCTACAGCAAGGAAGCGTTTTTTGATTAATATTTTCAACTAAAAATGAGCTCAATGACAAGCGACAGGACAAAACATCGTGATGAGGTTCCCAAGTCTGTAAATACGCACTTAATAACATACTCGTCTACATGAGAGGGGACAAAAAAAAGAGAAGAGGATAAAGGTTGGTGTGAAGTAGCAAAAAAACCCAGCACGTGCCTTTTGGTGTGGGAGATGTTGCCATCGTTATTTAATAGGAAACCTTAGGAAGTGTTTTTGCTCTCAGGACATGTGATGTCTGTTCTTACAAACGTGCTCAGAATCATGTTTTGAACTGTCTGTGTAAAGTGAAAGGGGCAGAAATTGGTGGGAGAAATTGTAAACCCATTTTAGGAATCTTACTGTCATTTTCCAAGGGAGCCGAGTACAAAAGTGGGACAAGAGGAGATTTGTGCCTGGGTTTGGGAGCAAAGGCTGGTAACGTTTGCTGACATTTCCTGACTCGGTAGCAATGCACAAGATCTATGGGAAATCCCCTTCACTGTGCATGGTTCTAGCAAACAAAACGGATGGGTTAATTTTCCTGGGACCGAGACCCTGAGTTTTCTGTAGCACTTCCCTGCAAGTCTTGAGCAATTTTTCAGGTGCATTTACCTGCTGGAGAGACACTCCTGGCTCCCTGCCAAGGGTGCTGAGAGCTGCTTATGTGGGTTAAATAGGTTGCAGCTGCCTGCCCTTTCAGGTGTTTGGAAAAAACACATATTCTCCTACCAAGAGTGCTCCTGAGCCCTTTGCAGAACTGCTGGAGAGTTTCTTGAAGCCCAAAGCAGGGCTGACAGCCTTCCCACTGAAACTTTTATGCTGAAGAAGCCAAGTTTGAAGCTACTCATCTCTGCTATTTCAGTGAAGGACATTCTCAAGGGTTTCTTCTTTTTGCCTTCACTTTTCAATAGCATTTTTCTTACACTCTCAGAGGTATGTTTGCTGCCCCATTAGATCTTCTGAAGCCATTCTTCCCAGGCTGAGGCAAGGAGACCACAAAAACCCAGTGGTATGTGTCCCTGACTTTAGGAGATTTCACATGGCCCTTACTGTTCTGCCATGCAATGAGATGGGTAGGTGGGGTGCACTTGGTAGTATTAGGTTAATGATTGGACTTAGTGATCTCAAGAGTCTTTTCCACCCTAAATGACTCTGTTATTCTAAGATGATGGGAGACATTTTCTGCTAGCAGAAGAGGAGGAGCTCCCTGATTGGGAGCTGGTTGCAGGTGAAAGCAGTTTGGAAATTACCTAATGGGGAAAGGCTGTGTGTGGATAAAAGGAGAAGGTGTGGTGTAGTGGTTCATTCATTCTTGGTTGTCTGTGTGAGTTTTAATCTGGGGGACCTGGCTGTGTATCTTATCATGGCTCTGATCTAAGGCTTTTGGTCTCTTTGTATATGATCCTCAAAGCTAAGAAAAGGTATGTTCTGAAAAGCAGGTCCTTCACCTCTTAAAATGTTTCTCTCCTCCCACTGAGTACCTCCAGCAGATGAGGATTGAGCTGATGTGGACCTGGCTTTTCCTGGCAGCCTGCTCAGAAGGTGCAGCTATGGAAGAGGAAGCATCTCCTTACCTGATACAAGGTCTTTCTTATGCTACGGGGATACAGGTTTCTCTTCTATTTCTTGTCAGCCTCAAAGGTGAGCAGAAATAGTGTGCTGTGGCTTGATCCTATAAAGACACCAGAGAGGGGCTTCCAATGGGCTGGGAGCTTGTGGATAAGTGCACCTTGAGTGCATGTTCATAATGTTGCAACTTGCGATGCGTTGTGATGCTGTCTGGAAGCGTTTAGATAACTTAATGCGCCTCTTATGGCATCTGAGGAGACAAGGTTTGACATTCCTTAGTCAGCATGTTGATGAGGAGAACATTTGTATTTAATTAATACTGCTATATAGTAACGGGCACAAGGCTGTGGAAAGCTGAGTGGGGATGAGAACAACTTTGCTGAAGACCAGCAATGCAGAAAGAAATTATTAGTTTAACAGGGCATGAAATTATCCATTCTGTTTTCTTCAAAGTTAATCGTAGTTCACAATGTAGTCTGCCATGGCTGATGAAACCCTGTCAGGGTTGCCCATGCAAGAAACCCAAAAACATTTGCCTTCACTGTGGGACTCTGATGTGTAGCTCCGAGGACTGTTAGCAGATTATCTGCCCTGGACACCAGAAGGGATCAAAGACTGTTCCCTGGCAAAACTCACCTGGTTATTCTTTTGTAATGTCTCTTGTTCTTTATTGCCCTCAGTAGCGGGGCATTTGAAGGACTGCCAAGCATGAAGCATTTTTATCAAAGCATGTGGGTTTTCTGCAAGGGGCAGTGGCCACAGAATAGGTTTGCTGCGTATGCCTTGTGTGGCCATGTGGCAAGTGGGAGGACATGCTGCCTGCTCAGCAGAAGAGTTACGGATCCAGATGGAGAATCCAGAAAATGAAGAATTTGGTCTCCAGAATCGCTAATGCCTAAGACATGGGAAATGAGAAACTTCACTGCTTTCTTAAAGTTGATGGATGATAGTTTGTTGATGGATGACAATACGATGCTCTAAGGAGCTGGTTTTAATTCATTGCAAGAGGAAAGCTAGGTGGCTGGGTTCCCAGGCTGCTTTGGGCAGACAGGTATGAGAATTGGATGTTGATTACTGTCAATAACAAACTGACTTTGTATCTGCATCCTCATTTTGTCCCATTCAAATGGCTGAATATTTGTCAAAACCCAGAACTGCTTCAGAGTGAAGTTGTCTATGTCCAAGAAGTCTTAAAACGTAGGGGATTACATGAATATTTGAGGGTCCAATAGTGGATGAGTGGTAAAAGAGTGAACAGAAATTCCCTGAGCCTGCCCAAGCCAGTCAGTAGCGAATTCTCAGACCCTTGCAGTCAATTTGTGACTGAACGTGAACTTAAAACAACTTTCCAAATACTGGCTTTTAGCTTAGCCATGGAAGCTGTCCCATTTGCACCCCGTTTTAAGCCCACACCACCCATCCCTGGCTCAGCATCCTTTACCTCTGCTGTCTTCTCTGTGGTGTCAAAGGGGGATTCTTCAGCAGAAATGTGCATCAACATGAGAATTTATTTCTCTTGCCGTTGTGCAGATGGAAAATTGTGCTAATTAGGTATGTCTATGTAGCAAGTGGTCCTGTTCTGAAGTACTGTCATAGAAAGGGGGAGAACCTTTAATGTTAAAACATAAACAGAAACCACTTGCAAATCTGTGGCAGTTGGCTGAAATTACAGCTGTTAATGGCCTTATATGAAATGATCAAGAACCCATTGCTTAACCAGCCCATCAAACCTCACTGTAATTATTTTGGCATTAAAACCGAGACAAAACTGTTGCTCATTTCCCGGGGACTGGGCAAGAACACAAATAATTTCTATTTGTTGGGGACTTTAACTAAATCATGACCAGTGCTTTAAAAGGAGGGAATAAAACCCTGATGCTGATCTATGTATGTTTTTTACACAAGCATAACTTGAGTTGCACAGAGCAGCAGTGATTTCTACCTGCCCCTAATATGGAGGGCTTGCCAGCTTGTACTTCTGCTGTGCCTTAGTGGTCTCCAGTGCAGAAAACCTTTTTTATGAACAACATCTTTAGACAGTAGTGGGAAGGCTGAGGGCTCTTGATCCATTTTCGTCCATCCAAACAAGCCTTACTATAAGGAAAAGCGTACAAGGAATGAACAGCCTGCAGTACCTGAGTTGGTTCTTCGTTACCTGGTAGCAGTGGCTGCAAAACCAAAGGTGCATGGCTGGTGGCTTGTTTGGAAGACTTCAGAGGTTTGGGTGCTTTGCTTCATAAAGTGAAAGTTTGACACAGTCGGTTTTCCTTCAGTAGCACTTTGTTCTGATTGCGCGTTTTTTTGATGTTGGTGGGAGTTGTGGCCATAGCAAACCACACCTGAGGTGCTGACAAGTGGCTCCTGACATGGTTTAAAAATAAACTTGTTGTGGATTGTTAAACTCTGCTGGCTTTCCTTTCTGACTTGGCTTTTCAGTGGAGACTGGATTTTACCAAAACAAATTGATATTTTGTCCTGGGATATAAACTTGATTTGTGGTTGATGGATTTATTGCTTCTAGCCAATACTACTGTTGAAATGTCAATTTATATTATCTTTCCTTCAAACCTATATTGATAGTGACCCTTTGAGCTATTGTTAAAGCAGCAGAACAAAAGGTGGCTGGGAGAGATCTCCAGTCACTTGCTGTGAGCATGCGGACACTGGGCTCCAAAAGCCACGATCTAGCATGTTTTCCATCTATTTCTTTGGAGAAACCACTTCATTGTGTCAACAGCTTTTAAAATCAAATGCCATGCTCCATGTTAAAAAAGGAAGCAATTACTGTTTCCTTCTTTATGCCCTATCCTGCTGGTCCTGGGTCTACCCGGGCAGATGCTTTCCTCCCTGAAAAGCTTCCCTGCTAAGTGTGAGTAACAGATGCCGACTTTCCTCAGCATGTGTCAGGGTATAATGTAGCCCAGAGTGATTACATATGCTTTGATTTGTTCATACCACACTGATTCAACACCCGGATTCATCAGGCTGGAGGAACACTAGTGACTTTTCAGCATTTGAGGTGGGACGGATCATTAGATGGTCATTGATAGTTTCATTTTGCTTTTGTCTTTTTTCTTACTCTTCAGGAAGTACACCAGAAAATTGGATTGTTTAAATTATTTTTTTTTTTCCTTTTGCCCAGGCTTTGTCTTAAAAATAAGCCATAAATGTAGCATTGCATTTGGCTGTATCTGAAGTACAAAGGTCCTTGATATATCCTTCCAGAGGGCAGCTTAACCTTAATTTAATTACAAATATGAGTGTATTCTTGTCCTTTCAGTAAAGTTTTCCAGTTTTCCGTACTTGCTTGGAATCTGTATGACCTTTGCAGCACTTTGTTTATGAATAGTGACATAACAAGATTAACGCTGATCTTCCTGCAGCAAAGGTACTCTCCTACCTTATCCCCGAGGTCCATAGGCTGCTGTTGAGTACAACTAGTACCACATATTTTAAATTCCGTAGTGAGCCTAATGCATAGGTAGCCTGGAAGGGAAAAAAAATAAAAAGAGAGATTTACTTATTTTGTCGTATCTACTTGATTGTGCATAATTTCTCATTCAATCAGTGCATACAAAGTGAGGTAGAGCATTCACATACTGATGGACAAAAGATAACACAAAACCTACCTTTAAAATTTGCAGGTGGTGTTCATCTTTCTTTCAGTATTTTGTTTGTTTGTTTACTAGTCGTTACAGTGGCTTCTTTTTTCCTACCATATGCATACTCTTAACGGGAAACAACAATCTGTTGTGGTTGTCCAGCATGGAGCACCTTTGGTGGTCAAAGACAGAGTTGAGCGGACTTTCAGCCCTGTGTCAGGGGAAGCGTGGGAACAGAAAGGATTTGGGAGGAGGAACAGAAAGGTGATACATCAGAGACAGGACCACCTGGAAGGCAAGGAGATCTAATTCGTTCCGTTATTGGTATCTCAGGAGGTTGCATGGCTTCATTTAAACTGTATTTGTGTTGAAGTCCAGCTCCAGTCAAACCAATAGTCTGCATGGCAATCTGCTACAGCCTTTGTTTCAGAAATGCTCCTCTTCAAGGACCGAAAAGTTTTATTTCATGAGGACACTGTCTTAACTGGTGTAAGGCAATGTGTGGGATGATCTGCAAGGAAACTGTGATTAAGTACTAACCCCACAGGGAGTGTGTATCAGTAGCCAACAGCTTCATTTTAATAAGATTTTTCAACTTCGGCCTTAAAAATAATAATCCAAATATCTGCAACCATCCTGGTTTTGGGACCCCAGGTACCATCTCTGATGCTGGCCAACAGCAGTGTGCGTAGTGGGAAATATGCGGCCGTGAAAATCCCCCAGGATTCTCACCATAAAGGAAAAGGTCTTCGTAGCTCCACATCCCACCTTGGTGTGGCTCGTGGTTGCACAGGCTCCCATTTTTTATGTGAACAGAAGCTGACATCCAGCTTCAAAGTCCTGCCAGAACTTCCAGAAAAGTAGGTAAGACATTTCTGTTCCCCAGGTTTGTATGCAGGCTGAGGCCGTAGGCAGGCAGGCAGCAGGGTTAATGCCATCCCTTTCTTGTCTGTCACTGCTATAAACTGTAGCTGACACCTTAGCCAAGCAAAGGTGGGACATGCCACCAAGTATATGGGAGGCAGGGTAGCAGGTATGCCAATAAATTCATTTAAAAAGTATAAGGAGTCATTAGTTCTTGAGTTAACAGTGCAAGTTTGGTAGTGCTGGAGTACTTTGTGTTGGGACAGAAGTAGAAGGCCTGTTTATGAACTATCCTCCTTCTCTCTGCTACTTCCCCCAAATTCCAAAAAAACCAAGTTCTTTTAAGAGAGCATCGCACAGACTGTGTGCGCACTAGGAGAAGGGGTAGCACTGTATTTTAAACCGTGCTTAGCAGATGTTGAAATGATAATGAGGTACAATATACCTGGGTGAAATTTTTCTTAATCATTTGATTTGAGTAATTGTTTATTTTCTAATTCAAATCTAAATGACAAGGTCCCTGACCTAGTTGCATGAACCAAACGTTGAAGGGACCAGCTTCAGTTCATGTTGTCAATCTGTGTGAACCTGCTTTGTTACCTCAACTTAAAACCAGTTTAAGATTTTAGTAAAATTGCTTCTGACAAAATTGCGAAACTTTTTTTCAGATGGATAAAAAAAGATCCCATTTCTTTCTCCAGGTCAAAATTTTGATGAATGTTACACAATGTAGAAAAAAGTTTTCAAAGCAATGGGTATGTTTCCTTCCATACATTAAAAATTCTTGGCTAGGTCTGTTAAGCAGCTCTTAGCAAACATAAGCGTATTTTTTACTATGGATAATATTGGCAGGTACCTTTCGTGTCGTGCATCTGTTAGACTCAGCTCGTCCTTAAACTACTATTTCTGTGCAAAACCAAACTGGGGAGAGGGCAAGGTATGACTTTCTCTGGAAACCTTTTGACCACCTGAGAGAAGGAGAGGTTTGCTGCCGTTTTGATGGGGCCTCGGTACTGAAGCTGCTTTAGATTTTTTAATTTATTTATTTACTGGGAGCTCTTCATTCATCGTGACTGGAAATTTCTGTAAGTGGAGGTAAAACACTGACATCTAGTGCCTAAAACCCTAAAAGAAAGCCTCCAAACATGCTCTGAGACTCCAGTCTTGGGCCTCCTGGGCTGGATGTTGACTGCCCAAGAATATTATGGACTGGAGTGTATTACGGATATGATTAATATCATGGTTTAGCTCTGGATCAGTGAAAGGAAGCTATTGGTGTGTGCACTTGATAGCATAATATGCTGCTGGAGGGTGGCTGGTGAGACGGGGTGGGAGATGAAGGTGGGAGCTGGTTGTACTGGGATGCCGGATTGAGGGGTGGTCAAACACCAGGAAAACCAACCCTATGTGTTATCTCGTACTCTTCTGAAAATATATTACCTTGAAATTCCTCATGTTAATATATACTAAGATAGCACATTTAAATATAGAATATAAAGAAAAAAAAAAGTGGGTTTTTTTCCATGAATTTCAATATTGTCCTTGCTGATCCAAGAATTGCAGGGTCAGGTTGTTCATCAGACCTGCTGAGGCCAGGTTGTTCACCAAAAAATGGCTATAGTCCGGAAAATGGCCATTGAGGGCCAGGTCTGAGAGCCGGAAAACTCTCCCGTTGCTTGAGAAGTGCTATTGAGGGGTCAGTAATACCCTTCATCCAATGCCTTTGGGCAAGTCCTTACCATTACTGACATGGTGTCTGCCATTTCCCATTGCGATGGTAAACAAAATACTGGGAAATACTGACATTTTTTGAGCAATGGCAACCAATAACATTCCACTTCTCCATTCTTTTTTTTAAAGCCATACAGATGTCTCATGTCTGTTTCAGCCTAGTGTCTGCTGATGCCTCACAGTGTGGTGGCCCCATGTGTCAGAGGCTTTTCCTGAAACCACAAAATTAAAAATAAAATCCCCATGGAGGCCAGCACACGGGAGGGATGTGAACCTGATGTGCGCATCTGTAAGGACCTGCAGTCACAGGCCTCAATAAATAAATCTGGTTCATGCATTGTGTTAGCTCAAAAACTGGAACTAGTTGGAGTCAACGCTAACTGAAACAGCTGATGTCCAACAGAAAGACAAACTTGCATCCATTTTGCAGCCTTGTTCTTATATGCCAGTTGGTCAGCTTGGGACTTAAAACAGGTCCGGTCTTGCCAACCAGCTGTCCTGACCCTCTCACCCATGGTTGAACACACCAACCCAGAGGAAAGACTTAGCTTTTCCCATGTGAATGCAAAAAAGAGAACAAACCTGCTTTGTTGTGCTCCTGGTATGTTACTAACTTGGCTCCAGCAGCCAGGAAAATAAGAGTCCTTTAGGAAACCAAGAGTACAACGGGGCTAGCAGGTGCTTCTCCCACAAGAGCATCTAACTGATTAAAAATGTGCCTTGGACTCATGGTTCAGAGCAGTTATTCTTCATTGTTGTCACCCCAGCTGTAGGAACATCACAATGCTTGTCTCAGTTTCCTGGTGGTCAGTCCTCGGGGAGATGGCAACATAACATTGATGTTTGGAGGTGCGAATAAGCAGGGCCCTATACTGGGGCAGTTTTCTGTAGATGGTGTTCCCCTGAAGCATTCAGTGTGTGGGTGTATGCGAAAAAAGTGTTGGAAGGTTTGTAAACATGGGGATGTCTTTAGCGGGTCTCCTATCTGAGTGGTGGGTGAAGATGTTTAGAACGTGGTCACAAAACACTTAACCCTTATTTTACGTTTGGAGTCTGTTGATTGATGTTTATTATTGCCAGGTGTAAAGATTAGTGCATCTCTTCCTGTCTTGCTAGATTCAAAATAAGCAAACAGCGTGTGCCAGTGACCAGCCTGAGAAGAATGTTTTGTAGGTCAGGCTTCAGTGGCTAGACTGCAGAAGAACACAAGCTGTTCCAGCCCTGCAAGACTCCAGATCATAAAAGAGCATCTGAAATTCACATTCAGGCCGATAATGTAACAACTTCAATGTCTTTAAAAACAAACAAACAAAACCCCCAAACAAACAAAAAATATTTGTCAAGTATTTCTCCATGCAGAAACCAGCAAGGCAAATATTAACTCATGTTATTTCTACAGGCAACTCTGGTGTTTCCACATATGATAATGAGTTGAAGCCAAATTGCTTTTGTGTAGATGCTTTCCTAAAAATGGTTTATCAGACTTCTCAGATGCAATGTGACAGAGGTCCTCACCTTGCTTATGCTGTACCGTGCTGACAGAAGCAGAGCAGCCAGCCTATAGCTGCTCTGCTAGCATTAAAAAATGTATATATACACCGATAATTGGCTATACTTGTTTCTCCAGAGGAGGTAGCTTGGTCTGTAAAATCAGTGAAGAAACCAGCTCAATGGCCTGGAATAATTATAGAGCATTTCTCACTTGTTTTTATATAACCCATTAAGTATATCCCAGCTTTATCTTCCTATTTCTGCCGTCATATGTAATTTGCAGTTTCTAGTCTAAATAACTATATTTATGGGATTAGCCAGCAGACAGGCTGATGAGGTTTCATATCTAGGATCTAAGCTCAGGAGCAAGGATTTCTTTTGGTCTGCCATGAATAATCCACTTTGTATTTATTTTGCATCCCTTTTTGTTTAAATGAAATGGTGAATATGTTCTAGACACTTTTGTTTCATTCTGGCCACTAAAATAGGAATTACGGAAACTTTCTATGCCAGCCTGTCTTTTAGGAAACCTGAAATCACATCTGAGTTATTAAAGTTTAATAGCTAGTGGGGGGAAGTAATGACTTCCCATAACATCTTTCTCTATCAAGAATTTTGTTGTAACCCTTGATGCAGAATTATTTCACTGGCATTATAAACTGTGGTGTAATGTCTTATAATGTCACCTCTTACTACCGTGGAGAAAACTTTATGACTTAGATTATACATTCATAACCTAGACAAAAATGAATATAATGAAACTAGATAGCTAATGTGTCAAGGTGGCACTTGAGATGAGAATTTTTTTTCTTGATATATTTGCAAGAACATGAAATAAATCAGCCAGACTTTTGTCTTGCCAAAAAGAAGCCCAACTCAACTGTCTTGAATGGTGTTTTACCCGTTTTCCTGACACTGTAAAACCAGTATCAGTAAATCTCAGTTGCTTTTGGCTTCCCCGTTGGTTCTTTAGTGGGTTTTTGGGGCATGGTTGCAGGTGATTTTTTCCTTGTCCCATTTCTTTAGACAGGAGACAAAAAGCCTGAAGTTGGGTTTGTCCTTCAGTTATCTGACTGAGAGTCTCTAATTTTAAAGTCTCCCCCCACCTTTTTCTGTTCCACCCTTCCACATCCTCCTACCACCACAATCCCCACTAAAACTGGAGAGGATGCAGAGAAGAGCACCATGTGCTACAGCCTCTCTGAGGAGTCCTCAGCATCCAACATGTCTTGAATCTATGTCAAATAATGGCTGTTGGCCCATCGTAGTGTATGTTTTACAGTAACCAGAACACTGACCTGTGTGAATAGGACCTTTACACGCCCACATACAAACTTGAATAACACCAACACCTTCTCATTTCAGCCTGATCCCAGAAGGATGGGTTGACAACCTTTCCTCATGCTAGGCTTTGCTTACTAGACGTGGTGGGACTTGGTAAAAGATCCATCAAACCTGTGGAAGACTCAGCTCTCCAGTTGATCCTAAATTTACAGAATGCCAGCTCTCTTGCACCAGGGTGTGGAGGTTCTTGTGAATGTTGTGGGACCATAAGCAGATGTCTGAACTTCTCTGAATAGGAGGTTTATTAAAAACTATCAGGAAGTCCTTCCAGGCCTCTTACCCGTGAGATCACACCCCATGGGAAGTCCTACTATGCTGGGAGTAAATAGTGCTTACGGGCATCTCTCTTGGCATCTGTGTCATCCTCCTCAAAACCAGATCTAGTTTTGATCTGGTGACTATTCTTGCATGAAACAGATGGAGGTGTAGTGATGGTGAGCAAGTAGGCAGCCATAAATAGCAATAGTATAGTCTCCTGGCATGTTCTCAGTGAGCTGCAAACGATCCTGCTCCCCAGCTGATCTTCAGCTGGCCAGAATCAGGTCAATAGTTAATTTATTTTGGATGCATGAGAAATGCAATTCCTTATCTGACTTCCTCAACTTCAGAGACCTAGGGAAAACTGATTTAAGGTTGGAGCAAGCCAGGATGTCTTGTTTAATCCTGAAGTATCTTCCTTGGCTGATGCAGGGAAAGGCTTATCCTGGCAAATCCCTGTTTCCTTAAGGTAAGACAGTCCTTGCTGTGGCGACTTGGTAGGAAAGGTACTGGAGATATTAGATCCATTTTTTCCCCCCCTCTCTTTTGCTGGCAATAACTTCATTGGTATGAAATTCATATCAACACCACAGTATTTCAGTGTAATTTCTCTGAAATAGTCTAACCAGGCACGGGTAGGATGGCAGCGAAAAGAGTTTCCCGTGAAGCATTTTGCTGTTGGAAAAGATGGGGTTTGTTCAAATAAAATACAATGCAGAAATGTGTCAGATGTAATCAGCGGTGGACGGAGGAATGAGAAACATGAAATCTTTATTTGTTACCTGTTTGTTTTGATGTTGAAATGCTTTGCTTGAACGTTCTTTAATTTAGTTTTGACTTTGTGCTTCTTTTGTTATAACCTTAAGTATAGGATGTTGCACTGAAGAATTCATAAGGTAGGGAAATAGGATTATCTGTAGAAAATTTCAGCTTTATTAGAAAGAAATTACTTGGTATTTGAATTAGACTATTTTGTGGACTTTTTTTTTCCCCCTTGGGTTTTTGATTTATCCTGCTATATTCTTGGGATGGAGAGTTAGTTTCTGACTTCTCCAGGACAATCACACTTGCATGAGGATTGAATTAAAGGGTATCAAAACACATTAAGTTCTTCAAACTCAAAGCAGCTTCTGCCTCTGTCAGCTACAACCTGAATGGCTTTTTCTTTTTTTTTAATTTCTTTTTATTTTTAATACCAGCAGTCATATTATTATAGCAAGGTTGTTTTCCTTGCCAAAGAATGTCCTAATGCCCATTGGCAGGGACAGGTTTCTGACACATGCAGTGGTTCTGCTGATCGTATTTCAAGTGACCCTTGTAATTGGTGAGCATCAACTGGCAGTGAAGTTTCAGCATTCAACTTTAACTTCTCTCATTTGGGGTCTTAATTGTGCTTTGAAATGTTTGATGGCTTGGCTGACCTTTCTCTGGGTTAGCTGAAGACTGAGATTTGTCTGCCAGGAGCGAAACCGCCGAGGAAACCTTGGAGCATAGCACTTTATTGGTTTCAATTAGGCGGCGTTGTCTGCTGTCTCTTGGTTTAGAAATGCCTCTCAGCTTTTTATGGGTTTTGAATGGAGCTATAGGAAAAGGAGGACACTGGGAATGCCAAGAATCTTACGAAGAATAGACAATGAGTATAAGTTGAAGAGCTGCTTACATGAAACGCAGGGATTGGATGCCATAATCCCTTTTTGTACTTGTAAAGCATTTCTTAGCCTTCCTTTCCCTGTGGAAAATCTCCCAGGGGTGCGGCGGATTTTCCCCAGCTAGTGGGAAAGTCCAGCACTGCTATCTACGCCAGACCGCTTCCCTGCTGCCAAGGGGATGGGCACTCTGGACGGGGCCGTGTTGAGACCTTTGCTGAAAAGCCTTACAGTTTGCAAAAACCTCCTTTTCTGACCTGAAGCTGCTTCAGAGACCTGCATTCTTCTCCAAAATTAGCAAAATGGAGTTTTTTTTCATTGTCTGATTCAGCACTACATAGAGGGACGTACGATGCATGTAATGAATGCAGATACTGCATGTGTAGACTTTTTCCTGACCCTATAAATGCTCTTCATTTCCATGCTGGCCTCATGGCTCTGTGCTGACATTTGTTCTGCTGGTCCCTGTGGAGCTCAGCACCAGCACCGTGTCCCGAACCACCTGGTGGGGATGCGGCCCCTCGTCACTGTGTAATCAGTCTGAGAGCCGGGAGGTGTCAGAAACCTTGCCTGGCCGTGTTTGTGCAGGAGGTGAAGGGCAATGTCAAACACTGAAGGTAAGCAATGGAGGCAGCAGCTGAATTCAGCCTGAGCTGTGATTTGGTGACTAATGAGGGGGGTTGTTTGAGGGGGCTGCAGTGCTTGCATGTCAGTGGGGGCCAGGAGACAAAACATCCCTTGGCGTGCTGCTTTTCAACACCTGTTCTTGATGGCAAAAGGGAATGTGGTGCCTGAAAACAAATCCTCTGAAGTCCTGCAGTAAGGATGTACAGGCTCATCCCAGACTAGCTGCATCCCAGCCTGCAGGAAGTGCCCATATTCCCACCGGACTTGTGAGCCCCCTCCTTAGCAGGACCTGTGGGCTCTGGATCAGACCCTGGGAGAGAGGGTGGAGTGAAGACGAGGGGAAGGGCTGGCTTCTTTCCAGCCCCCCCATGAGAAGGGAAAGCCCTGCGGTGCTGGGAGTGACATTGGCAGCCAGGGATATGGCACGTTTTGGTAGAGATCATGAAATCACTTATTATTATCCTTGATGTTCATGATGCTGGCATCTTACCTGGGGCTCCCCAACAGTCCCACTCTCCGCATAGCATCTCCATGTACTTAGAAGCCTTTTCTCTTTAGCTGATACCTTGTTAAATATTGACCATCTGCGATAATATTTTGTCTTGTATTTGTAATCCCAGAGCACTGCAAAAGAAATACCAAGATGAATATAGTCAATTACCTTACCTTCATCCTTCAGAGCATTGGGGTTAACCCCAGCCACTGAATAATTACACCTGCAAAGTCGGTTTTATTGGAAGAAACAAGAGCAGGAGGACTCTGCAGCCGGCAGAGATGAAGATTGGTTGCCTTTATAAAACAGTCTCAAGCCTCTTGGCTTGAGACTATGTTGTTAGCTTATGTCGGTGACTAATTTGTGAAGTCTGTATTCAGTAATGGACTATTTATTGCACACAGTTTAGTCCATAATCTATTTTCTCTCCATTGCTAGTACATTGCACGGTAGCGCATTGCAGCTAACAGCGAACAGAACTCCAACAAGTGCAGAAACACCTTCTGACTTCTTCACTTGCCATTTATTTTCTTATCAGGAATAAGTTCAGGAGAACCCTCAGCAAAGCTGTGCCAGTTATTTTTCCTACTCTGGCAGGCCCTGGTCCTCAGCTCCATGATGATGCTCCGTTGAGATTGTGGTTTAAGTATCATACAGTTGGAGCCATTGTGGAGAAGGGCAGCAACCATGGCTGAGAAGCAGAGGAACATGGAGGCAGAGGTTCCAAAACTGCAGCCAGAAGGTAAAAGTTGAGGCTTAGAGTTTATCGTTGAGCCTTGCAGATCAAGAAAAAAATTGAGAGACAGAAACATTTTGTGGATGGCTTACTGTTAGGCTGGGAACATCCAAGTGCAGCTCACCCTTGTACCTGCGTGATTTATTTCCAGCTCAGGAGTCTGAGCTGTGCAATGGAGATGCTGTATGGTCAATTTTTAATAGCATCTTGCACCTTTTTTTNGAGTTATTTGCATAAACAGCGAATCCAGGAATTGCTTCTATAGAGGAAAGCTGCAGGACTGGAGCTTAGGAGGGCACAGCTACCTGCTGGGGATGCAAGCATTTGATGTCTAGCACATGTAAACTGGAAACCCACCATTTGGTATGGACAAGAGTGATATGCTTGGGCCAAAGTCATGTGCACAAGCTGGTAGGAATGAGAGTAGGCAGAAGAGCAACCTCCTGGCCTCCATGTCCACAGGCAAAGTCAGATTTGGTCAGTGGTCAGTGCTGGGGAGAAGGATGGGCAAGACCATGGGGGCCTCTTACCCCTCTTGCTGCCAGGGTGAAGGGGCAGGGAGACCGTACTGCACTTTTTTCCCTTCCATCTCAACTGTGTCCACTGCCCATGCACCCTGAGCCATCCTTCAGGGGCAGCAACCAGCTTGGCTTTCCCAGGCATCCACAGCAGCAAATCCTGCTGCTGTGTCACCCATTGAGGACACCTGCTCTGGGCAAATGTCTTCTTTCCCTGGGCCAACCTGATGTTACCAAGGAAAGTTTTTCCACGTTAAGACCGAAAACTCTCTCTCTTCAGTTTGCGTGGCAAGGTCGAAGCCACGAGAACATGTGTTGGCAGCAGTCGATGCAGCGACGTGCGCTTCTGTGTTTGTTTTTCTGCATGGCTGTGAAGTCGGGGAGCAGGTGGCATTGCAGGTGTCGGTGGCTCACCTCTCCCTTTGGTATAATCCCCTCTGTACCTGTGGAGTAGGAATCCCCCCACCCATCCCCATCCCACCCGCAGCCTGGGGAGTGGATGGGGGATGCGGTGGCTGCATCCCTGCTGCGCTCTGCCCCTATATAACCCCCCCCCGCCAGCGATGCTCGAACTTATAAGGGGTATAACCCCAAGATTTTAGGCCGGGCTTGCCTGTGTGCCCCCGTAGATGTTGTGTTTGGGCAGCAGAGGAGCCGTGAGAGGGCACTGTTGGATCGCAGGAGGAGGATGCTGCGGGCAGCGGCATCCCCGACGGGCTCCAGGAGCGGCTTTTTTGTTTCGTGGTCTCGAGTCGTGGTACAATAAGGCGTAGCTGCAACAGGCTCCCTGTTGCATAATTAAATTTCGCATTTAAAGACGTAAGTAAAAGCCGTTTCTTTTTGGAGCAAGCGCCCGGGCCGTAGCGCAGTGCTCATGGAGCACCCGAGGGCTGGAAGGTGACGGTTTATCAGCTGAACGTCCCCACGATCAGTGGCTCGCGGGTGGGCAGGTGCCCAGCCAAGGTGCCCACAGTGCCCCACCACATCCCATATGGTCCTGAGCTGACTGTCAGCCAAGCCTCAGCGTGGTGGCCACCTCTGCTGCCTGCCTGCTGGCCATCAAGCCCTGGAGACGTGGTTACACCACAGGTTTTCCCCTGGTTTAAAAAGGATGAAGAAAAAAGCCTCGTTGGTGACAGCAATTAAAATGGGTGAAAATACACCATGTCATTTTGCCTTGCACAGTGCAAAGCTGCCTGTTACCCTACGTTGCTTTGTTTTATCTCATTTTTTGAATGCTAAGGGATTGCACTTCACTTGTTTTCCTTTCATTTCCTGGAACCAAAAACTTTCAAGACATGAAAACTATTGCACCTGAGTGTGTGTGGTAGTGAGCTGCCCTTGCCTTTATCTGACGCTGTAGGAGAGATGAAGCCACACCAGAGCACTTGCAGATAATTACCCTTTGTGAAAAATGGCTCATCAGTATAAACGGCATCTCAAGATGGGAAAACGGGAGTTCAGGTACTTCACCTTTCTTTCACAAGGGCAAACAATGAGGAGGTGATGATTTTCTTGCACTATTGTAGCAAAGCCACCAGCTCATTTTTGGTTCCTACGCTGCATGACAAGAATATTTAGAGCATGAGGGAAAGACAAAGCTTTGAGGGACCAGCTCTGCACTTTGCAGTTCATGAAGGGGTATCTACTGGGAGGGGTGGGAGGATGGGTCTTGCCAAGACAGATAGTGCAAACATCTCTGCACTCGTATAGCAAGTCCTTGATGTTCAAGACAAGTTCTTTCTTCACTGCAGCTGTTTGCATTGTGGAGCCTTTCCTTAATTTTCAAAGTAGTGAAGGACACACCAGCCCCAGCAATGACCGGAACAGGTCTTATTCCTTATCTAAATCATACCCTGCAGTACCCCCTCCTGCAGCACTTGGCGGGCTAAGCCAAGTGAATGACCAACACAAGATGACTTTTTTTGGATTATATTTTTTTCTTGTACTCCCTTAGGTTAAAGTTTCAAGAGGCTAAGGATAATCTCTGGGACTGAATCTTCCTTTTGAGTTGACTGATCCACTGCAGGCTCTGCACCTCTCACAGCACCAGCTCCCCTCAACAGCAGGAGACACGTGCGAACCAGTAAAGCAAGCAGAGGCAGCCCCATCTTATTTAAGGTAATTCATCTGCAAACGCAGTGACATTTGTAACGTCACCTTTCAGTCAGGTGGCTTTCATGCTTTGGAAAGCTGGGAGCATGTCCAGCCTTGATGGCTCCCCAAGCCTTGCTCCTCAGTGCCAAGAGGTCATAAGGAAAAATGAGGTGAAGCCTCATGAGGATCAGGAAGATGCTCAGAAAAAAGCCCGTCCAAGAACTGAGTTTTACAGTGGTCCAGCCGGCTGGCAGGTGTGTTTTCTTTTAATTGTCTCTGATGCAGAGAGAGAAGGAAGGCGTGGTCGTTTTAATAAGTCTAGTAAATACTTAAAAAGGAAGTGGTCCACCTGTTTTACACAGTCAAAAAAAAAAATCTTACTCCAAAACATGATGGAGGGAATATCTGTCTATCCGTATCAGTGATGCTAAACTGGCATTTCAGCCCTGTCCCCAGCCAATTTTCCCAGGTAATTAAAAGAAACACAGTGGTATCAGAAGTGGTACTTGCTCGTGGCTTTGTTGAGCGTGGAGATCAACAGAAGTGAATATGTAACATTTATCTTTACGCCTGAGCCTCTGAAGAGAGGATGGGCTTGTTTAACGATTCTCTATTTTTACTGAAATCCATCTTTGTTAGGTATCTCGGGGTTTACAGTGATTAATACCTTTCCATAACGCATCTCTCTATCAACAGAGACAACTGTGCTTACAGGGCAGCATTTTTCACCTGCTTGTCAGTGTGCTGAGCACCTCCAAAACATACAGTCTCCTTCTGAATCCCATAGCTAATCACTCATATATTTAAACATCACGTGGTGTCAGTAACGGTACCGGAAGTGGGTTGACACAGCCATGCTTCTGCATACCTACGGAGAGACGAGGTGCTCCATGCATCTACCAGGGAGGTGCCACCAGTTAAGAGGCAAACACTTTTTGGCATTGGGCTTCTTTATCTTGCAGTTAACTGTAGATTAACTTGAAGAAGAAGAATTTAAAAGATAAGCTAGCTGGCTATTAATAAGTTGGTTTAATATGGACAACGGTGCTTTTTGTTTTAGCGGGAGGAGTAATCTACTTGACGTCCCACTGTGGAACAGCCTTTCAATTCACATCTCTTCTGTACACAGTGGTGGCAAAGGTTCTCCCAGGTAGTGCAAGCCTCGTGTTTCGTTTCTGAGGGAGATTCATTCATAAAGCAGCAGGAAAAATTTATCAGCGAATCCACGGGAAGCAAAAAGCTTGCTAGGGGATGAGTCACGAGAATGCAGATGGACAGAGGAGATTTCTGTAACTTGTGTACATAAAAATCTGTGCCTTGTAGATTTTAGCTGTGTTAAAGATCTCATCATTTTGGCTGTGTTTCTCCAACCCACATAAATATTTCTGTCCATGGGAAAAGAAGGAAATTTCATTTTTCATAAGAGCTCTACAGCGATCCTGTTATTAAAAACAGAGGGAAAAGATATATCGGCAAGTCAAAGCAGCTGCAGCCGCATAGTTGTTTTCAATAATCCAGTGAGTCACCGCATCCGAACAGCTTTTCATTTCTCCCTGTGGTTCAGACTAAATTATTAAAATTTTTGCGCAGTATTTAAGATATTTTTTTTTTAAAAAAGGAAAATTTTAGCTCTTTATTTTAAAGACTGCTTCAACAAAAATTCAGATTATTCAAATTTATCGAGTGCATTGTATAAAGCAGTAACCACAGCTATTTCTGTCTTAATATTTGTTGGCTTTCTCATCTCGTTCATCAATAAGCAAGCTGTTTACACGACATTGCTCTGGGGAGGAAAAATATTATAAAAATGAAAACTCGATCCAGCCAATGGCTGGAATTGTGAGGAAAGACCTAAGTGGAAGGTAAACACCAGCTTAATTAGATTCTTTAAATGTAATTCTTGAAAAGCGGTGTATAGTAGCTGTTAAGGGAATCTGTACATCAGCTCCTCACACATGGAGAGGTGTGGAATAGAAGCATAGCTATATGCACGCAACAGCTGCCAGAGCAGACAAGCACAAATATTTGAGATATTTCACTATTTTTAAATCACAAAGGTAGCAAGCTTGCTTTTTTTTTTCCCCCCCAGGAAATGGGACAATTTTAAAATAAAAGGAAGCTGGCTAAAAGCACACCAGTGCTTCATGGGGGTTTCTTGTGCCGTTTCAAGGGAGGATTTGCTGTGTTCTCGAACGTATAAATATTGTTTGCGGCTTGTTTTGGTCTTGATTTTTTTTTTTCTTTTTTATGTTTTAATTTTTTTTAAACTCAGAGGCTTGCCAAACAAATTGAACCTTACAAACATAATTAGCCGGGGGCTGAACATTTAATCTTAAATTCTGAGTCTTCATTAAGTCTTAATTTAAACCTTAGGAGGGAAGCGCACGATGATTCCCTGCTTGCAGGGACGGATGCAATTTGTGCCAGGTTTTTATGGCAGAAGGAGGAAACTACTCAAATGAGGAATGCTCAGAAAAATGGTACTGGAGCTGGTAAGTGGTTGTATCATGGAGAGAACGACAGGGTCCTACCTTGAGTTACCTCTTGTGTGATCACAGCAGGCTGCTCAGGACATTAAGAGGGTGGTATGGGAGGGCTGGAGGGCTTGGCGGGTTGAAAGGCAATGATGTTCCCTTCCTACGAGGGTTACTCCAACTCAAGACGGGGGATTTTGGGGTGATTTGTTTCTTTCCGTGAGTGATCTTCCAACAGCAGCATTGTTAGTTTTACCTGAAAAAACTAAAAGGTGAAAATGTGCCCAATTTAGATAATTTATCTATTGAGATAAACTGCTACTGTGGAACTTGAGATAAATTTCTAAACTAGAGATGGTCAGGAGAAAAAAAAAAAATGGAGGGAGAAAAATTATTTAAAACAAGACCTTGTATTTCCTTCTGCAAGTACTTCTATGAGCTGGGAAGTTGTGGAGAAATGTGACGAGGCCATGACTTCTCCTACACCTCCCTTTCCCCTTGTTCAGTGATAAGAGGCACCAAGTGACATCTCTGAGGAATGCGCCAGACCCTCTGCAGACAGAATAAGACCCCCCAAAAGCAAGAGGTTAATCCCCATGACCATTCATGCCAAATCTGTTCCCCTGTTTGGCGTTGTCACGGTGGTGAGACCTTCATCATAACTTGAAGTAGTGCCCTTTTTTTTTTCTTCTGATTGCCAAATATCCAGAAGTTAAAAATAAATATGAAAATAATTTTAAAGAAAAATGTACATAGAACCTAGTATTTGCTAGAAGCTTATTTTTCTAGTGCATGTGCTCAAAAAAGAAAAAAGCAGCGCAAGAAGAGAGCATTCACCTTGCAAATGGCTGGATTCCAGGAAAAAAAAAAAAAAAAGAAGAAGGAAAAAAATAAATAAAAAGGAATAAAAAGGGAAAATTTGGGCGGAGATTTGCACGGCTGCCTCAGACAAGGCGACCCACTGGCCTGCTGCCGGCTCCTGGCCTGCCAGCGGATGTTTTGCCCTTGCCTTGGCAGCAGCGCCCAGAAACCCTGCTCGGCTTTGTGCTGCCGGGGGGGCCCGGCCGGGGAGAGCACCCGCGCGTGAGCCGCCTGCCAAGCAGTGCCCGCAGCCCCGGGTCCCACCTCGGCATCCACCGGCACAGCCCCGTCGCCTCGGTTTTTGCCACGTTGGTGAGGACTGATGAATTCCGTCGCTGGATTTATACAAGCCGGGTTTTAAATCTTGTTTGGTGCCTCAAGTTATTGAGCGCTTCCTCTCCCGTCGGCAGCTTCGTGACTCTTACAGCTAAATGGAAAATGAAGAATTAATAGAATGGTTTAACAGAGGAACAACAACCTCGAAGGAGCTGGCTGGTGCAGTCATTCCTACAAATAAACTTGGTGTGAGCCTGTGCTCAGCAGCTTATAAGCAAATGGGCCGGTCCCCTGGAAGCGACCGAACATCTCGAACATCTTGTCATGGGCACATTAACAACCACGCTTGAAGTAACGGTGATTTTTTTGGAAGCCGATGTTGATAACGAGGCTCTAGTTGTAAGGTATTTGGAGCTAACAAAGCTATCGTGGTCCTGGGAGTGTCCTTCTTCTCGAGCACCACGGGAAACTCTTCTGGACGAGATTGCTATAGAAACAATGAATTATTGGGCAAATGGGACCATCCGGCAAATTCTGCCAGCTGGGGGATGTGTGCTGGTATCGCGGTGGCGTTAATTTTCTCTGTTTTGCTATAAACAGAGCTTGCATTGCCTATAGAAATGTGAAGAGGTAGGTGAGCTGGAGCGCCTATTATTTGTAGACGCATTCTCTGTTGTATAAATGAATTTTTCATTGGAAAACTTTGTACACAAAAAAGGCATCGGGAACCGCTTCATAAATAATTGTGACCGGGAGCTTCAAACACGCTTTGGGGAATGGGTGAAGATCCTTTAGTTCCCCTTTAGACTTTTCCAGATGCAATCCTCAATGTGTTGAAAACTGCGGGGTGCTTTGACCCTGGGAGGAGAAATCCCAGCCCCGTTATTGTCAGTCCATAGCACCAGGCTTGCAGAAGGCTGAGCCACAGCCTCTGTCACCTTCAGTCAGCTTGCAAAATTGAGTTCCCTCCTTGAGCAAATGCAGGCGTTACTTCGTGTGTTGATATGCTTGGATCATATTGGCTTGAGAAGTGATGTATCAGGACTGGACTGAAGTATGATCCACCAACTGCAAGAAGAAACTCTCTTCTGGTATCAAGCAGATGACCTCTATATTGTCTTTACTGCACTCTGCTCGATGCCAGTTGGGAAGAGGCTCTTTTAAAAGGAGCAAAGCCATGAACTATGGCAGGAAATCACTGAGCTGTGAGGAGCTGGCTGCAGATGTGGGACCCACCACCAGGATCCATGATGAAGGCAGGGGAGAGATGGGAAAGAAGGGTGAGTGAGAGAGGTCCAGGCAAGAGGATGCTGTATCTGGATGTTGTGTAACTCTGGTAGGAGGGAAACACAAACACACCCACGTTCTTGCATGTGGACAAAGGGGGTGCAAAAAATGGCTGCATCTTCCACTGAGCTGAGAAGCTGTGCTTTCGGAGAAGGAGCCATGAAATGTAAGTGAATCTGGGAAAGGCAGGTTACCAAGGAGATTGATATACACAGGAGGACCACCAAAGGAAAAAAAAAAAAAAGAAGAAATAATATGATGCCCTAATTCAGAGAGGACCCCAAAGACCTGTCTCCTTAAATTGAGTGTACTTAAATCCTTTTGCTATGAATGTGACACAAACACCGCTAAAAACCAAGTGTGGTCTAAAATGGTTTCTTGAGATCAGTCCTTAGGTCTAGAAAATACAGAGTCGTTGTATTGGCTACCTATTACTTTTGAAATTTCATATTATAATGTAGTTTTTTCTATGATCTAATTGGCTGGCCTCTTTCAGGTTCCCAGAATACACTTCTTTGTGCTCCAGGGGAATTTTTGTTACTCCCCAAACAATAACTCTGCAAAAATAATTAAAAAAAAAAAAAAAAGACAAACTACTGCATTGCACCACCCCACAATGGGCCCACTGTTGATGCCGGATTGACTGGCCCCGGTGAATAGCTGAGCTCTCATCTCACAGCCCTCTTGGAGCTCCACTCTGCTCTGCTGCTGGGGTTATGATATCATCTCTGAAGTCCTGCAAACACAGCTGAGCTCCACACTGCTCCCATTGTAGGTCCCACTTCCCTAAACGTGGAGCTGGGGATCTCGGCCAAGTGGCAGAGCATCTTCTGTGCAGGAGATGGAGGAGATGGGGATGCCTCTGTGCCGCTCTTTCTCCCCACAGATGTTCAGCACTGTTATGCACAAAGGCAGTGTACTTCCAAAGCGCTGCTCATGTGGGTATGTACATAGAGATCTTGTATTTATTGGCCTGCTTGTCCATGCATGGAGGGAAAAGCCTGCACCTATAAAAAATTCCCTCCATAATTAACTGTCTTGATGTCAATTTGAGGTGGGCTAGTTGGCATTTCCAAGGGTCCTGGCTGTCTGGAGATGAGAAGCCATCTTCCCCTTGCACAAGTTTTCTTCTTGCACAAGGTTTTGGCTGCTCATCACATGTAAGTAAGGCTGTGCTGGTAGACAAGGGGGTACCTGAGTGAATGTTTCTCTCATGCAATGTGTTTGTATCTGTTTCAGGGCTCTTTGCTGACCCACTCTGTGCAGAGATGCTCGCTTCCAGCTTCATGTGCTCCAGCACGTGTTCCCTAATGACCAGGGCTTCTCCTTCAGCAGGGCTGACAAGGAGCATCTCTGTCACCACAGCTGCCACACACTTGCTTTGTTAAATGACATAAGCTGCTGCTGTGCAAGGCACAAGTTCTCCCATGCTTTCAGCTAAACAATTTATGCCTGTGATGTACACAGCCTCCTCCAGCCCAGCGAGCGAGAGGAACCCGGAGTTTGTTCTACATGCGCCAGCTTGGCCAGCTCTGTCCCACTTGACATTGTAAGAAGCAGTGAAAGTAAAGGGATGCATTGGCCTAATGGTCAAACCTATTCCACGTGACACCTTGGGAGGTGCTCTGCACTCTCCAACTGCCTGCTGAGGTTTAGCCCTTTGTGGTGATTTTTGCTCTGCTACGTTGCAGCTTCTACAGCCCTCCTGCCTCTGCACTCTCCTGGGTGTAAGCAAACCTAGGGTTTGGAAAGCATGTCTGTGGCTGTCGAATGCAGTGTTCTCTTCATCATCAGCGACTGGGAACATAACCAGAGTAGGGGGAGGAGAGGAGGAGACCATGCTTGATCCCACAGCAACCACAAACCCCATTTAATGCGGACAGCAATTAGCCAGGCTCTCATCGGATTAGGGGGGGCTGCGCTACGCTGTAAAATGTGACCTTTGAATGAGCTTGAGTTTAGATCTGGGGGTTGGATCCGAGTTTCTGATAGCCTGCACTGGCAAAGGGAGAGCACCAGCAAGAAGTTATCACCAGGAGAGGGGAACAGTGGGAAAGCAACCATCAAAACCGGCTCTGTGCATGCCCGAGACCCACTCCACGTGCCAGGACCATACACTCGCCTCCATGCCATCCCTCTCAGCCTCTCTCCTGAAGCCACCGGGATGCCGTGGCATCCTTGGATCGGCAGCGCTGACTCAGGTGAATGGTCCTGTGCCCGCTCCTTTGCCCTGCTCTCTCCCCAATATTTCCCAACTAAATATAAAAATCCCTGAGTTAGACGTTTGCGGCTGCACTCCCTGCAAGGGGAAGCCGTAAAATGCTGATTTATGCTCTGAACCACAAAAAGACTTTTATTGCTTCTATTTATTTTTTTTTTCTAATGTAATGGTCTTGCCCTTAGATGTCTAATCCCTTTCTAACAGTCCCCTGGAAGTGGCGGGGCTCTCCATGGGTTAAATGTGCTGTTTTTCAGAGGACTGAGATGTTCACCAGCTCCCCAGATCCCCACTTGTCCTGGCACGGATGATCCTCCTCCTCTCAGAGAGGGAAGGAGGGCAGCAGCAAGCTGTCTGCTGCTGGCATGGTCCAGCACACTCGCCTGTTCCTTTGCTTTCTGGGGATTTTGGAGGGTCATTCCATCACTTGGAGTATTCCCTGTCCTGCTTGTGTCTTGCCCTGCAAGGGCATGGGAACTGCTGCTCCTTCGGGGGAGAAAAAAAAAACCCAGGCTGCTCTAACTGAAACTGGGATTTAGGAGTTTGACTCCAGGCATACAGCGTTAAAAATATTGCCCAATTATTTCTTCATTTTTATTAATTACCATTAGTCATTTATGGCCCCTTTTTAATTCAACGTCTGAAGAAAAATATTACTTTAGGAAAAAAAAAAAAAAGAGTAATTTCATGAACAATTAGCAAAGGCTACAGCTGCACCATAAAAGAGAAATACTTGAGGGGGAAAGAAATGTTTCAGACCGAGCAGGGTGTGCGAGTTGCAGGCGGATGGAAAGCCAGCTGAGATCCTAAGGCAAGGGTGGTGCTGGAGAGGGGTGATTTGGGTGGGTGAAAGTACCCAGCGGGGCATCGCCGAGTTCATCACCAGCCCTGCGCTTCATTACTGGCTTGATTAACAATTTGGAAGCAATGGGAAACATTGCATTAATTGCACTGGAAAACGACACTGCATTGGGAAGAGCTGAAACCAGTGGTGTGAGCAGTGAGAGGTGCAGGGAGGCTGCGGATGGGAGCAGAGGGGCAGGGGATACACCAGCGGGATTTTATTTGGTTCAGGCTCCTGGGCTAGTCTACATTTTTCCCCTGATACTGATAGTGTTTGTGGACGAGGAGGGGGCCCAGGAGAGGTCAGCGAGGGTCTGGTTGGAAGCAGGCACCCATGGGGATCTTCCTGCTGCTGTCGGGAGAGGGGTGAAGCCTCGCCTGCAGTGTTGGCCGCACAGAACAAAATCGATCGGCTCGGAGGGGCGGCTGATTTCAGAAGTCCTGCCTGCCTCTAGATTATAAAGCGGAGCGTAATCTAGCGTGTTTAGAGGAAAACTGTAGGGCTGCAAAAGTTAACCCACGGCTCTGCCTGCGGCACAGCCAAACTGAAGAAAGGAGGAGCAACAAGAATCCTAAATCCAGAAACATTTAGGAATGGTGTTTACTGATAATCTAGAGAGCCCACAGGGCAAAACCGAGGGAGCGAGTTGCCACCAGCTGTCCGGGAGGAAACCTCTGCCCACCGGATGCCACTGTTGCTCAACATTAAATCACATGGAGAAAACTCCTGTGGCAAGAGAATATGTGGTGCTTAAAGATACCCAGTGCACCAGCCACCCCAGCACTGCCCCTTTCAGCAATGCACTTGCAATTTATCTGGTCGTGGAGTTAAATCATTTTACGACCCGTCATCCTGGAGGAAGGCAAAGGTGGCAAAGCCAAGGATGAAGGACTCTGTAAAATTTTACTTTTACTAAGCGGGCCCTAAAAAGCTCAACCGGAGTTTTACTGCGAGACTCCTCAGTCTGACAGTCTCCATTAACCATCGGCTAATACTGCAGAGTCAGAGCAAACCTGGTGTCGTGGCCCTGCGCTGTTAGAAAGCGTTCTTTGTCCCAGCAGAAGACCTTGGGGTGAGAATATTTTGCATGAAGAGCCACCGGCATAAGAGCTGAGCCTCTCGGCGCTGCATTGCAGTCGGCGTGGTGCGCGCCGTCCCTCCACGCCGCAAATAAATCTACAATTTCTCAGCTGGGTGCCTTTGGAAGCCACACAGTAATACGCTTATACGGAAAGAGAGACCAGACAAGGTTCAGATAAAGAGCTCATGTGATAAATAAACATGAGGTCAGTATGGGAACAGCAATAATTGCTTTGTATGACAAGATTTGCATAGCAAATATTTGTGATTAATGTACAGCGAACATTAGGTAAGGAGCCTTCGCCATTGTTGCTCCATCTGCACCTCCCAATCTTGAAGGTACGGCAGCTCCAGCCAGAGCAATTAGTCATTGTTTACTGAAAGGCAGATAGAGCAAAATTTTTCTAGTTCAATATTTGAGCGAGTTTTGTTCCGTAGCCTCCTCTTGGAGCCATTTCTGCGACAGAAAGGAATTAGGCTTATTTTCCTGGGGGTGGCAAGGAGGGATGATGAGCATTGCTGCTAATGCCATCGGCAAGGGCACGGGCTGGCTCCTGGCCTCTCCCAGTTGGCCTCACCCAAGCAACCTTCTCGTGGAAAACCCTAAAGATCCTAAATGTCAGGGCTCTGCTTCCCCACCACCTTTCCTTTCTCCTGCTGCTGTCCTGGCTGGTGGAACTGACCGTTTGCCACCCCTGATGGACACCAAGCTGTCCCAGGGTGGCGAGGTGCAGCACTGAGGGCAATAAAACCTCCTTCTTTACAGCCTCCTTTCTGCACAGCCTGGCTAATTCTTTTCAGCTAAAACTTTTGCCTCTTTGGAGAAAGAGCTGTAATCCGACTTGAAATACTGTCCGGATTTGGGGAGTTTTTTTTAAAGATGAGCGAGCCTCCAGCTTCCCTGGAAAAGTGGCAGTTTGGCAGGAGGGTCTGGGGTTGATCCTCCAGGGTTGAGTTAATGCCTACAGGAAAACCTCTTCCATCGGAGCCAGCTGGAGGGAAGACGCTCACTGCCATGCTCCTCTGCTAAATCTGCTCGAGGGTGCTGGGAAAGCTGTTGGGGTCGCTGGGAAGAGGTGCGCTCCAAGAAGCATTGTGTAGACCAGATAGAAAGGGGCGAGGAGAGCTCCTTCATGTTGACGAGCTCTACAAGGGCTGCGTCAGGGTGAGGAGGCAGGAAGAGCTTATCTCAGAGCACACATTTCAGAGAACTAAACCGAAGAATGGAAGATGCTTCTACGTTCTTCTCTTGTGCGCTTGCAGAGTTCAGCTCTGACTGAGGCTCTGAGGATGCCAATCAACTCGTCAAGAGTGATAAATGGCAGCTGCTGTCTCAAAGCTGTGGTGAGACGTTGAGGTTTTTGGTCACCATCTTGCTGAGACAAGCCTTGCTGAGATGCCAGTCCCCTGTCTCACCCCTATGCTGGGGTGGGTGATAGCGAGAGGGACGCTGTGGCCACTTGGCTGGTGCTTGCAGGAGCCCCGTACTGCAGCTGTCCCCACCTGGGTGCATCTAGGAGGTGCCACCAGGCTGGCAGGGGCCATCAAGATGGTAGCTACTTCATGCACTGGTGGGAGATGCCACCACCCCTCTGAGACCCAGGGCTTTGCAGGCTGGAAAAGGCGGCTGCTCGCCAGCGGCTGCAGCGCAAAGCCCACCCACCACAGGCTGCAGAGCGAGCTCCAGGGTGCCACCGCCTTGCGCTGGTCACCCTTCTGCCCACCTCCTCCACCCTGAAGCTCTCCGGTCGTTCTGCCCGAGAGCGCTTTCCACGCTCCGGCCACGACTGGTGCCGCCGCTGCCGGGACCGGCCCGTCCGGGGCTCCCGGGGGCTTCGTTCGGCCTCTGCCTCCGCCCTTCGCGGGGGTCTCTCCTCCCCGCGGCGGTTTCGGGAGATGTCCCCGTGTCCCCCCCGGTCCACAGACCCTTGCCTCGCCCTGCCGGGAGCGGGGAAAACTTCCCGGGCGCTCCGCTGCGCTTCGCTCCGCAGGTGCGGAGAGTGAAACCGGGTGTGTGTGTGGGGAGGGGGGTGAGAAACGGGACAGCCCCGCCCGCCGCCCGCCCCCT
>VZZY01005657.1:0-42075 GCA_013400335.1 Eurystomus gularis
TGTGGGAGATGGTGTTGAACGCCCTGCTGAAGTTAAGGTAGACAATATCTACCACCCTCCCCTCATCTATCCATCCAGTCACACCCTCATAGAAGGCTATCAGATTAGTCAGACATGACTTCTCCATGGTGAATCCATGTTGACTACTACTGATAACGCTCTTTTCCTTCATATGCTTCAAGATAATGCCCAGAATGAGCTGTTTAATCTTCTTTCCGGGATGGAGGGGAGGCTGATTGGTCTGTAGTTTCCCGGATCCTCCTTCTTGCCCTTTTTGAAGACTGGAATGACGTTTGTGTTCCTCCAGTACTCAGGCACCTCGCCTGATCTCTAGGACCTTTCAAAGCCGACGGAGGTCAGCCCAGCAATGACCTCTGCCAGCTCCCTCAGCACCCATGGGTGTATCCCATCAGGACCTATGGATTTACGGGTACCCAGTTTACTTAACTGCTCTTTAATTTGATCCTCCTCAATGAAGGGGAAGTCTTCCTTCACCCAGATTTTCTCTGTTTCCTCCAAAGTCTGGGACTCCTGAGGGCTGACCTGAGCAGTGAAGACTGAAGCAAAGAAGGCATTCACCAACTCCGCCTTCTCTGCATCCTCTGTCACCAGTTTACCTGCCTCATTAAACAGCAAGCCCACGTTTTCTCTCATTTTCCTTTTGCCTCCAATATACTTGAAGAAACCCTTCTTGTTTGCTTTGACATCCCCCATCAGGTTTAATTCCAAGGAGGCCTTGGCTTTCCTCATTTCACCCCTGCATACTCTGACAGCATTCCTATAATCGCCCCAAGAGATCAGTCCCCTCTTCCACTTACTGTAGACTACCTTCTCCCACTTGAGCTTTTTCAGAAGTGCCCTGTTCAACCATTCAGGTCTCCTGCTTCCTTTGCCTGATTTCTTGCTCTTAGGGATAGACTGATCCTGAGCTTGGAGGAAGTGGTTCTTGAATACCAACCAGCTGTCTTGGGACCCCTNGCTTGGAGGAAGTGGTTCTTGAATACCAACCAGCTGTCTTGGGACCCCTACCTTCTAAAGCACTAACCCATGGCACATATCCAAGCAGTTTCTTGAAGAGGTCAAAATGAGCCCTCCTGAAGTCCAAGGTTGCAATCCTACTTACCATTTTGTGTGTATTACCCATAATCCTGAACTCTATCTTCTCATGGTCACTACAGCCAAGGCTGCCCCCAACCTTAATAGCTTCCACCAGTCCCTCTTTGTTAGTCAGTACTTGGTCCAGTGATGCACCTCTCCTTGTTGGCTCCTCCATCACTTGAGTCAAGAAGTTATCATCAATACAGTGGAGGAACCTTCCGGACTCTGTGAGCCTGGCTGTGTGGCCTTCCCAACAGATACAAGAGTAATTGAAGTCCTCCATGAGAACTAAGGCCTGTGACTGTGAAGAGACTCTCAGCTGTCTGTAGAAGGCCTCATCAACTTCCCCATCCTGATCAGCTGGCCTGTAATAAACCCCCACAACAATGTCACCCATATTAGCCCGACCTTTGATCCTTACCCACAAGCCCTTAACTCACTCATCGTCCAGACCCAGGGAAAGCTCAACACGTTCCAGTTGCTCCCTCACATAAAGAGCAACTCCACCACCTTGCCTTGCAGGCCTGTCTTTCCTAAATAAGACATAGCCATCCATGACAGCGTTTCAGTCTTGTGAGCTATCCCACTATGTCTCAGTTATTGCAATGAGGTCAAGTCCCTGTGATGACACACAGATCTCCAGTTCCTCCTGCTTGATCTAGACAATCTAGAGGTCTCTCCAGTTAGTGAAACAGAGATTCAGCACAAAATGGCACTGAGCTACACATTTGAAATGTTCCCTATTTGGAACACCACAGACTACAAAGTTTTCCTTCCTTCTGTGTCTGAGTTCAGGGTAGTCTAACTGGAGATCCTGCTATGGCCAGATGTCTGCAGCACAGATCCTCAGCCACATCAGGTGCTTTACCTGACAAGTCTCAGGTACAGACAATACATCTTACTCTGCTACAAAACAGACACTACTGTTACAGCTGTACCTGCATCCAACCACAGAGAAAATGTACAATGTTAAAGCAAAACGTCAAAGATAACATCTGAAACAACCTACTCAAAAAGATATTGAGTAGGTTTCCAAACTACTTTATCACCAGGAGCTAGTTAAACTTTCAGGAATGTCCAAAGTCTAAGAACCCCAAAACATGACCCAGGGTATAATGTATCAGTAGGGGTACATCACTTAGCAGCCATCATCAGAGAAGCAACATTAAAGAGCTTAAAATTCAACTTGACATCCTACTGTTAGTGCACAATGTGATCAATAACAACATCTATAGTACACCTTCCTACTGTGCCTTGAAGTTTGACAATAAACAAACAAGTAAATCCACCCTGAAAGCAGCACAGGGAGAGGGAAAACTAACAAACTAAAGACTACAGGATCAGTTTCAGATGATTCCTAAAATAGCCCTTGGAGAAACAGACAGGAAGAGACAAGTTGTGGAATCTATAAGGCAAAGGTGGTAAGGAGTCGTCAGTAACAGTCACAGCAACACCAGCCGCAGCCTTCATGAATGGCAGAATCACATATGTAGAAAGTCCCACAAGCTAAGGGGAGACGATCAAATCAACATTTTAAAAACTAACACCACTGCATTCACAAAAAAAATGGTGCAAACACATCAATGCCCTATCTCACTTGAAGTTTGTAATTTTATACATGAATTTTAAAATTAATAGTGAGACTTTTAAAATTAATAGGGAGACCAAGTCAAATAGCGTAAAATGAAAGAAACCTGAAACACGCAGTGGAAGCACACCGCATTCTCCATGCAGTGACTACTATCAGAACGTGCTCAAAAGGGAAGAGAAGCAGGAGACAAGGCTTTTTCATGAAGCTATGTGCAAGCATCTGCTACCACCAGAATTCCCAAATTCACCTTTTCTATTTAAATTTGTTTTCGCTTACTAGGTGGAAAATTGGGCCTGGGGAATACTGATTACTACTGATTTGAACTTTCTTATAAAAGAATTGCATTTATTTTCTGCATTAGCTGAGATTATAACTGCAAAATATTTCCTGGCACAATTCAACTTCAATAGAATCATGCTGCCAGAATACTTGACACACTGTCTCTCTCCCCCCATACAACACACAGAATAAATAATTTATCTAGCAATAAATTGTTGTATTTTGTTACTAGTCACTCCATTCCCTTAACTGGTTAGTATTTTGTTTCTTTTGAAACATCAGTTAGTGTGATAGCTTTTCCTCACAAGAACTATCAACATAACTACTTACGATTTCCATGTATTATCCTAATGAACATAACACTGAAAAACTACATTTTGTCCTAAGGATTTCAAATGAGCCTAAGGATCCCTGCAGACTGGAACACTTTGTGTTTGCAAGCAGCCAACTACTATTCTTACTGGGATTCGGAGAGGTTATAGAGTCTGCTTCTTTGGAGACTTTAAAAATCCGCCTGAACACATTCATGTGCAACCTGCTCTGGATGAACCTGCTTTGGCAGGGGTGGTTGGCCTAGATGATCTCCAGAGGCCCCTTCCAACCCCTACCATTTTGTGGTGCTTTGCAATTTCCATATTCTACCATTATGTGGAATAAGCATCAAATGTAATTAAAATTAAGCAAAAATATCCGTAAGTTAAACTATCCATAGAGCAATAAAATGGAATTCTGAAAAGGGATTAAAAATTTGCATGCAATGATTGTAAGAATGCGTATCATCCTGTTCTACAAGTGAAATTAATAAGCATGTTTACACAAAAAAAAATTTGTGCAGGGGAAGTACAAATGTCATCTTATTGCTCCAACTCTCTCTCTTGACTCTGATCACTAGAACTAGATGATACTCCAGCTGAGACACTGGAGATGGGCTGCCAGCAGCCTCCGTCAGTGTTGCCAGCACTGCTACCACAGATGAAGTTGTGCCAACAAAAGTGAAACCAGGAAATCTGATAATTATGGGAATCAGCAACCTAACTTCCTGTTACCAGTGCAAGATGTAACCCAAGCATCTTTCTAGACAAGAATGATAATGCAAAAATAAATAGTTCCATAGCTGGGCATATTCACTTCCCTTCCAGGTTTCATATTCCTTTAAGAGTCTTTTCTGTAACACATGCACAGCCCAAGCCTCAATGAAACATGCAGGAGAGCATTCTTATTAATAATTGAAAGGATGTGTGTGTCTTCTTCCTGTTCTGCTCTCTCTCTCTCTCTCTGTCTCTCTCCTTCTGTTCTTTCTTTTCTTTACTTACTCTGCCTCAGGCTTTATTTTGTCATGTACAAAAGAATCCCTGTAAACATCAAAAATCATTATATGGCATTCCACTCAAGAGACACAAAGTCTGGCAAATCATAAAGAGGGAACTAATCAGGGCAGACCACCTCCTGCACTTTTTAAAATCAGCAAATCAAAATACTCTAGTACCATTTAGATTGCCTTGATCACATATTCATTTTAAGTCTTAACTTCATCAATGTGCTAGAAGATAGAAAATGTTTACAATTTTTCTACACAGGTAAAGCTAAGGAGTAAATTCAAGAGACCATACAGGATGAGTTTCTTCTGGGAAGGTTCTGAGGCATGATTCAAAACCATTTCATTGTTTCAAGAGTTTCAGAGTATTAGTTTTCTTCCTGGGTATAAACGTTCTTGCAAATCCTGCCTGATTGCTGACAATGGGAGCAGAATGAACAAATTTAATCATTTCTGAATACTGGTTTATCTGCAAGTACAAACAGAACATAAAAGCTGTTCTCCGCTATGATTCACATGAGCCTTCTGCCATTCCTTTTGGTATCAGCACTTATAGAATCAATGGTCATTTGTTTCACAGTAGCACTTCCTTCTGTAATTTACATCTACTTTTCCCTTTTTAAAGTAGTTTGATTTATTTTTGATTATAGAAATTCAGCTACTCTTGTATAGCTTTATCTCAGAATTTTTGAAGGCTTTCAAAGATAGAGAAGGTATGGACTTACAGTAAGAAAGACAGAGAACTCCAGTCCTTCACCAAAAATTGGCCAGAAAATGACAATGACACAACTATTCATGCCAAAACACTTGAAAATAAAACGGCCTTTCCTTTGAGTATTGTACGTTTTAACCAATTTCTGCAGCCTAATTAGCCTATATGACACATGAAATGTTTTCAGCTGTTTTAGTTTTAAATCTCAGTTTTCATAAAACTAAGTGATAACTAGAAATGACAATGTAATTCCTTATTAGGGGAAAAAAATTGAAAACGTGCGTGGGTGGGTGGGTGAGAGAGAGAAAGAGACTGAAGGAGAGAAAGCACTTAACAAAACCTATGCATTTTTAAGTAGCTTATTTTTACACTGGCTTTATTGAATCTCTCTATCACTATCTTAATTATCATAGCACACTTCAGTTCTTAAAACTGAAATAATAAAAATACCCAGTAGAACATAAGTAGAATAGAACATTACCACTGGTCAAATGCCCAAAACAACAGAAGAATGAATCAAATTTAGCCCCTTAGATGCTCAAGATAAACTCATTAGAGCACTTCTTCAGTTTGCTACTGGAAGAGTCAGGATATCACTGCAAAATTCACTTTAACATTTATAAAATCATAAGAAGTTAAAAAAAACTCAACCCCACAGTAAGGACTATGAGGAAAAGCTGTGTGTGTCTGGTTCACTCAAGATAACAGAAACTATGATCAACTATACCCCATGGCCAATGACAAACAAGAAAAAAAAAATCAAGTCCTAATTTTAATTGTTCAGACTGAATTTCACAAAAAGCTTTGATACTGTAAAACAGTGAAATACACTCTGAAAACAGGTCACTGAAAATTAAGAACACACTATAAAAACTTATTAGACTACAGGAAAGATCAAAGTAGGTTAATATTTACTCAGTTCTGCCTGCATGCAGGGAGTGGAAACAGAGGATCTTGAGTTAATGTCTGTTCTTTTCTGACTCTAAGATCAGCCAGATCAGGAAATTTACACCCCCGCCAAACTCCTATGGTAATAAAAAGACAGTCAGTCAATAGCTATCCTGGAGAAGGGACTTTTACAACAACTTAAAAAAGCATGCAGCTACCAAGTAGTCTGATAAGGGCACAGCTTGGTCAATAATCACCATGCTGTGCTCACATCAGACTCGGAACAAAGGTTTTCATAAGCATACTGAGGGGCAGGGGAACGGTAAAAATCTGTAAAGTTCCAATTCTTTACAGAACCTTTAGCCTAATGAGACTGGTCTGGGTCACACTAAGAGTCCATTTAGTACAGTAACTCTTCTTCTTGGCAAAGAACAGGAGCTTAAAGGACAGCATGGTACTTCTGGTTATATTCTCCCAGCTTCTAGCAATATGTGTAGCTTAAGGACATCCTGGTAGAAGTTGGACATAGACCACCTTGCTTCATAGCTTCTGATGGACCACTAATTTATGGAATAGTTTTCTTGGAACCCAAAAGATTATATTGCATTTCTACAGTTTAACTAGTATGAAAAATATTTCCAATTATCTCTTGTAATTGCACCATGTGCTTTCCTCTCTTTGCAAGACAGGAATAGCACACAGCTGTTCTTTATTTGCCTGTTTCACACCAATGAAGATCCTATGTATCTTTAGGTTTTTTCCTGGTTTCTAGTAGACTGTTATCCTCTGTGAACACCACAAAGAAAAAGGAAAAAGAGTGAGGTGTGTTGCCAGAGTGTCGTATCTGATCATTAGGGAAGCAAAGCTGACATAAATCTACCTTTGTCTCCAGGTTTTTTGTTACATGGCTACAGATCCACCTAAGTTAGGAGCCCCTGCTAGATTATATGCATTTCACCTTTGTTTTCTCTGTTCTAAATCTCAATTACCTCTGCTTCTAGTTGCCTCAGGCTTAAACTCTTCTCTCACACTTCTTTGCACCTGCTGCCTGTTTCCTCCAACCATCCCTTTCTGTTCCACACATTTAACATCTTCCTCCATGCTGTACTGCTGACAGCAAAGAAGAAAACAGATGGCACTAAATTACCTGCTCTAGGTACTCACGCGTAGCGGTTCTGGGATAACAACCACAGAGAGAAGAGGAAGCATACTTGATTATCTGCAAAAGCTATCTATATGTAAAGCTGTGTGCATGCATGAAAGAATATGAAAAATGTAACAACCAGCCTCTGAAAAAGTTCTACCATACACAGAACTATACTTCTTCAAAAATGTTTAAGCTAGTCACATTTTAGCACAGTGGGGATACATGATTGTTTCAAGAACATGTTCAAAGTCAGAAGATACTGAAATTTCTCAAAGGAGTAATTCTAAGAAAATAACAATCTCAAAACAATGTATTTTCATGTTTGTTGGTTTTTGTTGGGTTTTGTTTTTTTTTTTTTTTCTTATAGCTGGGCAGTTTTACCAAAAATAAAACTCACGTAGGCACACTCACTTAAATCACGATAGGGGTGATTTTATAAAAGAGTAGCTGCTTCAATGATAAATACCTGCTATCAACCATGCCTACAAATATGTACCATAAAAACATTTCCTGTAAGTATAAACTGAAACTTGCCCGTTTTTCCTCAAGAAGTTCTTAGTAATGTAATAGTTCTGCAAGATGTGATGTTCCTCAAGATGTTCTTAGATAATGAAGAAAAAGCAAAGTCTGCTAACTATTATTTGTTACTAAAGTTACTCCATTAAACTGATGAAATTGCTTGTTTGATGATTTGCACAAGTAGGTCTCTATAATTGTGTATGCATCAAAAAGTGAAAGCGATTATGGCAGCTGTTTTCTTGCTTCCATAAATGCTATCTTTCTACTGTAAAACTACTTGAATGAAAAGTATGAGAGATTACTTCAAAATCCAGCAATCTACCAATCCCAGTGTTACCAACCAACTCAGCCTGCTGCAGCAGGGACACCTAAGGAGAGATTCCTTCATTAACTCTTACTAAGATGTGGTTGTTTCTATATAAGCCATCAAAGAACTCATGCCAGTTGTGATCACATTTTGTGACTTGCGCTTTCTTGGTGAAATGAGGTGATTTCATAGTGCTCAGTGCTTATTTTTACTGTACTCAACTGGATGACAGGAGTGACAACAAAAATGGGAACATAATTATGTTCTTACCTTTTCCTTATAAAGTGCCCAATTTGTATTCAGTATCTAAGTTCTTAACACAAAATGGAATGTAACCTTCCATATGGAGTACGTATAAAATTGCCTTCTCAGATCTGGAAAAGGCAATTTTGGAAATATTTTTTTAGATTATGTTAAGCAATTATTTTTCAATCAAACAATTAAAATAATGGGAGAAGAGCCAGAAGAAAGAAAAAAACAAAAACAAAACCCAGCATAATAGCCTTAATTTATTAAGAGTAGCTAATGGCAGAAAAACCTGCTCAACCTGTACTAGATACCTCTGCTGAATAAAGTAACTGACTACACCCCAAATCTTTCCAGCTCAAAACAGAAGAGCTGCTAGTAATATTAATTCTACTGGAATTATATCATTTAACACTTCTGCAAACAAAATATACATTGCTTCAAATACATTATTCCTGTACTTCATTGCTTATTTTCCAGATATATTAGATGGAAAAGCTGGGGACTGATTAGAAGGTAAAAATAAGTAACCAACACTTTTTTATTAAAATTATTCATATGAAAGAGTCAAAACCTTGAAAAAAATAACCAAACCAACAACTTTAATCTCAATAAAAGATTTTATCTCCTTACTCATATCAGAGAAATGAGAATTGAAAAGAGACTGAAAGAGATCTCATCTCCTAAGCATTCAAAGAAATGTAACTTAAAGGTCGGGAGAAAAATTTAAGCTTTATTTTCAAAAATTAACTAAGAAGAATTTAAGTACCGAAGGCAGAGGTAGAAAAGGGAAAAAAAAACAAACAACCGAAACCCCAGATATTTAATTGCACCATCCAAGAAGAAATTATTTGTATTTTGCAGGCTATGCAAGTCCAGCTAAGCTATCCTCAAATTCAAGGAATATCTCTCATTAAGGGTCAGACCAGAGCATGCTATGCAGGAGACATACAGGATGATAAGCAGGGTAAAATAATATTAGCAGCTATTTTGTAACAGATTTTGTTGCTGCTTTTCTCTGGTAAGAAAAAGGAACCCTGCAGGTATTTTAATAAAGGCAAGGAAAAGACACATCATCTCAAATTATGTGCACACATGTATTAGTTATCTTCCTTATTTCAGACATTCATCACAGATAGTGATACAGAAGTTTACAAAGTTTACAAAGATTTCTGAAAACTACTTTACATACTACCACTTTCTTTCTCAACAAGGGATTAATGTAGTCCATTTCACTTTCAAAATGATAGCAGATAACCCAAAGCCCCCAGATATTCAAGATTAATACAACTTTTTAGCAGCGTTAAGGAAGAAGGTAGTCAGAGTATTTTTCAAGGAAAGTATTGGAAGAAAGAAAACAACTCATGGTAGTATGTCATGAGGCTTAGGCACTTTCAACAGATTAATCAGAAACCACAGGAATGTGGGTAACAAAAAATTGTAAATAACAAATTTTGAGAAAAATAAAACTTTTCTTACACTTTATCATTATCCTTCCTGAAAGCCGCCTGGAAAAGACAGCACTAGGAATACATGGAAATAAAAAACAAGAATGAGTGCTTCACAAAACCAAAAATACTATTTGATGCTGAAGCTGTCAGAAACATGTTAAATCAGCCCTTTGCACCATAAAAATAGAAGTTTTTCCTTATCACACCCTAATGAGAAAATTCTGATTTCTTTCCCTCTAGCAATGGTGAAATGGTCTTTATCATATCTGATATTCAAAGTCATAACAAGTATGACCTCTAATCTCCTGATCATACCAAGTTTTCTATTCTGTATCTGTATTTATTAATCAGGTAGAATAACCACTGAAGCACATCAAGCCAATATCAACTGGCTTAAAATTCCAAATAGAACTCTTACACAACTTAATTAAACTGGTTGTTGTATAAACTGTTTGGGTTTTTAACCCTTCCCTGTCCAGCACCCTCAAAATAGAAATACATGGGTCAGGGCTATCCCAAGGACAAGTACAGGCTGGGCAATGAACAGAATGAGAGCAGTCTTGAGGTGAAAGACTTGGGGGTTCTGGTTGGTGAAAAGCCCAACATGAGTCAGCAATGTGCAAGTGCAGCCTAGAAAGCCAATGACATCCTGGGCTGCATCAAAAGAAGCGTGGACAGCAGCTCGAGGGAGGTGATTCTGCCCCTCTACTCTGCTCTCGTGAGACCCCACCTGGAGTACTGCATCCAGCTCTGAAGTCCCCAGCACAAGACATGGACTTGTTGGAGAAAGTCCAGAGGAGGGCTACAAAGATGATTAGAGGGCAGGAACACCTCTCCTATGAGGACATGCTGAGAGAGTTGGGCTTGTTCAGCCTGGAGAAGAGAAGGCTCAGGGAAGACCTTATTGCAGCCTTCCAATATCTGAAGGGGGCCTACAGGAAGGCTCGGGAGGGACTTTTTACAAAGGCCTGTAGTGACAGGATGAAGGGCAATGGATTCAAACTGGAGGAGGGTAGATTTAGATTGGAAATCAGAAAGAAATTCTGCACTCTGAGGCTGGTGAGACACTGGAACAGGTTGCCTAGTGGTGCTGTGGATGCTCCATCCCTGGAGATGTTCAAGACCAAGCTGGATGGAGCCTTGAGCCATTTGGTCTAGTGGGAGGTGTCCCTGCCACGGCAGGGGGGTTGGAACTAGATGATCTTTAAGTCCCCTTCCATCCCAAACCATTCTAGGATTCTATGATTAATTCTTTGCTGTATCTGATTCCTCTGAATTGTTGGAAGAAAAATTCAGAGTTCTTAGAAACCTTTACATTCATTTAGTAATTTTTGTTCTGCTGCATCTGAAAGTCTAGACATTGTCTTGGAGTAGGTGGCTGAGTGGCCAACTTTATGTAACTTGTCTGGTTCTCCCCATTCCCATAAGCCTCCTGGCAGACATCAAAATTGGACACATTTGGTTAGCATGCGTTCAACCTTGTTGATTCTGATGGATTCAATTGCAAATAGCAATTCCTTTCTACTTGTATGATGGCTCAGTCTACTGCAGTGTGCATGGGGGGACAGGAGTCTTTTCTAATTGCTGACAACAAAGGCAAACACAAAGCACGTAATCCCTCCTAAATGCCTTACAGGAGGTGACCAAATACCACAGCATCAAGAATGTGCTGCTATCTAAGCTAGGAAGCTTATTTCTAAACTGACTTCATCCCAAGATGATACAAAAGCTATAAGACTTTTCAAAACACACAGTTAAAAAACAACAACAACAGAACAAACAAAAACCAAAACCAAACCAAACAACACAAAACAACAGAAACAGAGATGCATAAGAACTCACCTAATTCACTTAAAAGAATAAGGGAGAACCATGAGGCCTCAGTATAACTTCCATCAGCCTGGAATTCTAATAGGCAAAAAAACTGTCACAAAAAATTTGTCATAAAAATGCAAGTGTCTGTTTTGAAGGTACTGTGAGAAAGAATTGGTACCTGAAACTATTTTTTGTTTCAGGTTTATTTAAGTTTAATTTACTTAAAAACCTAACTGCTAGATGCATTTGTACCTTCATTTGCAGCTCTTGACACTCGATGTTTGAGAAATTCAGCACTTTAAGAACCAGGGTGGCACAAGCACTCCTTAGTGCCTTGCTTACACAGCCAATTGGCTACATATCTCCCCCATTTTCATCAGCAAAATACCCCTCTTTGCTGTTCCCCGCTTCTTTCAACATAAAGAAAAGAACTAATATAATAAATTTTACTTATTCCAAAAGTTTACAAAAAAATAGAAAAAAGCTTGGCTTTCTATAATAAAAACACCAAAACACTTGTTTAAACATGAAGTTGTTTCAAGATTTGTTTAACTATTGCTTTCTGCAGCTTAATCACAAGTAGCAAACTAAGGAACTTAGTATCTCGTTTCTGGGAATATCAATGGGAATGCAATTCCACACAGTGGACTTCACAAGGGCAGTTTTGGAAAAAAAAATTAAGACTAGGTGGCTTTTAAATAAACACCAAGAAACTGTTTGGGAGACAGAAACAGAAAATTGTTCTGTGGTCCTCATCCATTCTTTTACCATCTTCTACAGCCCAAAAAACCAACATGATTGGAAGTCAAGACAGTCTTGGTATCTCAGTCCTTTACTTCTCTTTAAATTCTCATTTTCTTCACAAAATAATTCCATTCTATAGCATTTGCAGGGAAGGATGGTGTACGAGAAGACTAAAATCTGAGCTACTGGTTCGACTGATTACTCCAAAATTCTCCCTGCTGCAACTTTTCAAATCTCAATGTTTTGACCACCTGAAGAACAGCATTTGTTTCATGCCAGTAGGCAACTACTCACACCGGATTTTTGGTAAGATATTCAGTTTGAATGTCAAGTCTTTGTACTAGAAATCTCCACCAGAGATATTAACAGCATATACAACAAGTCATTGCTTTAAGACACAAAGAAAAGCATATATGCATGTAAAATCTTTGAATCATGCCTAAAACTCTCTCTGCACCATCTTTTCTGTGATATAATCATGTGATTTTAAATGCAAAGACTGATAAGTCATTGACTGATTGATTAATGCATTTTACCCAAAGGAGTGCGTAAGAATGAGCCTTAATTTATTGTACATATCAGTACACACACACAAAAGTTAAATCTAGGGTACTTTAAATTCTATTAATTTTCAAAGTCTCATGACACAGGACACGAGAACTGTTAATGAAATAAGACTCCAAAGCCACAGTATATCAGGCTTTCTACAAATTGTTACTAAAAACCCCTAAATTTAGCTTTAGGAGCAAACAGAGTCTTTCCATCAGTTTCCCCAGCACACTGACTTCCTGGCAACCGGCAGTATGTACAGATCAAGCATGGACTTGCTTTAGCTTGTTCTTTTTTGACTGTCATATTTGTTCTTGACATATGTGACAAGGATAAAAGGATTTTTTTACATTGAATGGTATATTCATATCTACAATGAACTTCTGAAGACGAATGCTGAGAAAGCTCATTATATTCAAGAAAGTATAAATTTAGAAAGGAATAAAATATAAGAGATAAAATAAAAAATTCACATCTTGTAGCATAACGTTGTGTGTAGGTAAAACTATCTGAACAGCAGCCAGCAACAATTTGATCAGCTATGAATTTTAACCACTTAACACTCACTACTCCAGCAATGAACTGCCAAATCTGAACCCATACAACTAGAGGTTATATATAAAAGAAAAGCAGTTGTAGGGGGAAAAAAACCCCACAACAAACAAACAAAACCAAACTATTAGTTTATTCCCCTGAAAACCAGAAGTATGTTAACTACATGTAGAAAGAACTACCTTATGAACTCCTTTCTAGCCCAGTCTGTTCCATTGCTTCTGAAATCATCATAAGATGGTCTGCACAACAGCTGTAAAAATGTTTTATTTTTCTGTTCTGTCTTTTCATAAACACATGCACAAACGAAAATGACAAGTCAGATACTATGAAGGGACATCAAAGTTTAAAAAAAGAGCATTCAAGTCTGGGGGTGGGCTTCTTTTTAGCAAATTAAAATTATACAGAATCACAGAATTCTGTGATTCTGTGAAATTAAGATTACTGTGGCAATGGTGTCAAATATTTCTAGGAGCTGCTTTTTCAAGTCAGTACTAGTCCCTAGACTTCAATACCAACCCTTCTCAGACTTGTTCTTTTACATTCTATGACCGGCACCATAATAGCCACCAAAGTGCTTTTTAACACTGCTGAATACTGAAGCAGAAAAGGCATTAAACACCTCAGCCTTCCTTGTACTCTGCATCGATAATTTTATTCTTTTCATTGAGCTGTAAAGTATCAATGTCCTTGGTCTCCCAGCCCACTATGTATGTACTCTTAAACTTGCTACTTTCAGATCTTCTTTATTTTGTACTGGGCTGGAGATTTCTGAGTTCGCTCCTATGTGCTTAAGTTTTCTTGTTTATCTCGGTTTTGTAATGTTCCGCCTCAGATATGCGACCGTGGTCTCGCTTTCTGGTTGTTTTTTTTTCTGATATTGCAATGATTGTGATCAATGTCAAAGTCCTACTGCTCTTCCAATGCTTTCTCCATGCTGGAAAAGTTTCTTTCAACAGTCTTTCCCCAATTTCATTTCTTCTTACCTATACCTCCCAGAAGCCTTCCTCTACCGTGTCTTTCAGCTCATGAAATCAGTCTTCCTGAGAGGCATTACTGATATTTTGCTGTTTTCCCTTCAATGCTACAGATCATTAGCTTGCATTTCACAGTTAGTCTCCCACAAGTGTTCACTCGAATCTTTCATCTAAGGTTCCTCTGGGAAAGGGTATTGTAATGTCTATACTCTATAATCGTGTTATCTAAATTCAGACCCACAAGCATCTCTGATTCAGGATTTAGTTAAAACCTAGGCATGTAAATCCAATCATGCCGTTAAAAGCCCTGTTTAACCACCCAAGTGTTCAAGATGCAAAGACTTCAACACTTACACTAATTATATATAATTTATTTTGCCTGTATAACGGCAACTAGAATTCTACTATCACTTGTGCCAAAAACTGCTGGTAAGATAGGAGGACTAAGCATCTTAGTGTCCATCCCATGTCCCACTGCAGATTCCTGGGACACCTCCTCAGCAAGTGGCCCCTGAGTGCACAGAGTCATCACTGAGCAATTAATATCAAAAAAGGCTATCGCAGCACAGCAGCCTAGTGGTTACAGCATTTGAACAAAAGGACCTCAATTCTGTATCCTTGGCCTCAAATCCTGATCTGTGGTTTCCCAGAAATACATTCTAATGCAAAGTCTGTGTCCATCCCAAATCCAGAGTCACTTCCTCTACCAGGGTTCAGTTTTGAGTTCTATGGCTGGTGCATGCAGGTAAGGAAAAAGATTCTTCTGGATTATTTTTCCACTTTAAAATACTACTAACAGGCTTTTTATAGTAAACTGTCACTGTGCAAAAACCTCAAAGAATTCCTTAGAACAGAGTTATGTATCTGAGGAAAGTTTTGTCATTGTTAAAGCACTTGGAGGAATAGACACCAAAAAGAGGTTCATTTTCCAGTTTCCTCAATAAAACACAATGCCATGATTTAGCACAGATAACAGGATACAAATAGTTTATTTCAGTCTGCTTCTGTCCCTTAGTGCAGTGCAGTTCATTGTACCTGAGATAATGGTGCTCACTGATGTGGCTGTGTTGTTACTAGGCAACAAGAGATAAAATGCAGGGTTTAATGATTTTTATTTAATGCATTTTTACAAGAAAGTACACTTTCTTTTTTCCTCCCCTGATATTATTTGAGGTGGAAACTCTGTTTACACAAGGAGATACATTTAGCCATCCCCTGCAATCTGAACAAGAAAACTATTCAATCTTGATATTCAAACAGCCAGGAAATAAATATTTCTACACATATTGACTAATACCACTATCATAGAATCATGGAATGGGTTGGAAGGGACTTCTAAAGGTCATCTAATCCAACCCCCACTATCAAACACATTATGGCAGTGGCTGAGATCTCAAATCCTCTCAAACCACTTTGCCAAGGACTAGTATCAGTAGGTCTCAGAGCAGAGAATAAAAATAGCAAGAAAAAAAGAAAACTTCTTAGTGTCATTTGGTGTTGTTATTGATGTTTATGTACTCCTCCACAGCAGAGAGCAGGAGCTCAAGCCTGTATCACCCTTCACCTCTCCCATGCTGTCATGAAACCCACACTTGGTCACACCATGTTTTTTCCTGTGGCTTTGCATTGCCTCAGTTCTCTCCAAAAAAGAGATGTCATCACCACATCTTAGGAAGTGCCTAATATCACAAGCCTTGCCCTAGCAATCTAGGCACACACCCAGGAGGCATCCCTATAACTCTGAGCTGCTCCACATTTCATTTCCCATCACACAATTCAACAGGTCTGTTGAGAGGCCTGACAGCAGTACTGCCTGCTGAGTTCAGCAGACATCCCTCGTTCAACAGAGAGTGTTGGAAATGTTATCACATATATAAGGCCTCACAAGCTCTCAAGTTTCTTCATATGTCAAGCCCTTTCTCTGCACCTTTACAAGGGCTGGTGGCTCATATTATAAATCGTGACTGCTGAGTTGCTTTTAGATTGCCTGATTTCACAGAAACCACAGATACCTTGAGATTGGATTTCCAGTAGTTTATCTCTCCTTCAGTATGGATCTTACTATGCCAAGTGCCATTCCATATTTTTATCAATGATCAGAAACTAAAATAAATCTAGGGAAAGACTGATGCAATAATAAATCCTAAGATGGCAGCAGCAGTACTAAACACAACAGGTAAATGGAGCCTATTCAAACATGTTTCATAACAAAATACAGATTCAGATATATCTGATCACAAAATATGTTCTACACTTACAGAATGCATGTTGAAAAACACTGATTACACTTTTCCTGAAGTATGCCAGAAACGTATCAACAAGGTGTAAGCAACTAACACTGTAGGGGCCCCTGTATAATGATCAGCAAAGAATACAGATTTGCAAATAAGGAAGCAACAGGAACAAAGAGTCATGGTTTTTCAGGTGGCATTAGTGGTGGCAGTGTTACAATGCTGAAGATAGTCCAGTTGGTCACATTTGTAAAGTCTCAGGAAAAAACAGAGCAAGAAGGAGATGGACATAAAAAGAACTGGAGAGCTGAAGAAAACGTTTTACAGTTCAAATCATTAAGACCTCAATCTGTTCATCATACCAACAGCACCGAGAAGTCACTCAGTGTGAAGTAAATGCCAGCTTCAGAAACATTTTTAATCTAGCAGAAGAGAGTAAAAGCACTGGATGGAACCTAGAGGAAAACTAATTACAGAAAAAAGACATATTAATACTAGTGAGGGTGATTAACCACTGGAACAAGCACAAGCAGAAGGATGGGTTTTCCATCTCTTATTTTGCTTGCATCAAGGCAGGACAACTTTCTGATTAAACCTGTCTTCCAAAATTCAGGTTATACTCTGATTAAACATACTTACTGAGCATGTAACTTAAGTGACATAAGCAAATGGCCTAGCAATCATGAAGGTGGGATATCTTCAAATCTCAACTGTTTGCTTAAATTAATTTACATAGTCAGTGAGTGAAAAACCGAAACATAGCTGGGAACAGTACCAGAATTCAGAAATCCCTACTGCCAAGGGAATATCCAAATTAGTACCCTACACAAATTTCTTCCTTCTCCCTGTAAGTGGCATTGAGAATGTTACCCTTTGGTCTTGAAGAACGTTAACTTAGTCAGGCAAATCTCTTTTCAGTTGCATCAGCTCCCCTGTAATTAGCTCTGGACAGCTGTAGGCAGACAATGCTCAGTACTGAGGATGTACTAGATAACCTATTGAGATATAGCTTTCCAAATTCCCTGGGTCTGAACTCTTAAATCCAAACACAACATTCCTGAATTCACTTTGGAATAAAGATACATAAAAAGTTAAGCCAATAAAACATTGCATTTGGCTCAAAATACCTGTTCTAAATTTCTGGTTATGCCTCTTCACCCATTAATTTGCCCACAAAAAAACTAGAGTTGCAAAGTAATATTAATGTGCCAACTTGCAAAAAAATTGTCAGTTTTTAAATGGTGTTGACAATGCAACAAGAATCAAGGTGGACAGTTCACAGCAGATCTACTAAAGACTATTAAGTGGAATTATAGCAAGAAGGACGTCACATAATTGCTGCTCACTGACAAGAAAATTCTACCCTATCACGCATGGATAGAGGAGCAGATGAGAGAAAGAGATAGAATGTAGGTGGAAGGCTTTGATCTACTTAAATTCTCTAAATGCCAGACTGAAGTATGAAGGGCAAGTGACTAGAAGGAAAAGGAATGCTGAAAGATTCTTTATTTCATCTTTAAATGGAAAAGTATTTTAAACCTTTGTTGAAAACCAACTGTGAAAACTCATGTATTGCCACCGTAAGTCGTATAACAAATTCTATGGTATTTTTTTCCGTAGTTCTGTAAAACACAAGAAATAACCCAAGTTCCCAAATGTATTATCCAGAGATGTTTATATAATAAATATTCCAGACAAGACTTTACCACCCCCTCAAAAACAAAACCCAAGCCCCTAACGAAAAAACAAGGCAAAACAAAAACCCTGAAGAAACACAAGCCTCTTCCATTTAGAATTTACTAGAAATAGTCCAGAAGAGTTTGTCTTAATCTTACTGTCAAACCATACTTAGCTTTTATGAGGCATATAAGAAAACAGAGTGATGAAAAAGCTAATAGAGCAGCCTATTTTTTAGGTACTTCTATGCCTTAGAAATTCTCCAGTCACCAATATATTTCCATTGTAGACTGCTCCATTTTTTAAAACATTATTGTTTTAGAAAACAAGGAAAAAGGACAAAAAGACTGGAAGAATTTTCTAGATCATCTAGTGAATCCTCTTTATCAAAGCATTACCAAATGGCTTTATCTCATTCTGGATTGGTATTTTATATGTAATTTAATAAATTATAGAGATCACTACTGTGACAGTATAGCCTAAGCGTACTGTTCCTTCTTTCATCCACGCATTATTTTATTTAACAAATTCGAAGGCTGTTGCTGTGTTTCCCTTTCAAAGGCCGGTCACAGCAAACATGAAATCGTGGCCAGGATCAGATAGACAGTAACAAACTGAGGAACCATGGTGAACTAATCACTAAAAAACAGAGTACAGTGTTAGGAGTAGGCAGTCCCAGGAGGCAGTTTAGACCACTGTCCCTGATATGAAATCCCCCAGTGCGTCAAGAAAAGGAGATCTCTCTCCTCAGAATACCATGCAAAACAAAGGGGTTTGTTGAATACAGAGCTATAGGGCTTCTTACTGTGTTTCAATTCCCTACCTCTACCACAGTTGTCTTGGCAGCTTTGCACATAGGTTGATTGAAGTTTCTTGCAGTTTTCCTGTGAAAGAAAAGAAAACAAGTGAATATTAAAAGCTGTAGTAGTATGAGAAAAGACTTTTCAGAGATAAGCTACTAAAAGGGAGGAAAAATTATTATGGAATTGTACAAGATGCACACAAAATTAAATTATTTTTGCTACATTAGAAAATATTTATTACAGCTCTTTCGACTTTTAATCAGCATATTGTTAATTGAAATTGGGTATGCTACTGATACCTTCATTTATTAGATCCAAGAGCAGCAGCAAGCTGGGCTTTGTACAATGTACCTTTCCATTATTTCACTGCACAAAGAATTAAATTAATCTCCACAGGTGGGCCAGCACAGGGATGAACAACTTCTCAGTTCCCACACGTGGCTTCATAATTCAGACTAGGACTTGAGAGCATTTTGCACAATAGTAAATTTAATCCAATACTCTCAATTAAAAAAGATGTGCCAGTTTTGCACTCACTGCAAGTCTCTGGCATTCATCCTACGTAATCCCACACAGTATTTCTCTAACAAGGAAAAAGAACCTCTAGAGAATAAAAGTTAACACATGACATGTATAACCATGCTGGGATCTGCAGTGAGATCCTAGCAGGCACAAGGGAAAACAAGTACTTGTGTCAGCCCCTCTCTATTTTTCAAAAAGCAAACAAAACTGTGTGGCATATTTAAGAAATAACATATATTTTAGTGGGGTTCCACTAACAGCTTCTTAGCATTTTTATCTTTCAAAAGGTAGAATTATTGAAATTTTTTCATCAGAATGCATGAAACTAGGGTTCAAAACAAGTCAAAACTTCCTCACCCTCTGTTCCCTTTCCACAGAAGCATTTTTCTTCTGACAACCCTTATTTCCCACTGCCTTCTCCCCCTCTCTGCACCCTTTTTGCCAGATGACTATGCCTAGTGCTATAGCCGTACTGAACTTTAAGATGATGCTGCCACCTCGTGGCTTTGAGGGCAGCAGGGAATTGAAATGGCCCCATCCTCCAGTTTTTGCAGGATTTCTAGTGCAGACACCTACAGAACTAAAGCTATACGCAAAGACACATATCACAGGGAAATCTTGTTTTATTTGCAATAAAGAAGTTATGAAGCCTCTAACAGACGCCTCAGAAGGGACAATATCTTTTGTCCGTGGGTCTCCTCTCAGGCTGTGTAAACACAAAAGGATGGAATAAGATAAAATCATTTAAAAAAAAAAGAGAGAGACTTGAATTCATATTCTTCTCTTAATACATTAATACAAATCTAGCTAGTAGTGATTAAGGGAAAACTAATGCAAGCTAGGTAAAGTAGAAAATGAGAGGAAAAACTAGAGTTATAAAAGCTGAATTAAACTAGTAGGGGAATGGATACAGATGGAGGAAGGCAGATTTGGAAACAAAGAATTCAGTATTTCATCCCAAGTGACTACTTTTCTGAGCCAAAGACTTTCTCAAGATCATAGTGTCTGGTCTGCCAGTAAAAGAAACTGATATAAAACTATTTTAACATAGGTGAAGAAGTTACAGGAAAACATTTCTATGTCAACTAAGGAGAGTTAATGGGCTTCATTCTGACCCTATTTATAAAAGCTCATGCAATTTAGAATGTTCTTGGGTGCAGTAAAGTTGTTTCAGAAGCAGCAGTCTTTTACAAGATCAAAAGTCTTATTTCTAAAGAACACACACTCCAGAAGAAAAAACAGAAACACTATACTTATTTTCCAACACAGAGTAATGTTCAAGGTTTGGGAGTATGAAATCCATAACCCAGCTAGCCAAGTTTGTCTTCTTAAGAAAGCTTTCTGGACTTCTAGACCCAGCAACATCTACAAAGTCCATTGTTCCAGGGATAGATTCCTAAGCTGACCCAAAGGCATGACAAGAGCTTTTCATAGTATACTAAACAAATGAGCTACATCCACTATGTACATAATCATGCAGAAACGAAGGGATACCTCAGATATGAGCTGAGTTTATGTATTGCAGAACCACTTGAAGCATGAAGACATGAACTAACACGATTATCCATGACAGCAGGGGCTATGACTCAGGTTATCCCTTCAATGTTTCTGTTCCTTTGTCAAGAGTGTACTTTCATAGGCACCGAACCACACCGCTGCTTCTAAAGTGGAAGTATATTGGGTCAGAACAACTCCAAAGCAGAATGGTACCAAATGAAAAGGGAGGGAAGCCAAACAAGATAGAATCTCCACAAAAGCAGTAGCAGTCTCTGCTGTTGTCCCTAACAAGCAAAGTTCCACGGGACCTTCAAGACCTAGAGACTCTCTGTGCTATTTCTGCTAAGTAGAACTAATACCGGCATCAGACTAACAAATTGACATTCCCATCTACACATCATTTCCATCAGCACAGGAACAAGGTGGGATTATTTCATTATGTTTGAGGGAGTCTTGCATTATTTACCTTGGTAATGGTGCACTACACCGAAGAATTATTATCTACTGGGTCAGACACAGGCCTTGCCAGACAAGAGCTGTGGTGCAGAACAGTCCACTCAGCACAAAGATGCCTGGAAAGAAAGAAGCTACAGCATGCTGTATGGAAGTACACAGCGAGGGGAAACAAGCATCAGGGTAGATTAAACAAGGTAGAAAACCCTGTTTAAAAAATTGCTTTCTAAGGCACTGGTGCCATTCTGGGTTCCCAGGAAAACAGAATAGCTTCATGTATGACAAGAGGCAAAAAAAACTCATACTGGCCTGTGGTCCAAATAAGACAGAGCCTATGTCTACCTAGCAAACAGAACAGAAGTTCATGCAATAAAAAAGTATGGAAGCATCCCAGTGGCACTGAATACATACTTAGTATGTAAAAAATGTATTTCCTTTTCATCCTGTAGATCACAGAAATACTGCTGTTATATTCTAATCTATTACAATCTCGCCCACTGTTGTCTCCTGCAGGCCATCAGGTAATTGTCTTATTCAAAACCAGAACGGGTCACTGCTTATTATGAGCAAATTCTTTTAAGATAGCAATACTCTACATGGAATAAGAGAATGGATAACTATGTTTCCATCTTTCATTAGTTACACTTGAAAGAAGAAGTAAAGATTTTTAGGTCTCCCACTCCAGACAGAAGTAGTATCTGGTATCAACTGTATTGTTTGGATACGGGAGACATATGAAGAATTTGAAAAGGAATGGGCAAAAGAGGGAAAGTCATCAAGAGAGACCAACAGGACATAAAGGAAGGGGAAAGGGGGAAAGGGAGGATGCAACCAGTCTGTTTCTGTGGAGAGTGAAAGAATTTTTCAGAGGTAACTAAGCACGAGTAGATAGATATGGCATAAAAGCACAGATAGCAGAGGCTCAAGATCAAAGACAAGCTCAAGGGGGGAAGACTGTTTCCTGTATTCCATGTCCCAGAGCTAAGGAAGACATTTTAGCAGCCATCAATTCATGTTCATGCAAACAAGAAAGTTCAGTTTTCAATCAGAAACCNCAAAAATTATTTCTTAACTTTCAAGTATTTTAATTTAATATTATTATATATATAAGATATACACAAAAAATTACGTGAGTACATGCATACAAATACGCAAAGAAAAGCATAGCTTTATTGATATCATTTTATCTGTATATTTTTCAGTTGCTTTTTCAACTCCTTGTTTAAAGCATACAAACGGCATCATTCAGCATCTTCTTGTAGTAAACTGCAACTGATTACCATAACACTTACCTTTTCATCTGATAGCCATAAAATAAACAAATGAAAACCAGACATTAAACATAAGCAAACCTCTCCTGCTTCAGTTTAGAACAAACCAGAGCACAAACACAGCAACTCAAGTAAATTATGTTATCAATACTGCAATGATCAAACTTTTCACTACGAAAGATGTTTAAATTCATATGATGCCTTTCCCCACATCACTGAGATCAAACTGATTTTAAACACACTTTTCTGGGGACAGAATCAAGTTTTCCCATCACTGACTGACCAGGAGACTGACTCAGCTCTCTTCTCTTCTCTTCTCACATATATGAACCTGCACTTTTTGGGTCAGCCTTCAATTGTGCAAGGAAAAGGATCCAAACTAACATGAAAATTGAAACGAACAGAATGTCACTACATTTCTACACAGTCATCATAACGATTTTGGTCTGCTATGTCTCACTTTTAACTACCAATGTTTTATTTCACAGCTATGTTTGAATTCTTAAAAGTTATTAGACAAAGATTTATTTTTTTTTTAAATAGCAGTATAATTTGACAGTAGGGAAAGGCAATATGAAATAAAGGGAAATTGGTAAAACATGATCTTGCCATTACACAGGAGACAGGATTCTCGTTCTCTTTCAGTATCTAAATCATTAAAGAATCTCTTCCCACCAGTAAACAAGTAATACCTGAAAATGATGTTTCCTGCACGGTCAGCCTTCCATGCCTTCACAAGAGCAAAATCTCCTGTAATTGACTTCTCCAGAATAAAGTGACGGCCATCAAACTCTCGCACCTACAGAGAAAAGTATGCTATTGAGACAACCATTTCTTCAAACAGATCTCCCATGTAACATTTATTTTATGGGGTTAATTTTACAGACTATTATATTTAGATTTCCTTTTGTACTACATAAAGTATTACCTGAAAAACTGTAGCACAACTGTATAATAACAGAGAAGCATGGAAAGCCTGTAAACTCCAGTTTTATCATAGTGTGTCTGTTTCGTGAAACAGAACAAGAACCAGATCCATATTCCTGCTGCTCCATCTACCGGAATTAGACATGCTTCTTCCTGCACATCTACCAGATAACTAAAAAACCAAAGTGCTAAGACAGAACTGCTGAAAAACTTCATAATCACTGGCCACCACCAGAAACCCCAAATCTAAAACGAAGTGGATTCAAGATGGAGTATTCAATTACATTGTGTGACAGGCTGAATTTCATTTGGTTTTCTCTGCATTTATGATTAATATTTGTAAAGATATTTTGCCTGAAGTCAGAATATGTACCTGACAAACAGCTATTATTTTCATCCTGTTTAGAAACAAGAAATAGCATTTCTCTTAAGTGTAGAAGGTTACAGTATACACAAATACTACTTGAGAGCTATTTAAAATTTCTAAGGGGGGAGGAAATATGACAGAAGTATACCAGAAGTCAGATGGAGATCTGAGCTTTTATAAAATGACACTTGTATTTGAATTTGGAGAATGGATTTGATCAAATCATGCTAGATGTTATTAGCCCCCCCAAGAGACTGAGAAGAGTAAGAGACTTTTCTACAAATGTTAAAAGTAGAAGAAAAATGTTATCAAACAAATAAAACATTCCTTCAAGTGGTAAGACATCATAATGACATAAGAAAATTAAGGGGAAAAAAAGACTAAATTAATGATCAGATATTGAAAACACCCATGCATAAAATACATAGAAATCATGGAAGGGGAAATTACCTTTCTCCAGAGACATTCTTGAGGTAGAATTTAATACCATTTGCAGCCTAATTGGAACATACAGCATTAGCCCCATCCATTTCTTTGGGTGCAGTTATGGCATTAAGAAATCTCTTCCTTTCTTCAAATTCTACATCCAGTTTCAATAAGATACTCTAGTTTCTCACTTGGAAACCACACTCTTTTTATTTCCTTGCAATTTCAAATACTCAGACTAAATTGCATTTCAGCTGCTGCAAATGTGCTTCCTGAGAGTTTGTGTTAACTGAGCTCTTCCCTGTTTAAGAGGAAAATATACCATCTCTTCTAATGCTAAAGCATCAGGTACAGCTGCAGGACTGCTTTACCCCATCAAGTATTTAAGGAGCACCTGCCCCACTAACAGGAGGTTGCTGTCAATCCATATTGTGCACCGCAGTGGCCTGGTACAAGATCTTGTTTGAACACACAGCAAACTTGGTCAGAGAGCTGTCAAACGAAGAGTATCTCGGGAAGTCAAGTTTTCACTTGGACCAGTTATTGACGCTAAGCCATCTATAAAAACTTTTCTAACACATCACAAGGGACAGAAGTAAGCAGTTGGAGGAAAACTAATGTGGCTGATACCAAGGTTAAACTTGGCCAGGAAGTGCTTAAACCACTATTCATCTAGAAAATATGTAAGAAATTCAGTTTTCAAAGCAGAAGGCTTCCGAATAACAAGTTGAGATCTTACCTCTCTTGGCTGGCTGGCAATGGCAATAGTGCCATCTGTGTTGTATTTGATAGGCGCACCCCCTTCTTGCACCAGTGTCCCATATCCAGTACTTGTGTAAAATGCTGGGATTCCTGCTCCTCCTGCCCTAATACGTTCAGCGAGCGTACCCTAAGCAAAAACATGTTTAAAAACTAGTCATTTGGGAAAAAAAAAATAAATCCAACTTTGATGAATGGCTTGCATCAACTTATTTTTAAAAACCATCATTTGGAGCTTTTCCTTCTGAATTCAGTATACCTTCATGTCTATTTCTTCCTTGCAGTCTCCTCTGGGGACTGGTACTTGATATGACAATAAACACTTCACACATGGCCATAAACTGTTCAGGAGCAGACATTCACACAACTCTCTGTCAACTCCCAAGCCCCAGCACATTGCTGTGCCTCCTCTACTTCAGCTTGTTTCCCAGTCCATTACTCTGAGAAGAGTATGGAGTTCTTTTTGTCTTTCCCACATGGCTACATATGCTAGAAGGTTTTTCTTTTGTAACAGTCCTACGTACTTATGTTTCATTCTCCAGCCTCTTAAGAAAAATTTCATACCTCATTCCAAGCTGAAACAGCTATGCATAGCAGATCAAGAAAGGAAGAGAGTCCAGTGGTCTGTGTTGCTCGTGCCAAGAAGCTGATGGAACAGCATTTCTACTCTATTTGATCACCCCATCTGCACTCTGTTCTATGTCCAGCTGTACCACAGATATTAACAGCCTAGATTCCTCACCAGCCTTAATTATGGACTTATAGCCAAAGACAGGCCTGCCTGCTTTTCACTAGTGTCCTTTACCAACTTTTTTTTGTATTTTTCTGGATTCAAAGCAAGACAAGACTGTCATGGTCAACCACCTAGCTTGACAGCCTCTGAAACATTGGTTGCATTTTCCCCAGTTATCCTGCAAGAAACACAATGATTTCTGGTAATTTTACAAACTGGTGGCAAGAGGCAGATGTGAAATGCAATGATACAAAGTCCTGTGTTCCAAACAGCATTAGCATTCCAAGATGTCACCACAACCTCTTACTGTGTAACATGGACAGAACAGTCCCCCATTTTGCCTAGTCATACCAAACTTAAAGAGCATTTTCCAAAAAGCTCTTTTATATTGACACAAATATTTCAAATTCCCACATCTAGCAAGTCATTAATCCATCTTTCTGTTTACCATCGCACATATAGATCCAGCATTTTCACACTGGATCTACACAATTTGTCTGTGTGGGACACAAAGCCAATTACAGTCTAAGGAGTTCAAGGTCTTCTAGATGAAAGCACTGAACATTAAGTAGAAGGAAGGAAAAAAAGAATTGTGAGGTGATAGAAAGGTGAGATTTGTAACTTTTGAAAACTAAGTAGTGACAAGTGCCTGTTTTTTTACACGCAAGATGACTGGGTATAAAATGAACTTTTCTGCCCATCTCTGGGATTCTAAGAGACATTCCCAACCATTGGAGCCCAAAATTCTCTTCTTCATAAAAACTTTCCCTAGAGACTTAAATTAACAGCTGCTTAAAGCCCAAGGTTTATGTGTCACCTTCGGAAATGCCACACACTAACATGCTGTAGGCTTTACAGTACTGATTTCACAAAACCAGATCTCAATAGAATGCGACTGATACTGAAGATTTTCGGATCTCATGGCATTCAGGCTATTTGGGCAGCTTGGCAGTGCTAAAATAGTTAAAACTATGGTGCTAAAAAGTAAAATTGTAAATATTGGTTCTTAATATTTTGCAGAGATTAATTTAGTGAAGATTTAATGAACAAACCAAAAATGTTATGTCTCAAAACTAAATGAAATTTTCTAATTTGCTTCCTACCCACTAGATGGCAGACACTGCACACACATCCCCAAAAGCATGCAAGAGCTGCCACCAATAGCAAATTCAGCAACTCCCTTTTTTTGCTTCATGGGCCACAGACACCTCGTGTCTTTTTATATAATCTGTGAGGAACTATAAAAAGTCAAACATTGTACAATAGAATATATATACACAAAAATATATACTTGAAATGAATATGTTACAAGCCATAAAAAGAATTCACACAGTCAGCTCTTAAAAGAACAGCTGCAGCCTATGGCCTATAGATCCTAAGATGGCAAGTGCCATCTGTCTTTACTGCACATCTGCACACAGGCAAACCACTTGTACTGCAAAATCATTTTATAAGAGCACTTAAGGATTACCCTACCCAGTATTTTAGATGAAAAGAAATCACTAGTCTCCTAGAGACCTTTCTTACCTGAGGTGTAAGCTCAACTTCAAGCTCACCAGATAAATACTGGCGTTCAAATTCAGCATTCTCTCCAACGTATGATGACACCATGCGTTTTATCTGCTTAGTTTGAAGCAGAAGACCAAGTCCAAAATTGTCAACACTGCGTAGAAAAAGCCAGACAATACTCAGTATTTATAAGAGTTTTGTTGTATTCAAAGCAGTGGGTAAAGTTCAATGACTGTACAAGACAGAACAAAGTTATCTCCCCCCACTTTAGACATAAGGGATCGGGAGATGAAAATCCAATTCCAGCTTTAGCAGGGAGAACATCAAAGGTAAAGTTAAAATTTAGCTGTCCAGTGCTCAGACCTCAACTCTTCCAAGGCACTGAATACATCTAAAACTTAATTTTAAAGACATTGCACATGTACCAAACACAAATACCAGCTTAACAAGTAGTGTTATTTTACCTATCTGCTCTTTTAAAAAACCTTATTAATAAAATGTCACACAAGGCACAACTTGGCTTTGAGTGAACAAAGACTTACTTTTTTTTAAGCTCTTCTCCCCAGGAAAAAGGCAAGTGATTGCTTATCAGCTGAAGGAGTAAGGCACATTCACATTTATAGTGCTGGTTTGTATATGAGGCAAGAATATTTGCATTTAAATTTTTTTATTACAGTAAATAATTCACTTTCCTATTAAGAAATTGCCTACTCCAGCAGAAGATATTAACACTGTCATCAAGATTTTCTTATCTGTGTCACAGTATGAGCTGAAACTGAATGCCAAAGATAACATGTGCCAGTGCTTCCAAATTCTGATATGCTAAGGACATTACTATCAGTCTTTAGCATTTTTGTGACATTTGTCACCCCATATTGTATATTGATGGGACAAGAACACATTTCAAGAGTTAGTAACTCTTGAAATGTGTAGCAAGTGCCACGAGCTGCGACCTCCTGGCATCCTTTCAAAAGGCCAGACTCAAGAGGTTTACCATTATACAGTATTCATTTTCAAATATGAAAGTGGTAATGATGAATCCACTTTTACTACAGCAGCATTATCCTCTTGCTGGACAGTGCCAACATCGCATAGCACACGCTGCAGTACTGCATGTGAAGGGAGAGGGGCTGAGCAGAGCAATACCAGCACCAGCACTTCACCTCCTACCTCAACACAATAGCTGCATGGACAGCTGTGCAGTCATGAAGACTTCTCAACTGCATGCATAATGAGGACTATTTTAAGGTTAGGACTATTTTAAGAAGACTGTTCAATTCTATACAAACTCAGACGGTTTGGAAACTGCATGAGAGGAAGTGAAACAAGCTTCTGTGACCTGGTTCTCTGAATTTATTGTATGTTCTCTAGATTTAAAGAATTTGGCTTACTATAAAAGCTTGCTACACTCTCCAACTCTGACCTACTAGAAAAAAAAAATTGAAAACTAACTCTGATGCAATGTTAAAAGTGTTGCAGTGCCAAAGCCTTGAGAATAAAACGTGTGCTGCCTGGAAACAAGCTGTATCTCCAATTCCTCACAGGAAAAAAATTCCAGCAGTTTGAAACTAAAAAAGCTGTCCTAGGTTTTGGAGTAGAAAGAGGGGTCTCATGGGCAAAGAAAGGGATTTTTAAGAAAAGAATAAAAATACAAATGCCAGAACTTCCTGTATAGAGTCAATCAAACTAGGCTGATCCCTCTCACCAGAATACCATCAAGACACGCTATAGAAGGCGGTAAGCAAATGTAACAGAGCAGCCAATATCTGATGGCAGTTTAATGGGGTTTTGTAACTACAGTGCTGTGTAACAAAAGCACGTAAGTTAAACAAAACTGTGCAATGCTTTGCAAGAACAAGCAGTTTGAACTGCTTACAAACCAGAATCTGCTGCTTCTGTGTATCGTTCAGGTGGTTAACACTGCTCTTACCACCGCAAAACTTGCAAACAATCAAGTAGAAACAGGCAGACACGAGATTTCTGCATGCAGACAGCAGAATTCTGAGTGTGCGTTCATATGAGAAAGGGATGGCAGCAGAGGGTCACGGCAGATTTGGAATGGTTAAAGAAATTTCTGCCACATTTCACTAAGATCTATAACCATTCCTCCTACAGTCTCAGAAGCAGCTACTGGAGCATATTGTTCTTAACAGGATTTTGTATATCATCCTGCAGGAGCCCTCACAGATAAGCTTCATATTCTCATCTACTACAACCAGGTATCTTCTCTCAAACAAAACTCAGTAGTTACAAAGTTCCCTATAAAAATTAAATAGAAAGTTGCACAAAAGTTATTCTCTGTCACACTCATCCCAGGTTGTTCTTCATTGCTAAATTCGCTTTCTCTCCTCACCTCGAAGGCAGTCAATCTATTATAAAACAGAGTTGCAGTGAGGATCAGTCACTGAGCACACATAACCTTCTTTCCCTAGCACAAGAAGAAGAGGAACTTTGCCTTCAGGAAGTCATGTACCAGGAGACTCTGTCTGTCTGATAACACAAAATTATTTCAATTCCTGGGTGCATTTCATCTTAAGAGCAGCACCATAAAATCCAATTGCTATTACTCATCATATATGTTTATTTTAGATGTAATTTTCCTAAAAGAAATACAGTGCTATCCATCTTTTTTTATGGATACAATCTACATTTAGGTTTCCAGCTGAAATAACCCCTTTGCCTTCCACACACACCAGTTCTCCTTTCACCTCCCTCCAAAAACTCATTCTGAGCTCTTCAGCCTGTTTTACATTTTATATAATTTTTTCTTGTATTTGAATGTCTTAAGAAACCAGTACTTCATACAGCAGTGAAAATGCTGCTCTCACTCCCATCCTGCCTACCCTTTGCTCTTTACTTGACAACTTTATCCCAGAATAAAATTAATACAACAATTTCTGGTTTAGGTTAATTTCTTCCAACATAGCATTTTTAATGCCTATTGGTTTTTTCATCTCCCTTTCCATAGTTTGCTGCTTTCCAGGTTATGTTGGTTTAGGCACAGAAGTTTCTTTGAACTTTTCAGCTTAATTTATGTTTATGCTCAAAATATTACCCCTAAAATATATGGCATGCAGACAATGCCCTTTCTATCAAATAGAAGCCATAGAAGGAGAAAAGGATCCTTTACTGAGTGCATGAAAAGAATACATCCTGCATATCTATTTTAAAAGCTGGATTCAGTCCTTTAAAAATTTAAACAAAGGTGAGGGCAATAAAACTATGTTGTCCTAGATAGGAAGGAAAAAGGCATGGTATAAGCCAGTATGTGTGCTGTTGGAAGAGGGAGAGTATAGACATTAGTGCTAGACAGAGAATGTGTTCTCTTGCCATCAAAACTGTTAAGATTTCTAAAAGTTTCTCCATTCTGTATTAGGATGAAATATGAATCAACAGAATGCATGAAACACATACAAGAAAAGAGATCTAACCTGACCCAAGTTCCCTATTCTACTGGTGTGGACAAGGAAAAATTAAGGAGGTCTGGTTGTTTAGCAAGAAATCCCTTCCTGTTGTTTTGTCCCTCTTAGGCCTATAAACCGTCCTATCAAAAACTAACATCTGCCTTTCCTGATTAAAAAATAGCCAAAAACAACTCCCAGTCAGACCTAGCCCACATATCTCAATTACACTGGAAGTAGTCAGAGGCAACATGTTGATGTTGCACTCCACATAGATGGTAATTTGCAGCTCTCGGGCCTTTCCCTCTGGTGGCTCAAGCAAAACACATTCTACAGAATCATAAGGAATTGGAGATTACCTGAGTTTCCAAGCTGATAAAAGCTTCACACACCAACAAATGCTACACAGCCTGATGAAGTAGTGAATAGAAATTTGCATTGTTAGGCAGAAAAAACGAGACTTGGGATATCACGCTACTCTTGCAAGAAACATAAGACAGCTTTTTGGGTTTTTCTGAGTAAAAGGAGATAATTACACTCTCCTCTCTTTCTGCCTTTGTGAAGACATTTATAGGTGCCTAAGAGAAGTGGGGGTGGTTAGGATAGACTGGTTGCCCTTACTGCGAACACTGGAAACCAATGCGTCAATTGCATGAGGGCTTCATTCTACATCTCTTAAAGATAAATCTTCCTCTACGTTCATTGCTCAAAGATTCTCTAGAACCTATATTGCATATTCCTGGGAGACCTCACCAAAACCAGAAGACATTGGTTATGAAAGATTAACATAAATACTTGAGTTTAGGAGAATTAAAACATGTTGGTCAAATAGAGGCTAACATGATGCCCTACCTTGACCTTTATCCTCTCACAATTCAGGAGCTGGAAGGATGGTAGGGTAACTATATCAGCCCTGAAGACTATGGATTGAGAAAGAAAAGCATATAGTAAGAATCCTGGGGAAACCTTCCATTACAGGCAGAAACTAGAGTTTCCTGCAACTTACTGTTGCTGCCAGAAAGCACACTGATGACTGGTCCTACTCCTGAAGAATGCCTCATGTAAAGACACTAGTCAGCTTCTGGAGATACATGAGCAGTCTCCCTTGGCATTCAGCAGGTCCGAGTGTTGCATAACTATGCATGAAATTTGATAATAGATGGACCTATTCCAGAGCTAGAAATCTTCCTGGCAAGAGGCTACTCGTGGGAGAGGGAATTTCCTCTATCATTCTCCACCTAAAGAGGCTTCATCTCCTCTGTTTTACTTTGTAATATCAGCTTTTCGGTCTTCAAAAGGATCTCTTCCAGGTTTCATGTAATCACATCTCTGAGTAGGTCCACACTTCCTAAAGAAGTCCAGGTATGCTCCCCAACTAAAAGAAATGCATCAATAACTACCTGTTTGGCACCGTTTAGTAATACAGCCTTAGCTTTCCGGCTCACAGGCGTGCCTGACTATAGCATGAACCTTCACTAGCATCAAAGAAGGTATGTGGGTGAAGATAACATTTGACTTCTTAGTTCACAGGTCCACAAAAATAATCACCAAGTATAATCCTGGCAGCATCAGAAAGTGATCCTTTATAGCCTTTGTGCAGAAAATGAGTAGACGCCTACTAGATGGCATTTGCCGGAAGACACCGAAGTGCAGGCATACCAAGGGTAAAATAAATGTAGGCAACCACCCACATAATAGTTCCTGATGACTTGTCTTCCCCAGTCCTCCATCTGGCTCTTAACAGTGAGACTATGTCCCACAATAATCCCCCATGCATTACATTGGAAGACTAAGGAGCCAGCTCAGACGATACTCCTCCTTTTCTGTCAGCTGCTTCCAGCAGGGTACACAGAATGGGGGAAAGATGAGGAATGGGACTCAACTAACAGGGAGAAGAAAACAGATTCAGCCCACAGGAAAGTAAATTCGACAGAGACATGATGTTTATTTGCCATATTGATTCATTAGACACTGTCTTCAGACACCTTTATTTTTTTCTTTTTGCTGAAGACATTTTCCTATTTGTCCTAAGGCGAACTACTTAATGGAAAGTAGAAAAGAGAGGTGGAAGTTCTCTGAAGGAAAGTAACCAAGAAAAGAGGAGGAAGAGAGAAGCATTGGTGCTGCCATATGCTAGGGCAGGCCTGGTCAGGAGAAGTAGGACAGAAAACAGGGCAGTGTGTCACAGCTCCCAGAAACCACAGAAACTGTCTGACCACCTTTTCAGCCCATGGCAAAGGACAAAAGAAACAGTGCACTGAATCCTCTCAGCTCAGCAGCCTGGGACTTCTTTCACTTTGAGAGAAGAAAGAAGAAAATCAGGGAGCCCACAGTTGCTGGGAATCACAAAGTCCTGCATGCAAGTTGGCATGACTGAGCCTCAAACTCCCTCTGGTCCTTGCACTGCACTCCTCCCTCCACTACTAAAGCCTTCTTAGGTGAACTCTGTTCTCTCTGCTCTAATAACTTCACCTCAGCTCCAGCCTCACAGCAAAATGGCAGTACTCTTCCTCTGCCACCCTCCTCCAAAAATGATACTCCACTCCTGCAAGAATGATGGGTACAGGCACATTGGCCAAGTCCATTGAAAGGTTGCAAAGGAGAAAATTTTTGAAGAGGATGAGTTCTGTAAATTGCAATGGTTACATCAGCAGCAAGGCTTCTTTTTGCACATTCCATTCTGCTATGAAATGACATATTGTGTTTTTATTACAACAAATAAAACAAGTCTATTCAGAACTTTATAAATTTACTATATTTTTCCTTCACAGTGAAGTTATATAGTATGGACTTAACCCCATAAATATTTGAATTTCTTCATGAATGCATCACACTACAAAAGTCTCCTGGCTGAAAGCTAGGTTTAAATTTTATTGTCACTTTTCTAAAACCAAGTTGACACAGTTCCTCAACCTACTTTGTCTTTGTAATCACAACCAGAAAGTCATCTGCACAACTGATTTCTCAATACTTCCATGCAGTGTAAAGTTTAGTACTTGCCCTGCCAAAACCCTAAATAACCTCCACACTAAAATTAGCAAGATGACCTGGTCAGATTTTCAGGGATTTGCAGTTCACACAGTGTCACCAATTTAGCAGCTGTAATAAAGCATCTGATTAAGGTTCTTTACAAAGAATGAAGATGATAAAAAAAAAAAAACCCTTGCTTCAAATAATCAACTTTAAAACCTGAAAATATCTTATACACCTTGCCTCATTATTTTGCCAACTTGCCACATGCAGGACTTTACCTAACTCCACTCTTACCGCTCCCCTAAGAGAGATAAAAGTCATTGGTGACCTTGTATCTCAATTCTGACTAAGGATGGAATCAAGCCGTAGGACTTACATCTGCAAGAACAAACAGGGAGTGACAAAGATGGCACACACATTTTTTTTTTTGCAACAGAAGCCCACAATTCAAAGCAATGACTCAAAAATGAGATAACTTTAACGTACATAACATTTATCAATCCTGCCTTAATTAAAAATGTTTAATTGCTAAGAATATAAAAATACCTTTTATGCTTTAGAATATGGGGTGCAGTAAGTTTACTCTGAAGCCACAGAGTAGTGCCTTATCTGGAGATTTGGCAACAGCAAAGAACCCATTAGGAATACAAGGATGTTATGTTCACCAGAACAAAATAACAGTGCACCCTGGCATCATGACCAACAGCTCAAATGTTTATCTCAAAAATATCTTCTCCTTATGAATGTGTAACATTGTAACATAAAAGATATAACATCATCTTCAAAAACAGCACAGAAACTGAAGGTTCAAAAAGCTGGTAATGCCTTTTAAGAAGGCCGTCTGAATCTGTGGTAATCTCACAGCATGCTGTCAATCTCCTTTCAGATGATCACGCAGATGACTCGTAATTAAGATATTAACTGTGACTCTGTTTTTACTGTATGTGAAACTCTACTGCTCAACACTACTGCATTCAAAACGAATGCATATTTAAGTCTCAAAAGTAGTCAAAGCCCAGAGGGAAGTAGATCATTTGATACAAAAGTTACATCACATGTGCAGCTACTACCAAGTAGTGGACTTCATCTTTACCAAGTAAAAATTCAGCCTATTGAGGTGGTAGAGACAGAAGAAAAGTGTTGATCTCAGAATGTGATTACAGCCAAAATTATTTATCCATTTTACTAAGCAAAATTCCTTAAAAATAACAGTTTGGTGCCAATTTCTTGAAATTTCACTTTAAAAATTTGGGTATGTTGACAAGAATATAGCTCCTGTTGCAACACAGACCCTGAAACAATAGGTCTGACAGTCTGCATTGGTGAAGTCTTATCACAAGCTGACCTAAAACATCCATGTCCACTTCAGTTTGAAATCAGAATGCAACAAGATACAGTGAAGCCCTAAGCAGATTAAAAAAACAGCCATATGCAAGAAGATACTGCATAGTAATCACAACTATATTGAGAATTTATTGAATCAAGGACCTACTTACATATGTGGAGCAACCCAAATTTAAACAACAATGCAGCAACAATTTAATCAAATGGATTTCAGTAGCTTACTGAGGCAGAATCCTCTAAATTTAAAGGGCTTAGGATAATACAGTGTAATGGAAGCATTTAGAATACGAACAACATAGGCAAAACAAGTTATAAGGGTGGTGTGAGAGCTTCTATTTCTGAAGTACACCCGTCTACCATGGTATCTTTCACTATCTCCCTGATTCACAAGCTACAGTTTCCCCTGCAGCAAGCTGTGTAAATACCAGAGATACTGAATATTTGTACTGCTTCCCTTTCAAACACTTTGCCTTGTTTGGCTTGGCAAAAGAGTAACTACTCTTAAAGGTGCCATTTCACTAGCTAGCACACAGCGTATGCACTAGCACAATGCCCAGCAACAGAGAGTAAGTTTAGCAATACAGTGTTTCTAACTAGGGTGCCTGAGAGCACTCCCAGTCACTACTGTACAACCTGTTCTTGGCAAGCATTTCAAAGGCCAAAACAAGGACTTTACCTGCCAGAACCTATGAGAATTGAACCAGGATTTGCAGGAGGAATCTTCCTGTTACACTGCAGCACAGAACAGTAGGGTGTGAAGTTGTGAACACTCTACTCCTTTAGTGTTTTTTTCCAGACACTGTTAAGAATTTCTAGGCTTTGCTGAACCTCCTTTCCAGTTAGAAGAGCTGGTAAGAGTGGTTCAGAACTTAACTGCTTTCCTCTAGCTTTAAGTGAAGCACTGTATCCATGGCTGCTATTTTAAACAGATAGCTCTGTAGCACATTTTGTGGTTTATGCATATTGAAAGACACGTGACTCAACCCATGTAGCTGCACTGTTCTCCTGAACAGGCTGTCTGTCTCTGTACTTGGCTCCTTCCCCGCTCCAATTACAGTTGCCTGCTAACCCTACTGCAGGATGAGAAAACCAAACCACAACCAATTGCTTCCTGTTTGCTGGAGGAGCTGGAGAAAACAGCTGCAGTCAGGATGAGGAAACAGCAGGGCATCAACAGCAGCACAGCAGCACCAACGCAAAACATACTGAATCCTGAGGCATCTTGGAAAATGGCAAATTACTCATCCCCCAAAGTACCTAACTTCTCAAAATTACAGGATCTCACCCTTTGAACACTATCACTTCAGGGTATATGACTGCTGTGCTGCTTCAGTTTAAAATCCACGTACTAGTATTGCAATATTTGATAACATCACTATACTCTTTGACATGCTTAAATGAATTGAAGATGAAATTGAAGATGCTTAAATGGTATCAACTGCTGTGATGAGGACTCTGACTTTATTAATTATGACATATGTGCTTTAAGCTGGTTCCCAAACCCTAGTGAACTATGGCAGGCTGTCCCATACAGCAGTAATACAATAAATAAAAGCAATAAGTAAGACTATATTTTATTGTGAATTTAATTTCAAAATAAATGATACTGTTCAACATGACAGCCAAAGCAGGATTTTTACAAAGTAGACTTTATGAAAAGTCTAGATGTCCTCAGGTATTTTCAAGTCATCACACTGTTCTGTGAGGAGCTTACCAGACTTCCATAAATGTTCATAGAAAACCAGCTTCAAGAAAAATGGAATTAAATTTTGCTTTCTCACCAGCAACCAAACGTTTTACAGTAACAACTCCACCCTCAAAGTCTGAAGAATTTTCAGGAAAGTTAGCATTACTTCAAGCAAAATTAATTCTAACCTATAACACCGCCAACTACATGCAGAAGGCAATACTGAATATGTACTTCTCCTTCCTATTCCACTATGCTTCTCTTTTCACTTTTCCTCACATCTAAACCCTCACCTCCCCCAAGAGCACCTGTGCAATCACTCTACGTACATATACATGTGTCATTCAGAAATAAGAGTATGAGGAAAGCGAGTGATCTCTAAGTGACTGATCTTTCCACTCTGAATGATTTCTGTCTCCTTCTCTCTCCTTTTTATCATCCAGAAGAAATTGTTTCCCACAAGAGCCTGAGTTTGACTGTGTATGTGCCAAATCCCAATACAAATCACACCTGTTACCCCACGAATGTGCAATGGCAAGCATGAAGCACTGAAAAAAAATGAAGATCAACATGTTGTGAAGTTCAATGTCAGAAACCAGGGGTGGGGTAGTGGAGGGAGAGAGAGTGTCTGTGGGTTTGAATGGTATTCTGGTTTTAAGTTAAATACCATCAGGTTAAAACCAAAACAGACTGGGACACAAATCTATGGACAAAGCATATGGGAGATGTAAATATGCAGCTGAAAATAGAACAAAGTATTACTAGATAAGTCCCATCTAATTCAATTCTTTGACAGGGCTGGAGGAAGTGAAGGAGCAAGGTTTGACACCTATTTTCATTTTGTAGGAAGAACAAAGTTCTTTATATGCAAACAACCTTTCTGGCTTACATAAACTTGTCTCTCTTTTATGCTAACATAGGTACAAAAGAGGACATTTTCCCAGTAACATTCTTTTCCACTACAGCTCTTGTTCTGCAGCTGTATAAAGGCTGGACTTCTACAGGACAGACGAGAGACTTCCATCCCAAGGAAAGCACTCACAATTGCAAGCATTAATAAAGTTCCATGAAAACAATACAAAATTCTCATTATTATTTCACCACAAATGATCTTTCATCATCTTTCTCCACCACTACTGTGTTGTTTGGGGTTTTTTGAAATTAACAGAATTACAATAAGAAGGTCAAAAAGAATTAAACTGTAGTTACCAAAATCCCCTCTATTTAGAACTTCACACATACACAAAATCACTGATACTATACTTAAAGCATTAAAGTCAGAATTTTCAGCTATAGTCAACCAGTTAAACATATATAAATATATATAATTGCAACTATCTACAACAGTGACAATTACTCCCTGACACAGACGAATATACATATAGTACTGCAATTTCTGGGCTCATTCCAAAAATAACGCTTTCAAACAAAGCTGAGTGGTTAATATGAAAATTCTTACAATTAAAAGTAAGGCTTTTTCATACATATCAGCCTTTTCACATGAATGGAATATTTAGACTTATTAGACCATAGACATATGAATACCTACCCTGCATTATTGCTGACTGCTGTTATTCCCTTTACTCCAGTCTTCAGTAAACCCCCAATGAGGTTTTCAGGAATCCCACACAATCCAAAACCTAGGTACAATAAAATAAAATTGAATATGTAAAAAGTGTTTGAAACAGATTAATCAGAAGTCTGAGAATGCACACTGTTTAATTAAAAACCTTTTCAAAGGAGAACAAACTCCTTGGTTTACTAAATAAACCAACATGTCTGGAAAGAGTTGCACCCTAGTACTGGAATCTCCCAGTCACTAGATGCTTCCCAGTTTGGCTGAAATTCACTTAACCATCAGAGGTCTGCTTACAAACAAGTGGCCCTTGGAGAAAGGCTCCAGGACCTTGGCTTGCCTGATGTGGGTCCTAACGACTGTACTCATTATTCATCCTTTTCTTTCTACCCAACTAATCTTCAGTTCTTTGCTGCACATAAAAATGTCAAACAGGAGGAACAAGGAGCTCTCCCATGCAACTTAGCCTATAATTAGACGACAAAAATCTGGGAATCTCAACACTCTCGGGAAGGTGTGTAACTGGAAGCACAATAACCCAGATCTCCACCCAAGCTGAGGTGTCTCACACTCCTACCTATTATGCAAGAACCCAGTAGGCCTAAAATGAAATACTACACCACCCAAGTCTTATGCCAGGTTCTAACACTACATCTACTACCATTTCCTTCCCAACCAGTCAGCCTCAGTTCTTCTTTTGTTTCAACAACAACAAAAAATACCATAATTTTTCCTAGAAAGCATTTTGCCCCATTACAGACATCCAATGAGGTTTCCCACGTTTTACATTACATTCTTCTTCAATACTAAAAATTGCTTATAACCTACTAAATAGAGAGACCACTTTTCTTTCAGTAGATTGAACAGCATGAAATTGTGGAAATCATCTAGAATACTCAAAATCTCATGTCACAGCATGGAATCAGTATGACACAACTTCTTGACTCTTCGGGAAATGCTATACATAACCATTTAGTGTAACACAGATAAGTATTATCTTCAGTTCCAACAGTCAGAAACAGGTTAGGCGATTTGTTCAAGGTCATAGAGACCCAGAGACTAGGCGCACACAGAGTATGGAGAATGTTACCATAAAAATAATCAAACCAAATTTTGTTTCTTCACCATCTAAAACAACAATGCTAACTTGAAAAAGCCCAAATTTATTTCCTGCGTTCAAATTGCCACAAGAAAAGTCTAACACTTCACTAGCGGAGAAAAAAACCTAATGATTTTTCTGAGGCTTCTTCTCTCCCCTAAGAAACAAAAGGAGATTTTCTCATGGAAAGAGTGAGCCCCTCATTAGCAGAGTAGGAAATCACTTGCTTAAAATACCCATACAAGTATATGGATTCTCAAATTAGTTAACATTAAAAGAAACATGATAAAACAGTAAAACTATCTCATTAATAGAACATGTGCTTGCATCCGTAAAGAATTTAAATATTTACCACCAACAAGTATGGTTGCCCCATTGGGTATATCTTTTACAGCTTCAACAGGATCACTATAAAATTTGGTGTTGCGTTGAGAGCTGGTAGAAAAAGAGCATCCATAAATCTGTAACAACATTAAAAAGAAATGAATGAATAAAAAGCATTATACAGTGGCTTTATAATGATGACCATCCCTCTGGCTGAATGAGGAGAAAAATGTATTTTTAAAGATATATAAGGAAAGATATTGCTACTGTAAACACCAAACATTGTGAGGGGGAGGGGGGAGGGGAGGAGAAGGGTTCAGGCCTCCAAAACAAAGACTCTGCTGTCTATCCTCCACATCATTCATATTTTATTATATTCATATTTATTATGAAGGCTTAGGCTTAATATAAGCTGCATTAATTGGACAATATCCAAACAGATTTTAAATTTCTGAATTGCATCCTAAACTGCTAACCAACTGTGGCTTATGGTGAACAGATTCACAAATGCAATTCCTCAGCAACACAAAGACTACTCTAACCTATATATTGCTACTTGTAGCTTCAAAGATATTCAGACACTAAACATAACTAGAAATTGCTGAAGCAGAGAGCCAGCACCACCCCAAAATTTGAGTGGAGGCCACAGAATAATATAAAGTACAGCCCTGCACTGGCAGTATAGTAAGTAGGGACTCTGTTCAAGAGATTGAACCTTCCCCTGGCTTCGTAACGCAGTCTTAAGAGCTGTTTGTGTTGCTGAAGAGCAGCCCAGAACCAGGGGGACTCCAACAAACTGATGAAATAGGGAGGTCAAGAGTTAAAGCAATACAAATCCCACTTCCACTCTAGACTTCATGGTACAAAGCCATTACACAGTAACCACCATAACTCACCTATTATATTCTTAGGTCACCGTTACCCTTTCTTTTTTTCTTCTTCTTTAATATTTCCCACTAATACTACCATGTATCAATACTAATCAAGTACTTGAAGGTACCAGGAGCAATCAACATTTTAGTCACTACATTGACACAGTCTTGACAAATTGAGAGTATCTGGAAGTTAAAATACCTCCTACTGGTGTTTCCACTTCTAATTTTATAGTAGAATTGAGAAATTTTTAACTGGGGAAGAGAGAGAATGTGTAAATAAATCATAAACAAGCTAATCTACACACATTTTAAAAACAATACCATAATTCTTCCCTAAAGAGTTTCCTTAAGAACCAGAGCAATAATTTCTGGCTCAGTTTCAAGATTAGGCAAACCTCCTTCTTTATAAAATTAAGGCTGAGGGAGTTTATACTGAATATTAAGAAAGCCTTTTTGAATGGAGGTTTATCTCCTCCCCAGTGGAAACACTGATGTACTTTGATGGGCTGGAAAAAAAAAAAAAAAAAAAAAAGTACATGGGTCATAAGAAACTGTGCCAGCTGAGAAAGAGTAAAAGACCATTCTCCACACTCAATTGTACACCATGACTATTTATTTCAGAAAGATTTTTTCATAATGACCATAAAACTGCAAAGGTCTCATTTGGTAGGCAAGCGACAGAGTGAGTGTCAAGTCCTGGCAGGCTCGGGAGCCACGGCACTAAAGGGCTGCATGCAGGCAGGAGCACCAGGGCTGGAGGGAGGCCAGGCCACTGCTGTGTCCCTGTACCCACACACAGGAAAACACTTTGATCTTCCTAACTGCCTCAAACAGCAGGGAACAACAGAGCAGCATGCAGTATACATGTGTGCATTCCCCGGTTGAATATCTCTAATCAGGGTACCTGCCCTTCTACATGTTTTTTCAGTCCCCTTCCCAACGATCTGCTCTTTGAGAGCAACAGGCTTTTAGGAAGCTGAGATGCCAGAGATCACCCATGCTCTCCTGCACATCAGGGCTGCAAGCTAAGACCTCTGGAGCTGGCTGCAATTCTGGCAGCCCAAGTTTAAGAGTGAGGTAACATGGGGAGAGATGAGCTCCTAGAATGATCGACAAAGTCAAAGTAAATTCTATAGAAGAGGAAAACATAACTTAGCAAAACAAAGACTGAAGGAGCTATGATTACATGTCCATAAAGACACGAGGAAGAGTAAACACAGGCACGAGAAGGAGAGCAGATAAGCTGTTGCAGCTAAACTAAACTAAGAAAAGCCACAGCAACAATTCTCGCTGAAGAGGCAGAACACGAACGCGGCTATGGCTACACGTGGGCTAGAAACCATTAGATCAGCGCGGTCTGGCAGAAGCTTCCCCCACGAAGCGCGAAGCGGCCGAGCTCCCCGCGCCTCGGAACGGCAGCGCACGGCGGGG